>CM069858.1:17013700-17441200 GCA_036172795.1 Pelodytes ibericus | reverse complement strand
TCCATCCTATTGTGTTTTTTTGTCTGTCTTCTCGTTATCCATCGGGCCATCTGCCTGACTGTCAATCATCGCATCGGCCTGCCCATCTATCCATACGTACCTATTGATCTAACAATCGATTTATTGTCGGCCTCTGAGCACAAAAGCACATACTGGATTCTTATTTCTATTTCTTTATATAGCAGTCAATCCAAGTATCCATCAATGCATCTATTTATCTATTAATTTATCTATCTATGTAGCTGTCTATCTAAACGATCCATCATCTAATCAATCTATCAAATCCTTCTATCCATCCCGCTTTGGACCCAAAGCCCCTGACTCCCTTTATCACCCTTGTCTTTCAGATGTCTGCTGATCACGATGAATAAATCAAGGCACCTCTTTTAGGCCATTGCCCTGGACCCCTTATTTTTCGGTATTGATCATTTAGGACAGGGGTAAGCAACCTTTGGCACTCCAGATGTTGTAATCTGCATTTCCCTTGATGCTTTGTCAGCATTACGGCTGTAAGAGATGTAAAACTACTACTCTCAGCCATCATACTACTGACTCATAGGATGCCCAGTCTTTACAGAGCAATCATGCTCTTATCTTACGTTCAGGACAGACCTATGCCTATCCCACGCATGCTTAAACTCCTTCTCTGTATTGACCTCTACCACTTCTGCTGGAAGGCTATTCCAGGCATCCATTCAGTTACTTTTAAATCTCTGGCCTTCTAAATCTCCAAATAGGACATCCCCCAGTCACTCTTGTAGAATGTTGTAGCAATTAAAGATTCTGGAAAAGAACGTGAAGAGAAAGGAGGGAGAAAGAGGAAATCTTTTAAGTCTTCATTTATAGAAATCTCCCCTTATCTGCAGGACAAACAGAGCAAAAGACTTGAGTTCCCGGGAATCAAAGAATTTGGTCATTTTGGGTTCCTTTTTAACCTCTAATGAGCCAGGTGGCTTTTTTTCAGACAGAGAGAGGTCTAAAACAGTAAGACTTAAAGAGGATGGGGCAGCTTTTGGACTTACCAAGCTGGAGATCTTTATATTCATTGGTTTAAAAAAAAATCAAAATAAAAAATTCAAACTTTGAAAAATAGAACATAATAGATAATATAAACATTATATTAATTCACAATGTTTAATTCACTTTATAGCAATCCATTTTTGGATGGTGCATTTTTAAGGATCTGTCTCTTTCCCAGTGCCATCCAGGACTGCCCACATCTTGCCCCCGGGGGGGGGAAGAGATAGAGGGATATCACTAGATATCGCTAGCACCAGTCTAGATTAGTAAAGCACAGAAATAATAAATCAGAATGCATAGTGAAGTATACAAATATATGATAAATGTTACAGTGTGGGGCATATAAATAAATGAGTCTGCAAAAAAAGGGGTAGGTGTGTCATAAGAGCATTATAGGACATAATCAGAAAAACAAGTAAGTTCTGTTAGTTAACTGAAAGATTGCATCAAGTGTAGACTTTATTAACGAATACAGATAAAGTACTAAGCTTTCTGTGCTTGTAAAGCTCGGTATGGGGCAGACATATTGTTCGGAATCTTGGGTCAGATGAAGGAATATCTGACCCCATCTGTCCCAAGATTCTAAACAACATGTCCGCCCCCTGATGGAGCTATACGGAGTGCTTAATAAGGTAGTTTATTTATATTCATATGACGATGATCATATCATCACTATATAGTCCAGTGATGTCATGAGCAAGCACATAAACATTTTGTCATTCTAGAAGGTGGCTTTAAGTTTAATTTAAAGAAGTAATATGGGGATGTGAGCAGAATGTATCCCTCTAACTGGCTTTTGAAACCTGGAATTGAGAACCCATGTCTAGACTGTTCGAATTATTCCCGGTATGCACTAACTAGCAAACTCTACTGCATTGACACCAAGATAAAGCCCCTGTCCAGAAGAAGTGATACTCTGTCATACAAATGTCACAATGATTCTTTTCTAATTGACCTATTGTTCTGACAGGAGTGAGACGCAAACTGATTGCAGGTAGCAAAAAAAACCAACCCAGATTATTTATTTATTTCCTGCCATCTGTGGACGTGACTTTTTTTTTTTTTTAAGTTCACCATACAGTGCAAATAAATCCACAGATACAAATAATAATAATCTCAGACGGTAGGTGCGATGACCTAGGCTATATTGCTACGCCGAAGCCCCAAGGAGCTTGCAATCAAAATTTGGACTACCGACTATACAGAGAGGAGGAACATGCAAGAACACAGGATCACCAAGTGTTGTTTGTCCAGTTATAAAGAATTTAAGGAGATACTGCTTTTCTTTTTTTGTTCCGGACAAAAAGGGTTAACTGTTTAAGTGACTCCAACACCGAAACATGTTTTTTCATTATGTGTTTAATGCATTAATAATTAGCTATACACTGTGCTAGCAGAACTGCACGCTTAGGAACAGCTTTAGAGAAAGGTATGTTTAAAATGTCTCCAATATCTTCCATTTATGCACTGTATGCAAATGAACTACTAAATGTGCTTTGCATGTCATGGCACAAAGTGATGTCATAAAGGTGGGACATTACAGAGACCTATCAACCATCCCTTTTCCCCTAGTTTATGCATTTCGTGCAATTTTAAAAAGACAACATATAAATCCTGTTTTTTTTAGATTTAGGGTTATATAGTTCCTTTCAAGGACAACTGTAAGCAAAGAATTATTTCTGTTTCATTTAAAGATTTCATGAAGTGTAGGCATTTCAAATAGAAACACTTTAATGGAAGACTACTAATAAACTACCTTGGTGAGGCAGCTTTGCTTGTATAGCTCCATAAGGTGGCAGACTTATTGGGTTAGATAGAAACATAGAAACATAGAATGTGTCGGCAGATAAGAACCATTCGGTCCATCTAGTCTGCCCAATTTTTTTTGAGTACTTTTATTAGTCCCCTGTTCCCGGTCTTATAGCTAGGATAGCCTTGTGTCTATCCCACGATTGCTTAAATTCCTTGACTGTATTTACCTCTACCACTTCTGCTGGCAGGCTATTCCATACATCCACTACCCTCTCAGTAAAGGTGACTTTACTGAGATGAAGGAAGATCGAACCCAACATTCTAAACAACATGTCTGCCCCCTGATAGAGCTATACGGAGCAAAGAGGGCTCAATATGGTGCTTTATTTGTATTCTTTCATTAAAGCATTTCTATTTAAAATGCCTACACTTAATATTTCAATTAAGCAGGCTGTAGGGTTTTTTTTTCCCATCACCTGGTAAGTTTTATGGATCAATGCTATCCTCGCCTGCATGCAACAGGTTAATAACGATAGCTGTTGAAGAGGCCAGTGATTCCTTTATGAACATAATATTTTATAGGCCCCTCTAGCATCAAAGGGAATAAAAAAGTAATCTTCTAATAAGTGTGAATTTTATGTATTGGGCTGTCGAGCGCCTACACACACAATATTCCACTGTCAAGAGAAAGACAATGCATTCATCAAAATATGTTGTTTCAGCAGGAATTACAAGAGATTCCTACAGTGTGGATCCATTAATACAAAGGGAGAATCACTTTAGAACAAGTTCTGAGCAAGTCGGGTCGCGCATGAAACATTTTATTACACAACGACTGTAACAAGCACTCAGGGCACAATTAGGATTTAATATCTACGCGGTATAATGCCTGGGTCTGTGTACTCTCCGATCGGTGCTTAATAATAAACCAACTAGAAAACAAATATGTTCCTTCAGTGGTTATCGATCATCCGAACATTCTTACTACCACCACCTTCCCCTTGACCTTTTCACTCACCTTATGTGTCTCCTGTCCCCGTCTCCCTCTAGATCAGTACTTCTCCAACCTGTCCTCAGGACACCCCAACGGTCCGGGATTTATGGATTACCCAGTTGTATTTAATTAAGAATATGTACACCTGGTGTGGTTCCCTAACCATTAAGCAGCCATACCAGGTGTTCTACATATTTTTATTTAAACACAACTGGGTAATCCCTAAATCCTGGTCCGTTGGGGGGAGCTGAGGACAGGTTTGAGAAACACTGCTCTAGATTATAAGCTTGTGAGATGGGCTCACGTATCAGTCTGTCTATGTTCTACCAACGTAACATGTCGTTCCCCCTGTGTACCAAGCACTACTTAGCTTGTTGATGCTGTGTAAGTAAATGTTAATGTTATGTAATACAGCTTTTAATATAATATGCTAGTGTGTATTGTAAAGTATTGCATAAGGCAGCACAGGAAGTTGTCAGAATCTCCTCTGATGTTATGTATATAACTCACTGTGTGAGTGACCATAGAAACATAGAATGTGTTGGCAGATAAGAACCATTCGGTCCATCTAGTCTGCCCAATGTTCTAAATACTTTTATTAGTCCCCAGTTCCCTATCTTATAGCTAGGATAGCCTTGTGCCTATCCCACGCATGTATAAACTTCAGAAATGGACTAAGGGAAAAGTCTTAAAAAAATATTCCAAAATATAGCTTGTTGTCAGAAAGTAGAACTCAATGCAGAAATAACTTCAGATTTGGAATGGTGCCATTTTTTTGTAGCTGGGGCATTTGAATGTAGACAGATATAAGCCCAGTCTGTTTTATTTTCGATTATCCCCTCCTCGTGGCCCCGCCCATATCTTTAGTAGTCCGCACTTGCTGCATCCCGCCTACCAACTTGCCACCGACATCCTCCCCAAAACCTTTTTCAAACTTTATTGACAAATGTATTAATTGAGGGGTGAACAGAGCAGAAGCTTTGGGCACTGGAGCATATGAGCCCAGTCCTGCGCTATGTCAAGCCCTTGTCAGTCAGGTCTGCTAGTAATTGGCCCCTGGCCGCACCTCATCCTTTTGCACTGTTAATAAATAAGAATGTTTTCGAAAGACAATTGATTAAAAAAGAAGTAGGAGCTAAACTTGGAGTTTCCAAAGCAAGTAGCACAGCATACAACATGTCATAAAAACTGCGGAAAGCTTTTCTCTTTTATAACAGAAATATGTTAACACGAGAGAAAGAGAGTTTTTTTTATGTTCTATTGATTAAAGTAATGCTGTTTTTCAGTGATGGGTCCATTTTAAAACCAATTTCAGATCTCATCCTCCGCTGGTCTCCAGGGTCAGGATCTGTGTTAAATCCAATAAGAGGGGGCATTATGCTCTGATAGGTTACACTTAACCACTTTACCTGCATTGAGATCATACATAAATTGCTCAGATTAGACCCAACGACTTTTCTATTGATTGTGTTATTGCAAATGTGATGTTTTCCATGCATTATGCCCCATCCTAAGTGTTTTGTTGAATTATAAGGGTATTCTGGAGAGGGATGCAAATACATATTTGTCCTGGCACTTAAAGGACAACAGTCTGTAAGAGGTTAAGTTCTGTTTAATTGAAACATTGCATGAAGTGTAGACATTTTAAATAGAAATTATTTAAAGAAAGAAAGAAAATAAAGCCCCTTTTGAGCCCTCTTTGCATGGATAACTCTATCAGGGGGCAGACATGTTGTTTAGAATCTTGGGTCAGATCTTCGTTCTTGTGATCCAAGATGTCCGCCCCCTAATAGAGCTCTCCGAGCAAATAGAGAGCAGTTAGGCGCTTTATTTGTAGTCTTTCATTAAACAGTTCTATTATTTATTTTTTTATTTTTTAAAACATCTTTTTATAGTTTTATTTCCAGAGAGATGCACATGTTTACGTACAATCAAAATGTAGCACAATGTTTGATGTCAGTAAAAAAGGACACAGATTTGGTACCATTGCAATTGACTGTCATGATCCAACACCGTATCCCATGAAGCAATCTGCTGACATGATACAGGCACCCGAATATGATCCCATGTGTTACTCATAGCAGAACACACACAGTCATTAATTAAACATGAAAAGATCTGTGCCATATTACAGAACCGCCACTTAATAATCAAGTGATGTATGATGCTCGCTCCTCCAAATCTTCTGTCCCAGGCACAACCAATTATGCATTTAAGGAAATTATTAAACATGGTTTTTCCATCATTTCAGACATCCTTTTAAGAAGTCAGAACGCAGGAAATTCCAAAAAGCAAAACCAGACCTCTTTTCAGTGTTTTGTTATCGCTCCCTGTAAAGTTGGGAGGGTCCTATAAGTTTTGACACCCTATTCATAGCATTAAAGACTGCAGCCGCTCAAACTACTAATAAAAGAACTTTGGCTCCCTTAATAGAACCTAGATTCATTTTTTCATTGACCCTAATTTGGTCAATAAAATAACATTTGAATTTTAAAGATCCATCCAGTTGACTCCCATAACTAGAACTTGTATTCCTCCGCAGAAGGCATGCAGACTGATACCGCTTGCTGTGAATGGTACTTCATTGAGACAGTAGCAGTGATGCTAACTAGGTACCCCTCTACTGATCTGAACACCATGGATACCTTCCAGCATTCCAAATGGTTAAAGAAGGACAATTTCATTTTGTGGGTGTGGCTGAAATCACAGATGTGGGCGGGGCAATATCGGAACATGTTCAATGACCTTACTGGTAACTCTGTCATTTGGTAGATTAAGTATTTTACTTAACAAATGACTGAGTTTTATTGGGCTGGAGCCCTGGGATACACTTATACAAAAAAGAAATCTCGAGCTCCCAGAAAAGAGGAGCAGTAGAAGAGAAAAGAGGGACAAGGGGTTTTGGGTAAAAAATAGGGACTGCCCCTCCTAAATTGGAATGTATGACCAAGACCTCTCATTGGAATTTGTAGTACAATAGTCACATTTATGGCTCTTCTAAGTATTATGTCTTTGCTTAGTGGTTATCAGATCCATTATTACAACACAAATATATACAAACACCAGACAAGGCATATGCAAATAAGGTCAACAATGATCAACTTTTACCTCTACATCCGCTTTGCTTAGCGGTGAGACTCTCTCTGTTGGCACACGCCAAGGCACACAGCTGATTGGCCATGAGCAACGCTCTGATAAGTTATGGCTAATCTCAGATTAAAACCCCCAACTAGATCACTGCAGCCATGTAGCCACATGACCCTCTAAAACCTCTATCACCTGTACGGCCTGTCATGTGACTAGCCAAATTCTCGCGCATAACATTGCTGCAGGTCCGGTATGGGTGTGCAATCACAATAGTCCAGCGGGGGAAGCCCTCTGTTAAGGTGCGATGACCAAATCCAATAAACACAAAACAACTACATAGAGCGCTTCGTAGTGAAGATGTGAATTTATTGCGCCACAGGGTTTTTGTTTTTTAAGTTTAAAAAAAAAAAAATCGAGGCTTGAAAAAAACCTTGCCTAGGATTGAAACGTGGCCTGCTGTGCAACAAATTTGCATCTTCAGTAAGGAGTGCTGCGTGCAGTATGGGTGTGGCGACTATATCACCCAGTTAATTAGAGTCGTTACAAAGAGATGCACCCTACAGTGCAGCAATGATTTGAATTCTCTAGGCAACCCTAATTGAAGCGATAATCTGGGTTGCTGTACTATAGGACCATTTCCTGCATCCTTTGGCTCGCGAAAGTAGAATTAAGTTCCTCTGAATCTGTTCCCCTCTGACATATGTCCCTTACAGGGTGGCTGAGCACACAGTGGCGTCAAGTCACTAAATAGTTTACTGCGGTAAGGGGATAACCAAGTTATAAAAATCAGGCCCAAAAAAAAACTATTTTGACTTGATTTAGTGGTAGAACAATAATGTAGGTGGTGGGGGGAGAGGGCAGCCATTTTTCTCGGCCCCCCTCCAAAATTTTTGTGTGTGGACTACATTACCCATGAGGCTCTGCCAGCCATAATGTGGCTGAGCATCGCGGGACGTGTGGTCAACACATCCAATTTTGGCTACCTGTGGTGGGAATGTAGTTTCGTGCCAGGCCTGAATTTTCCAGAGCCGTCACAACTTAGCAAATAGCCCCCCCACACACACACACACACCAAGCGCCATCTCAACCAACCCGCCCGCCTTCGTTTCCCTCACTTCTCTTCTCTTTTTTTCTGCTCAACTCAGAGTCATAATTGAATCTGGGAAATAGAAATGTTTGGGTGGTGAGGAGCAATCACTAGTCACTGTGCTGGCTGCAGATGAATGTATTTACATAATAATGTCTAATGACAGAAGTGTGTTTTAATAAAAATAACTCATTAAATGCATTTGCACATCAACAGATTCATTTTTGCCAAACTGGATCTATATACACAATCCAAGTCTGTCTCCAAATGTTATGATCCATCCTGAAGCTTACAATTAGTTCTGAGCCTCACTTATCACGACAAAATAGGTAGTATTTCAGAAAAAAGTGAGGAACCAATGGGAATCAATAGAAAGTTATGGCAATTAGCTCCAAATTTAGCACTTTCTTTTTTAAACAGCACTTGTTATGCTTTGATAAATTTTGCCCTTTGTTTGGTGTTGTTACAGTTCATATGTAATTTTTTGGACCGCGGCTTATCTTGTGCCATTTAAGCACTCGTGATCTAGATTGTGATGATTACTTATGGGATCAAAATAAAAAAAAAAATAGAAAAAAACCTTGTTTATGGATCCAGACACTTTTGTATAAAACCTTCACCAAACACTGTTCGGTAAAGGTTCTTCAACACATTTCAGGGTCTTTTCAACTTTTTCATCTTTTGCTGAGTCTGTGTTCGCATTGTACATAGGCGCAAGTGAGGATAGCGCCACCATGAAGTGCCTCCTTTTTATGTTCCGGTATTATTACGCATCACGTATTCCGTGTATATTTTAAAGACTCTGTCACCAAAAACATGGCTCACACGGTGAATGCCGAGAATAAAAATATGATGAAAAGTGATCGATACATTGTGTTAACAGAATTGGAGAAAAATGTATTTTAAATCTGCCTATAGTGGTTCGTGTTTATGACATCACCTCTGGTTGGATATGCAAATGAACCGTTTTTCAAAAGGAAATTTGCATATCTAACCACAAGGTGATGTCATAAGCAGGAAACACCCCAGGCACATCTAAAACATATATTTCGCTTATTTTAGGCATTTTCCATCATTTTTTGTTTTCTAATTTCACAGTTTAAACAATGTTTCGATTGTCTCTTTAATTGGAAGTATAATGTTAGACTATTCGAGGTATGGAAATAAAAACACAAAAAGAATTGTATAAAAAGATTGTATTAAACAAAATGATAAATATGTAACTATATGTATAATAACAGTATATAAAAACTGAATGGGTAACTACTTCCTGCTCTACCAGACCTGTAACTAGGAATGTATTCATTCTTTCTGTACACTAGTGTTACAAATGATCAAGGACCTCCATTGGCACATTATGCTGTTTGAAATATTTGCTGTATATGACTTGTTTAAAGATGCAAAAAAAATATATAAAAAATAAATAAAAATACCAAGGGAATCATTATCCCATGGTACCACGATGCTTAATATGGCAGGTATGCCTTATAAATAATAATGAATAAAACTAATAATGAAATGTTTTGTATTTATTAAAAAAAATACAGTGATGCAGTATACTCAGTGGGTGAGAAGTGGCATTTCACCTCTGTGTGAAATGCGTCAGGTAAACAATATTTTCCTTTTTCTTTATGTGCATCTTTACTAGTTATATCCCATGTTGTCTATTGTACATTAGTCAATATCCCCATATAACAGCAACTATAAAAAAAAAAAATGTAAAAAAAAAAGTGGCTTTCGAGTTTTTATTTCTCTGGTTCAAGAGTAGCCTTTGTGTGTTATTTTTCACCAACCATATATTTTTTTATTTTTTTCTGTAATAAAACGTGGAAAAGTCAACTGTAGATAAAACAGTCAACCCTCTTTAGCAACACTGGTTTTGTGTGTCTTTTCCCCTCACCCCTCCACCCCCCTTCCTTTTGCTGTTCCCAGTTCTCAGGCTAGTAATTAAAGGAAAATAAAAAATAACTAATAAAAAGATAAACCATCATCTAATTTCCTTTCACAAGAGTCGCCCCCCCCCCCCCCCAAAAAAAAAAAGAAAAGAAAGACATCTTCTCCCACTGCCATGTTCCCACAATAAAAAAAAGTGTTACAGCTCATCCAAATTATGACTATTTTTATTATTTTTAATCATGGACGGCCCTTAGTGTATGTGACCTGTAATTGCTAGCCAATTTTCTTATTCCAACTTTTTTCATGCCCAAAGAGGCTTCAGTGCGGCTTAGCAGCCATAACATTAATATGTAGGTCCATTAAATTCCAGCGCACCCCTCCACCCCACCATTGCATAGCCACCCCGGCTGGGGTACATGTGCCTCCTCCAGCACTTGAACATTATTATCCTCTTATTTTTCCTTCCTCTCTTCTCTCAAAATAGCAAGATCGTTTTCAATAAAGTTATTTTGTGGAAGACTATCCTAATTGATCAGACAATTTCTAGAATCACTGGCCTCTCTACAATAATTAGATTTTTTTTTTTCTTTTCTTTTTTCCGAGGCTGGGTAACATTACGAACATTTCAGAAGCGCTAATGACGCTAACAGTCTCTCGCCAAAGCCATTCATTTTTCTACTTTTCCCTGACACTTACTGAAAATTATTTGCAATGTTTTCACCCACTTTTGCTGCCTTTCGTGCTTCTTTTACTCCGAACCAAAATGTTGTTGTTTTTTTTTTTCTTTATTCGTTGGATAGAAGATTTAACAGGATAAAATAAGTAGGATTTCCTGTTTATTGATACTATTTTAGATTACAAAATAATTCAATGTGAACAGGATAAACAGGAAAAATTATTTAAATACAAGTGGCTTTTTTTTCTGAACTAGTAACATTCAGAGAAGTTTTAGGAATTTATTGTGGGTTTTTTTTTTTTTATTTGAGGTTGTGGTAAGAGATTTCAATTAAATTCCGTAAATCCTTGAAATATACACTTCTACTTTACTTTAACCGATTATTTTGTGTCTTTGCAGAACGTAGAAGCCCAGCTATGTATAGTTACATATTATAATGTCAGATTTTTTAACAAATATGGCCCGTAGTTGCCAACAATCCTGGAATTGGTGGGACAGTCATGTTTTTTGGGGGGTCCTTTCCTATCAAATTTTCTGTCTATTTCAGTGCACCAGAGGCATTGAAGTCTGAAAGACATCCTTGCACTCAACTTAAGCATTCATAACTTCATTTTTCAGTGTTTGTTTTTATTACTTCCACTGGAAGGCTATTCCTGGTATCTACTACTCTTTCAGAAAATATTTTCTCACATTTCCTTTATCTATTTATTTGTAAGTGGCTCGATACATCAATGCAATACTTAAAACATGAAGAAAACAAACAGCAACATTTACATTGAAATGTATATATGTATGTCTAGATATGTGCATCTATCAGGACTGGAATATATGCATATATTGTTTACCACTTTTCCCGGGTTTTATAAAAATTCTGGAGCTAAGTTTTAAAAATTCCATGGGTCTCCATGGCAACTGCTCCACATTTAAACCCCCAGATTTGCCAGACTTTTTTTTTACCCAACCCCCTTTGTCTCCCTGACCCAAGTTTCCCATTGTAAGCCATTAAAGGACAACTGTAGCAAAAAATGAAGTTCTGTTTAATTAAAGGATTGCTTCAAGTATAGGGATTTTATATAGAAATGCTTTAATGAAAGAATACAAATAAAGTACCTTATTGAGCCATCTTCACCCCATATAGCTCTGCCAGGAGGCAGCCATTTTGTTTAGAATCTTTGGTCAGATGGGTCAGATCTTTCTGAACCAAGGTGAGTGAAGATCTGACCCAAGATTCTAAACAAGATGTCTGCCCCCTGAGAGAACGATATGGAGTAAAGAAGGCCCAATAATGCACTTTATTTGTATTCTTTCATGAAAGATTTTCTTTACAAATCTTTTACACTTGATACAATCTTTTAATTAAACATAAGTTCAGTTGTCCTTTAAGAAATAAAAGAGACGTTTGCACATCACTGAAACTTCAGCTTCTCCAAATTCCCAGGGTTAGTGAATAAACCCTCTTCAGATAAGGCATGTAAAGTACTCCTAACTCTCTCCAACCCTAGCCCCCCCCTTCTCACCACATGTACGACTTATGTTTCTGCTCTCGATGGCGACAATGTGGAGCCAGATTCTTTCCGTTCGGCAGTGTAGCTAGAAACAGCTCTCTCTCTCTCTCCTACATCTTCTGTACTGTGTTACCCACAGTGTGTGTGCAGGACCTGAGCAGGGATTTATAGGAAAGAAAGTCTGTGCCTCCAAAGAGCTAATTCATACCCTGCCTACAATGCGACTACTGAGGAATAAACTCTACGAGGCCTGTGTTCTCCTCCATCTACCTGAAGTTGTCCCCTCAGCCTTGCCTATAACCTGTGTGATTTACTGCTCCCTCACAATAACTGCCTCTGCACACACCATTAAATTCACAACACATACAGTTTGCCTCAATTAATTCCATCATAAGTCAAAACAGAAACATGCCGCTTCTCTCCTCTGATAGGCCCCTGCTTTTCCTTCATTTGCAATATCGGACTTGTAACGTGCCACGCGATGCTGAACTAGATAGGCCTGCGTGAAAAAATTGCATGAAAAAAAAGTGCAATTTATTTATTTTTGCATAAATGCATGCTAATACTGAAACAAAAACAATGATGGCAGATGTTTACTCTTAACCCATCAACAGCATGAAGACCCCTGTGGTAAAGGTAAGGCCCAAGAAGGAGTTACGTAGCACATTTTCCCCTTCTGTGACATCAATGTAAGAGCTAATTGCTCTCAATTTACTGCTCATAAACTATAGGCCGACCTCCTCCTAGGGGACTGCCCTGTAAAACTGGAGGGGAAAAAAAGCGGCAGCCAGGGAGCAGATCGTTAAATAAAGTAGAAATTGCTATTAACGGGAGAATTTGTTTCTTCTAGCGATTAAATATAATCGCATTTCCAAATGTGTTTGCTAAGTTGGGGGGGAGGGCTTCCTAAAACAGGATGCAGGGTTTTTATTTTTGTCCCAATACCATTCAATACGATGAGGGAGGGGGGTGTATAAAGCCCCCAGCACATGCAATCACATTATCTTTTGTAATTGCAGATCCTGGCGATATTCGTATGCAAGATATTGCGCCAGTAACACAGCTCAAGCACTGACAAGAATTTTAATCGTTATACTGGCGTTGGAGCATCCATGTGTACACCATCAATGAATATGCAAGACTGATAGGAGTTATTGACAGAAATCTAAAGTTTTCAAAATGGTGGAATCAGCTGGGACATTCCATTGGTCTCCATGGAGATTGCATCACTTTTAGAACTTTGCCCCAGACGCTCTTAGACAGAGACTGAAGGTTCCTTTTTTTTTTTTTTTTTGCACAGAACGCATGTTTTGTTCTTTAACACAGCCTTTCAACGCGACACAGGATGCAAATGTACGAATCGACAATCCATCTGCAGATCATTTCAGAACAGGTTTATGTTGGGTTCAGGTTAGTGAATAGGTTGCTACAAAGTCTTTTACTGCTGCCTGGCATTAATGATTGTATTGAAAAAGACACTTGTCTAAGCAAATATATATGAATCTTAGGAGCCCAGTATAAAAATGGTACAAAAATACTTTTTTGCTACATACATATGTATCGGCAGGGCTCTGAAAATTTTGTAGCAGTTACAATGGAAAGAAACATAGAAACATAGAATGTGTCGGCAGATAAGAACCATTCGGCCCATCTAGTCTGCCCAATGTTCTAAATACTTTTATTAGTCCCTGGCGATATCTTCTATCTAGGAGAGCCCTGTGCCTATGCCGCGCATGCTTAAACTCCTTCACTGTGCTTACCTCTACCACTCCCGCTGGAAGGCTATTCCATACATCCACTACCCTCTCAGTAAAGTAATACTTGTATTACTTTTAAATCTTTGCCCCTCTAATTTAAGACTATGTTCTCTAGTTGTGATAGTTTTTCTTCTTTTAAATATACTCTCTTCTACTACTGTGTTGATTCCCTTTATATATTTAAATGTTTCTATCATATCCCCCCTGTTACGTCTTTCCTCCAAGCTATACATGTTAAGATGCTTTAACCTTTCCTGGTAAGTTTTATCCTTCAATCCATGTAGCAGTTTAGTAGCCCTTCTCTCAACTCTCTCCAAAAGGGGGGGGGGGGGGGGGGTTGAGATTTATTCTCCTACCAAATAGTTATGTAAGAGGTAAATCATTTCTCCTAGCCAACAATGATGTCTAATGTAAAAAGATAAAGACATCACCAGCCACCAACAGATTTTAGCATCCGCACGCCGTTTGCAAGATGATCACCCTTGGAAAATGGCGCACAAAGGCCGAAACCATTTATTTATTTAGTTTTGCCTTTCAATCGTGACTGGTACTAAATGTTTAGCGCCTCGTGTATAGAAATGTATATACTTACGTACTGTACCCCTCGGATTCATATAAACTCACTTGGCCAAGTGGCTTCGCAATATGTAAGTGTTGCTCCTGCTCAGACTCAACCGTGTGAGTGGAGTGCTCGTGATACAATTTTTGACATTAATGAGTTTCATGGGAATTGTATGAATTGTGAGGAAAAGTTACAGATATCAGGTGAAACCAGAGCTGTGGGAAGGCCAAGAATTTAATCCTGTCCTCGACAAAGGCTACATAGCTACATAATGACTAATCAAGAAGAAGCAAGCCAGCAGGTACGTGCTGTGACTCCTATGGCGTTAAAGACGGAGATTTCAAATAGTATTGATCACGAGCTGTTTCTGATTTAATCAGTTGCAGGCTGGGTGGGGCACAAACTGAATAAAAAGCAGAATTGTCAAACAGTTGGGCCGCAGCCGGTTGTCCGTGTACTACAAGAAGAACGCTGCCTAGACTATCCCTGACAACATACCCGGGACCCGCAGGGCAAAATGGCGCCTGTGATGTTGCGTCACCCCACAAGCTTGAGCTCAGGTTTCAGCCTATGTATGTCTCAGAGACAGAGTTTCACCGCAACGCTGCTGGTGCATAGGTGGCAGTCATGTAAGGACAGTCCCAAATTTGACCAAACAAGATCCGTCTAAACAGTCCAGGACTGTTGGCCACTATGTCCATCATCAGCAACTATGTCTATCAAAGTCTGGAATCAGTTTCTTCTCTAGTACTTTATTGGTTCAATGCCCCTATGGATTCTGGGGTATTCTAAGAGAGCTCACCCTGAGACCTTTTAAAAAGGCCCAGGATTCCATGATGGTTAAATGTGTTAAGCAACTGCGGAGCAAAATTCCATCACCATAGAAACCAATAGACTCTTTCTGCTGATTGGTTCATTTGTGTTGAGTAAGGTAATCAGTTTAAAGAAGCAATACACATACATTTCAGAGTGAACAGTGCTCTAAGAGATGTTTTATTTTCTAAAGAGCAATTCCAATAGCCGTACACACAACTTTCTCTATGCCTAATTCCCACTGACTTTGCCAAACCTTAATGTATATTTACATGGTTAGTAAATAGGTGGATTCTAGCCCCCTTGCTGCTTATATACCACATCTGTCACCATCTCCTATCCCACAACCGCTGGAGAGCAGGCGGCTGCCAATCAATAGCTGGGCTTTTAGGGTTTCTGTGGTGATTAAAGTTTCCTAAAGGTCACACTAGAGGCTTTATGGGTCTACTTGCAGCTATGTCTTGATAGCTTCCCCCAGCAAGAGTCCAAGTGGCTCAAGTGACCCAAGAATTGAATTTTACACACTGAGAGGGTCATGTACTAAAAAAACGCAAATATATTTTATGTGCAAAACTATTTTTGCTCTTTGCTCCTATTGCAGTGTACTAAACATTTAGAACTCCAATAGTACATACGAGCAAATTGCGAACAGAAACTGGCATAATTGCGAATAAAAACAGTCAATTTAGCGAATATTTTTCTACCTCTTCTGATAGGACTCGCTAAAAGCTGGTGTAACTTTCCCACGCAAATAAGAATTCTTTTTCACAAAATATTCGCAAAGCTCTTCAGCGTGCGTAAATATAATTGCAATTTATTAGCGCAAAAGGAAAAATGCACGCTAAATAAAAATAAACAGAAGAGGCGCAAATCAGGGGGAAAAAGCGCAGAATGTTACAAATAGTCTCAAATTGCTCCTTACTCATGTTTTACCTACTTTTTTCCCCACTGCACTTGTTTAGTACATGACCCCCTATATGTCCGAGCTCACCCATAGAATAAAGCTGAATGGGGTATTTCAGGTGTCCATCATTAACAAACAACACAAGATCATAGCTTCTTCAAGAGGCAGGACTCCATCCTATAATCACAATCAGTGCAAGTAAAGACAATAGGGATTGATGCTGTGCTGGAACAGCTAGTGAGTAGACTCATATAGAGTTTATTCACCCGACTGTGATAAATGGACAACTAACATGCAACAAGTTTGCAAACTGGTTGCCGTTTGACCACAATTCTCTGGAAACAGGCGTATATTGACTAAACGAAGAATTGTGCTAAACCGGCGACCAGTTTGGACAACTTTTGCACATCAGTTGTCCATTCACTTCATTTTTTTTTTTTTTAGGAGACTAACCCTAACTAAGCTGCCAACTGGAAACACAGGGGTGTATTCAAGAAACAATTTGCAACTGCTTAGCTCCTGGTTAGGGTTAGTCTGGTAAAAATACATTGGATTTAGGCCAGTGGTAAGTCTACATGGTGGTAACAACATGGCCGCCCTACGCATCTAAACCCCATTACGTATAGAACGAGCACACCATATATTGCCTCGCAATAGCTAAATCTGTCAGTCTCTGCGCGAGTGTTTCATTAAAGAATGATTGCGGGCGCTTTATGAGCTGGGTATGAGCGGCTCCTGCTGGAAAGAGATGGGCCATTGATTTGGTGTACATTTCAGCAGATAAAGAGACCTCATCGCCCCCTGTCACTATGGAGACGCAAATTGAGACACAGGTCTTTGAAACATGGGCGAATCTATAGGCCCGTTAACCCCTTTCACTGTGGCATGCTGCCAGGGTGTGACAAATATGTTTAAAAAGGGGACACGTTACTAATTCTTAGGCCATCTTAGTCTTTGTTTTCATTTATTCTTTCTGACACGTAAACAGCAGAAGTCAAGTAAAACGTCACCAGAATTTTGAAATAAATTATCTAAAATATTTAGTAAATTAGGAAAGAAATTAGAAGTTATAGTTAAACTGTCTGTATCTCCGACACTTAGGAAAAAAAGATGGCTTCCAACTACTCAAATGCGCAGGTTTCCATACATTTTAAATTGTATTTAAATGTTTTTTTAGCAGACTGGGTTAAGGAATCTTCCTTAGCGCTCTTAACTTCCTGTTATGTTGCCACGGATGGACAAAGTGTCCGTACAAGGAGACCAGTGTCCGTGGAAAGGTCTGTAGACCTAACATCATTAGATGGTCTGTCACAGAGTCCAGTGAAGGTCCACCAATGCTGGACCCTGCTCCTGGAGAGCCAGCAAAGATTACTCGCAGAGTAACAGGATGTCCAGTCAAGTAAATGGTTCTAGTCGAGATTGTTACAGATTGGAATCTTGTAAGGTTTTCTGACACTGTAGGTTCTACTCAATAAAGTGGGTACTTTAGGGAAGGGAGATGGGAATTTCAAACTTTAAGCCAATGTACCAAATTCTCTGATGCAGCTGAATGGGAGAATTTCCAACTTGGACTTGATCAGCACACTAGCACGGAGGGCCAGACGTGACCCGGCACATGCCACACATGACTAGGGTTGCCAAGCACCCGGAATATTACCGGCAGGCTGGTTAAAAAAAAAAAATGGGTTTAGGTCAGTGTTAAATGTATGGAGGCAAAAGCATTGCCCGTATTTTTCAAAAAAAAATTTTTTAAGAGTGGTTAGCTCTACAAATAACCCGCATAGACCACAGATTGTGTGACTGTTACTGTGAATGTTATACACGGGCCACGTTATCCACACAATGCGTGGACTCTCGGAGTAAATCTTAGAACCTATAGATTAAAGCAACTGCTACATTAAGGTAGTGCGCTGTGGAATATCATAATGCTGTGTATTTCATTATTAAAACTAATATAACATCTGTTATCTGGGAATGATCTGGGATATGATTTGCATATCAAGACACACGGTGATGTCATAAGCAGGAGACTGCACAGACACATTTAAAATATGTTTTCTCTTCAATGTATGCATTTTCTGTAATTCTGCTAATATCATAGGTAGGCCATTTTTTTTATTCCCTGCAATATACAGTATAATTGATGCTTAGGTGTCAGAGTTCCTTTAATATCAGTCCGACCATAGAAAAACAGGAAAGGTGAGTATAAAATCTGTCCAGCACTCTCACCGATCCCCATCCATGTGGCCTGGTATTCGAAATTGCAGGCTTAGAGGGGGGCTTGAAATATGAGAAAGCTAAAAAAAAATGACACAGGCATATTATTTTCATTGTGACCTGTGCCACAGGTCAGCTCAGCCTGGAGCCTATGGGTTTATGTTAGTGAGGGCTGTAGATATTATTTAAAGTGCCCCAGCTCTATGCTAGCTTGATTAAAACAAATAAACAAGTTTAGAAATGTAACCTTTAACCTGTTCCTTGCAATGCATTGCAACGACCCCCCCTTAAAGGGGGAAGAAATGTCGGAAACCCTCCATTTGTCCCCCAGTCTGTGGTATTTCAAGGTCCTGTGCGCCTTTAGCTCATTGTTTTATTTTAACCCTTTGCGTGGTAAAAAAAAAAGGCTTACATTGTACAACAAACTCTGAAACTTGAAAAAAAAAAAAAAAAAAAGTTACAATGTAGAGGAGTGTCTTCTTGAGAGTCAACACTATGACTGTTCTGTAGAATGTCCGAAACACAGCTATGGAATTTTATCAGTCAGGGTCAATCCAAGTCTTCCTTGGCATGCGTAAACAGAACCACATTGTTATGTTGTGGAATAACTGAGCTTTTCCGTCTAGTGTCCCCCCAAAAATAATTACTTCAACGTACATTTTACCAGCACACGAACAGGTGATAGATTCTACCACTGCTCTATGGAATGGACCTCCGTAGGGTTGATCTTCTAAAACCAGAGTCCGTCCACCGGTTAATACACTGAAAGCATCTCATTGGTTGGATATCGGACTAAACATTACTTTACACCATCACCGGTGCGTTCCTGGGTCTAGTCCCCTCCCATCTCAAATGGGAACTCAACTCTAAGAAAGACAGAATTCTTGGGGGGGGGGGGGGCAGTAAATTTGCTCAGCGTATTCAAATTATCCACCGCTCCTGCTGGGTTTTAGGTAGTAGACTCGGATTTTAATGAAGAAGCCCCTCAGGCAGGACACAGCCCCTTGTGTCTGACCTTGTGGGAGCTCCTACAAAGCAACATATTTGGGAACATTAAATATTTGCAGAACTAAACGACGAAACATAAAATTCGGATCTGTGTGTTTGTGCTCATGTATACATATTTACAACAACCTCAAAGTAGCATCAGGTGACCTTCTGTGTATAACCACTAATATTATCTACATGTTATACATATAAATATCTCTCTCTCTCTCTATATATAGGGATAAAACTGAAACAATTTATTCTATCTCCAAAAAAATTCAAATGGAAATAAAAATCAGAAAAAATATTTGAATTTTAAAAGACCTTATATTTCTCTCTCACTTTTTTTTTTTTTTTTTCACTTTACTAAAGACAAATGTATGGAGTGGGCACTATAATAAAACAAAAAATGCATACTAAAAACCTATATTTTTGGCACATTATTTTAAAAAAAAACTGATTTAAAAAAAATAACCAAAATATTTATCAAGTATTAAATCTATATTAGTCCTATACTTCTAAAGGATAAAACTATGTACTGTAACTATGTAGAGGTAGATTTTAAAATATTTATATATTTAATTTGACTAGCGAAAATAAAGACTGAATAAACCTGCACACAGAGCACACTGATTATCTACATTTTAATTTAACCATTTGAAGTATTAATCAAACCCACACTAATTATAGGAATTAAGAAACTAAACTGTGGAATCTTCTGAAAGACAATGCGAAAAGCAGTTTATACAATTACTTTACATAGATGTTAGTTCTAAAGAGCAAAACATTTCCAGAGTAATGAAAAGGGTCTGAGAAAATTAAATTAACAAGGGGGAGCAGGCTGATATGAAACTAAATTAGCATCAAATGCAAATTACAGGGTACTTAATGGTAGAACAGGTGCAGAGAAGGGCCCTAAATGAGATGGATGAATAAAACATCCCTTTGCACAAATGTGGAAGCTGACACAAAGTCAATGATATGAATTATGCAACAGCCTCCACGCGGCTGCCGAGGTCATCTTTCCTTGACCTTTGAGACAGGAAGTAAAATTTTGGTCCAAATTTAGGTGAGTGGCAACACCGTTATTTGTAAAAAAAAATAAAAAAAAAAATAAAATTAAGAAAATAACTGAAATTCTACGATTTTTTTGTTTTTTGTTTTCTTTAATGACATTCACAGTCTGACCACAAAGCTAGCCAATATTACATAAGATTAGGTGAAAAGCTGATTTTCATTCCTCCCCCCACCACCACCCTTATCATATTTATTCAGCAAATGTCCTCTGATTAAAGTATTTGAAATTGGTGTATCAATGAGACAGAAGTGACCAGAACAGACTGGTTCAGTGTAATCTTTGGTTTAAAGCACAACTTTAAAAAAATTTAAATATTTAAAAAAAAAAAAAAAAGATTAATTCTGTAATAATTATTTGTATGTACACAGTTTGCTGCCTAAATATTCAAGCCTAACCACTGCAGTACAAGGAGAGAAAAAAATATGTTGGCAAGAGAGTTCAATGATATATTTTAACTTTTAAAACCATTTATTTTATTTGTATTTATTAATTTCTGACCAGTTCGAAATAAAACGCTTCCAATTAAAAAAAAAAAAAAATGCTATATAAAAGTCCAAAAATCACACACAATAAATAAATAAAAATATCACTAAATCATTCGGGAATAAAAGTCTGTTAATCAAAAACATAATCTAGGCTATATTCTCTTATTATTTTATTTTTTATTACTCCAGTAATATAGCATGTGGTCACAAAATATTGGCTGAAATCACCTACTCTCAAAACAGATGTGTTTATGCTATTTGTTTTTCAAGAGGGCTAGATTCAGCTAGAATAGTATAATATAATATAGTCCACCCCTTTTAAAAAATAGTGCAGGCATTTTTCACAAGTATTCACCATTAAAGAATTTAGTAGCTGAGAGATGATTAGCGCACATCTCAGTGTCACTTACACATTTATAGACTGGTAGTATCTACTAATAAAAAAAAATAAAAAAAATAAAAATATAAATATATATTTATATATATCTGTTTGGTTTTGTTTATTTTTTTTATTAAGCCATAGGCACTACACATAGGTACCATACTGTTAATTTGCTGCACCCTTTGCATTGCTGATGTATGTATGAATGCAAATAATTGGACTTGTACAATGGAGAGAAGATGGTATATTTATTATAATAGAGAGCAGATCTTTCCCCCCAGGCTATATAACTAAGGCCAGCCATGTCAAGTTTAGCCTCTATCAATTCTTATGAAGCAGGCATTACTCTGGGTACCTGTGCCTATCCGGTAATAATGTCAAAAAGGTTGAGGTAAAATGAATCTATTCCCAAACAGTCACGTTTTGGGGTTAAATGAGGTAACAAGTAAACGATCGGAGATCTCTGGAGATGTAATTACTGTTTGGTGACCAAACCTCCCTGTTTAATAGAGGATGCTTCTGAAGTTTTCATTCACCAGGAATGTGTAGGGATCAACATGCATTAGAAGCCTTTCGTTTTATTTATAGTCCTGGTATAGCAAAAAAGGGAAAGTCTGTTCCCAATACAGCATGCTCCAGGGAACAGACTGTGGTGGTCATGCTGGTTACTGATTTCCAAGGACATCAACCTTTGCTTTTAAAGGGCCTGTATCTCCTAAACATTTGTTTTTACTGTGAATGGAAGGAATAAAACAAAAAATTGATTTTTTTTTTTTAAATCCTGGCTCACACTTTATGGTGTAAATAATTTTATACATGGAATTTATGGCACCATGGTACTACATATGTGATGGGAAAACTTTTATACAAAACCCCCATTGGTGGAAGACTAATCATAGGGGGGGGGGGGGGGGGGGGGAGGAGCTCAACATATTTGTGGGATAAACCACCTATGACAGCATCTCTCGCTACATGAATGAACCAACCCACTGTCTTCTGCTGACGGTATTCAGGGATCTATGGGATGGGCCTTCGTAGAAAATATTCCCGTTCAGTAATTGCAAATTGATTTAGCAAAATCCAATCCGCAGCGTATGAAACACATAGAGATTTTCTGGACAATGTGACAGTTGCTAATTGCTTTAATCTCCAGTAATCTTTTAACGTATAATTTATATTCACTTAACATGGATGCTGGATACACATATGTGCTATGATTGGAAACACTGCACTCTCCATCCCTCCAAATGATGCGGCCGATTTTTTCCATTGCTATTGCAGTAGACCCAACCAACAGGGGTTGTTCACTGTAGGTGAACTGCCAAGTGAAGTATTTTTCCAGGTTTTTGCAGTTCACTTGCCGTTTGACAGAATTTTCCAGCTCAACTGTTAATGCCTGATTTTTGCAGTGCTCTTGCCAGCTTGGTTTTTGTGAATAGCACCCTCTATGGGCCTGCATTCCATGCTAGTTTCGCGTTTCGCACTTCCCACAGGCAACGCCTACTGACGGCGCTACCATAGAAACACAGCCGCCCATGAGCAGAACTCCGTAGTAGGACGAAGTCAGGTTTGAGTACAAATCGGGGGGGGGGGGGCGGTTCTGAAAATGTATAAACAACTTGCGACCACGGTTTTGTGGCTTGGGAGTTGTCCGTCCATGCAAAAAAACCTAAACACCAGAGAATAAAAATTGGATCAGCCAGATCGTGGTCCTGCCGTCAAAGTTCTAAGCATCCTATCTGAGCAGCCTAGACTGACGTTGACAGCTTAATATGTTTTTCTCCTTACCTGCCCGCTGTTCGATACATATTTGTCCAGAGCTTGGCTAAATATAGAAACCTGCACAAGGCCGGGGCCAAACAAAGATCCTTTTGTAAGAAACACAGTCCGCACCATTAGTAGGTATGCACCGTCTTGCATTACTGTCGAAGCATCCCAGGACACTAGAAGGGATTTCTGTGACCTGGCCACACACACAGACAGGAAAACTGCTTTTACAGAGACAGATTGTAGTTAATCTGATCCCAAACCAGCTCTGCTTCGTCACATAGTCCTTGGGCCATAGCACAGGCTATGTATGTAAGGCTGTGTGATAGCGGTCACCCCATAACACCAGGATACCAAGGTGCCCTCCAAAATCACTGAAGCATCCAAAAATATGCACTATTATAAGAGGGACATTAATAAAGGTGTTTGTGGTGTACCAATCTGTTGCACGGAGGTGTCCAAATTATCTGGATTGGTCAAGCATAGTCCTGTTTTGTTTTTTTTTTCTTTCCAGAGTCTCTTTACAATTATGCCAAACAAATCCAAGGCCTGTTCTAAAGCCATAAATCCAAATTGAGCCTATCTCAAAATTCACACCTTCTACGCTCCGAACAAATATAGGGGGAATGTCCCGTTACAAAACGTGATTCGTTATAGTATCTGCATCTTCGGTGTGGGCATTTTTTTTAGAAATTGATTTAATGAAAATACAAATAAAGTACCTTATTGAGCCATCTATACTCCATATAGCTCTAACAGGAGGCAGCCATTTTGTTTAGAATCTTTGGTCAGATCTTTGTTCATCTGAACCAAGGTGAGTGAAGATCTGACCCAAGATTCTAAACAACATGTCTGCCCCCTGAGAGAACGATATGGAGAAAAGATTCTAAACAACATGTCCGCCGCCTGAGAGAACGATATGGAGTAAAGAAAGCGCAATAAGGCACTTAATTTGTACTTTTTAGAACTGTAAAAAAAAACGTTAAAGGGCAGTTCTGCTTAACGTTTCCCAAAAATATTTTTCGGTTTCTACTTTTTTGTTAACTTTTCCTACCTCTAAAAAAAAATTGCCAGTAGAGTGCAAATAGATTCAATGCTGTTGCTATAACAGTCCCGCCTATCTATCCAAGCCCCTCCTTATTGGCTGTCAGTGAATTTAGAAGCCCCGATGAAATTATTTTCAGTGTAAAACTACAAGAGAACTTATAATTGTTTTTAAAGTAAATATAAATGAATTTCACATATATTAAAACACTTGTACAACATACAGAAAAGAAGCGGGGTGAACATCCCTTCTTTTGACTATTCAAAGAAAACTACACATTTATTAGTTTCATTAGAAGATGGGTAGATAAGTAATCTGGGCAGCATCTCGCTGTCAGATGGGCCTTATTATACATGTTGGATGTCCCTGTCTTATAGATTTTTTTTGTGTGTGTGTGTGTGGTTTTTGTGCTATATTTACTAAAGAGTCCAGCAGAACGGTTTGTGACCAATTTTTAAAAATGACTGGTTTGAACCCATTCAGTTCGATGTAGCCAAGGTGAGAGCTGAACTGTAAGGTATAAGCACAGAAAGCCAACGTGAAAATGCATACCACCCGACAGTCTCTAGAGAGGGACAACATTTGTGTTTGTGGGAGTGGCTGAAAGTAGGGATGTGGGCGGGGCATTTTAACTGGACTTTATGGCCAACTGAGAGATATTTATGGAATTTGGTAAGCCATTTAGAATAGGAATAATGCTATTTCTTTGCAAGAACTAATACATCTATACATTTACTGTTTTGTTTTTTTGTTTTGTTTTTACACACTATAGGATTAGTTGTATTGTTTGTGTACTCTGTAATACACATCTAAAATTCCAAACTCCTAGAAAATAGGGACCGCAGAGGAGGAAAGAGGGACAGAGGGATTTGGAACAAAAATATTCACTTGGAAGGCATATAACTGTGCCAAGCTTGCCGCACATTTGTGTTTTTTGTGCCTCACTGGACAGATATAGAAGTAATGATGCCTGAGGTGTGGCGCTGAGGATCAGGAGCTTATAGGTCACCCCCTTGTGCAGAGGTGTCTGACCCGATTCGGTTCTCACAGTTTATTGTATAACTTGGCTGGTATGTATTTGGAAAATCTGCTCCTCAGTTAAAAGACAGCTCTCAGCAGACAGCTGCTTCTCATTTTAAAGTGACCGTCGTCCTCCCCTCCATCCTCCCCTTCCATACCCGCAAGTGCTAAAGAAAATAATCTCTGCTTTTCCTGAATAAAAGAACATATCTCGGGGATCTACGGCACTATATAAAACAAACAAACAAAACAAAAAAAGGTCTGTAGAGATAACTGAATTCATTCTTCCATATTCTGGGGCTAAAACTCCAAAGAAATTACTATACATCCCCCATCGATATACGACAAACAATAATGCTAAAAATAAAAATGCAGTCAGGGAAAAAGGGTCAAGAAAAGAAAATTGCAATATACAGGACGGAGGTTTACACAACCACATCAATGGTCTTAAAAATACATTAACCCCCTTGCTGCCTGGAAGCTTCCCCCGCAATAAGTCAGAGAAAGGGATTGTCTGTTACTGGTCTCCAATGGCCCGCAAAAGAAAAGAGAGCATTAAGCACTCTTTTCACACTTGATTCAAGTAGGCTGTATGCACACTTACTAAAGAGAATACAAAGATAAAGACAGATACTTATATCCAATCCACTTCTTGGATCTCTTCCATGCTCTGTTCTAGATAAGTTTACAATAACAGAGATGGCACATACAGTATATCAATGAATAAAGGGGGGGGGGAGACGGTCAAACCGGGGGGGGGTTCAAACTTGCAAGACCTATATAAGATATATATAAAAAATTTTAAAAATATATATATTTAGTAAATTCAATAATTAAGTGGTGTGTCCCAAAAAGTTTCTCCATATACTGTATATCTAAGCGTATAGCCAGGCTCTGTGGAAATAATCTGTCTTACACTATTGGGAGCGCCTGTATCTAGGGTTGCCACCTTTTCCACACAAAACAAAATGGCCTTGCTATTGCTCCATAGACTTAACACCGGCAGCAAGCCATTCTTTTTTACCGGCCTGCAACCCTTCCTGTATCATGTATTATATGGATCTAACGGCCAAAAGCCTCCTATACACTAATACTATTTATGTCGGGTTTGGGTGAAAATGATGATTTAAATAATTTTTTATATATATATATATATATATATATATATATATATATATATATAAATTTTAATTTTTTTTTATTTATTTTTTACTGGGTGTTTAAGGGGACCTGCGCCTTTTTTAATGTTTTGCGCATCTCCCAAGCATTGTGAAATTTTTATAGTTCCGCCTGACACAACCATTTGTCCTACGGGGCTCTTTGGCTCAGCGATGCGGATCAGGCAGATACAATGTTAGGAAATTGCTCACCGTGTTCTAACCCCCTGTAATGATATCTCCCTCTTATTAACAGCTGCAGTCAACTACAACATGTTTCTGTCAGGAGCGGCTTTTGACGAAGGGTTAATAATGTGTGTAATTTTCCTTGTCTGCACTATCGGACCTGAGCAGCATGGAGGAATCAGCCAGCTGAGTGCCGTCCGCGAGGCCTCTCCATTAAACTGATTAGCGCTCATGGGAGGCGACTTCTCACAAAATAAAGACAAAATAGGCCTTCCTAGTAGACACAGAGAGCTGGCAAGGTCTTTGCCTGACAGTTATAATCAGATAGGCTGCCACTTGGAGGAATCAGAATGGAAATGTATTACTGACACTGTGCATTCCGCTGGGCTTTGAATCATACAAAGCTCTGTGTTGTATTATTCAAATCTCCTAATATTTACATGTGACAGCAGGGTCAAGGTTCTCGTCAAGCTTTACAGGGTCTCTGACCCCTCACCATTATTTTGTACGTTAAATAAAAATAAATAAATAAAAAAAAAAAAAAAAAGATCCAAACATGATCTATACGCTGTTTTAGGCAAATTTGTAATTCGTCTCCTGTTTATGACATCACCAATGGCTTGGTATGCAAATTAACTACTTTCAATAGCCGATGTGTCATTGTGCTTACCGAGTCACAAAGTGAGGTCACAGACATGCTTAAAAAAAATGCTAAAACAACGTTGAGATCATTTGTTATCTTTATTCTATAAATAATTTTAAGCATACTGTAAACATTATTTAAGTGACAGTCCCCATTGAACAGAGCTAATTCTAAACAGAGGTTGGAAATAGGGCTACCCAAACTGTCCGATTTTATGGAGTTAATATCTCCAAATTGGTGCTTTTCTGGCTAGTAAGTCATCATCGAAAAACTGCTTGAGCACAGGTGACTAATTTTTAGGGTTTCTTCAGGTTCCACAGCTGCTTGTATTAGAAGAGTTTTGTTGCAACAATGATCAACTTGCCCGCAACCTGATAAATAATGTCAATCTTCCATTGTAGATGTACATTATTCTATAAAAATGGATTGTATCGACAAAACAATGATTTTACTGTGCATGTAGAGGATAAATGGAAAATTATCTATATATTGTGTTAGAAAAACTGCAAGCCGACATAAAGGAGATAAATGTGTTTTAAATGTGTCTGTGGAGTCTCCTCTTTATGACATCACTGATCTGTTATGCAAATTACACATTTCCCAATGAAAAGCAGATAATTTGCATATTAGGCCACAGGTGATGTCATCAACAGGAGACTCCACAGACTCATTTAAAACATGTTTTTCAGCTAATTTAGACAGTTGCTTGCAGTTTTGCTAACACAATGTTTAGATCTTTTTTTTTTTTTTTTTATCTTCTACATGCGCACTAAAAACAATGTTTAAAATGTATATGTTGAGGGCATATTTATTTTTTTTTTGTTTGTTTTTTTTTACAGATTGGCACAAAAATATCCGTGCACGACTAAATTTACTAAGAAAAAAAAAAAAAGAAAAGAAAAATGAACAGCATACACCAACCCCAGCAAAGGAAGACCGCCCGGAATTTGTGTCCCGCTGATCAGAGACAGGTTAAAACGGCAGAAAAACAACACAGTGCAAATCAACAACAACAAAAAAAAGTTTGTTAAATTCAGACTGAAGTGTTTTAGCTGGAGGAGGAATTGGATAAATTAGTGTTATCATTTTTTAATGCGCTACCTTTCCACCCAAGTCATCTGCTAGCATGGATCATGAACACTTTACGGGTATAATGATGGGGGGGTGTAATGTAACAGATATCTTCAGTAAATAAGAAGCACTTAAGACATAAGCAAATGATCTTATTTGCCGCCTCTTGGGCTGTCTGAATACATCTTGCGAAAATGAGAGATATGATTTACCTCATCTTCCAATCCATATCATTTAGTGTTCCAGAGGTATTGTTACAGATGCTTTGCCATCTACATACTGAAGTAGTGTTATATGAGGCCACCATGCAACAATAACATGAGGCATTAAAGTGGTTCTGAAGGTTCTAGAACACGTTGGCGGAACGTCCAGTTAACACATCAACAGCCATATTTGGAGAGCATCGGACTGTACCATCATCAGTATGTTCTGACCAATCTCTAGGCCAGGGTTCCAGTTTCTACCTCCAGTAACCAGTACCTCCAGGGGGAAAAAAGTATCCCCATGTATTGACAGTAGTGTATCTTCCACAAGGCAAACAAGGCACTCGCCTAGGGCGGCACTTTGCCAAAGGGCAGCACTTTTCCAGAGGGAGTTAAAGCACACTTCTGGTGCTTCAAACATTTTCGCTTTCTCCCCCACCGTTCAGCAAGCTTTAGCTCCTTCTAATTAATCGGGGTGATGGGGGCATGTAAGGGAAATGGTGGGGGTATGTAATGGGGTGATGGTGGCATGTAATGGGGGTGATAGGGCATTTAGTGTGTATGCAATGTGGGTGATGGCATGTAATGGGGTGATTGGGCATGTCGTGGGTGTGCAACATGGGTTATGGGGCATGTCGTAGGTGTGCAATGTGGGGGGGTGCCCACATTTTGGCTGCCTAGGGCAGCACAAAACCAAGATTCACCACTGGGTATTGATCAGTTCTTCAACATATTGCACATTTGGTTCGAATTAAGTTCTGGCACACTTTGTGTTACTCTCGGTCACTTCTTTTAAAGGCCACCCAAATTCACCCTCTCCAAAGAAGTGTCATCGTGATTGAGGTTAGGCAAAAAATTTTGCCGCTTTGGTAAAGCAGAGATGACCTTCTCTGGTGTTGAGGCTGGATCCCACGTAAGGCAGTTGTCCAGAATGGTATTTATTCCACATTTGGGTGGACCATGGCTTGGGTGTTAGGAACACACTTTTTGCAGTAATGGCACTTGAGGTGTATATAATGTCTAACAAAATATCAAAGTGCGGGAAGAAAGGCACGGAAACAAAATCAGTCCCCTGCAACTGCTCACCATCTGCTGGACCGCGGGTCCCGAACCTGGCCGTGAGCAGCAAAATAGAAATTGAAGAGAACAAAGAGTCCAATGTGCAGAAATCTCACGAGGCTTGATCCTTATAAAACATAACGTTTAATCAAATAGAAAAATAAAAAATGAAATTCACATGGGGTAGAAACAACACCTATATAATGTCTAGCCAAAATAAATCTCACACAAAGGGCAAACCAGCAAGCGAGGGATGAGTAAAAAAGAACTGAAAATAGGCAAAGCGACAGAAGAGTAGAGGAATGGATGAGAAGCACAGTAGTAGGAGAAATTGAGGACAAAAGGTGTGTGGAGAAAGCATTAAGAGAGGAGCAGTGATGAGAGGTCACTTGTGGGCAATAGGAAGAACATTAGAAGAAGGAAGAACAGACTTTCGTCTTACAACTTTACCAGCTTTGTCCCAGATATAACCAAAGATGATATATGGTGTATTTTCACCACGGGTTAGTTCCTTGACCATCTCCATCAGTTGGCTTGTTTGGTCAGGCGGGTCAGAAAGTATTGAACCAATGAGTTTTGTGATGGTCTACGCTAAACACATGTATTTTAGAGCTGTGATGTTCCTGAATGGTTTAGCTGAGTTTATGCCTAAGACTAAAAATTCCCAGCCTGCTGCTGCTCGGAGAACATCTAGTTGCCAACCAGCTCTGGATTTAGGGGAAAAAAGGGCATCAATACAGTATCTAATATCTTCAATGTTCTACTCTATTTTACTAGAACATAAAAGTCAACTGTAAGTGGAGCTGGTACCTAGATTCCTGAGACGTAGTCTAATACTGACAAAGTTATATGAATGCATTGCCTAAAAATGGGGTTATGAGATCCGAAAATAGTATTTCTCAAACCTACAAACCTGATCATCTTTACCTGGCATGCAGCGTTACCTCTAAATACAAATGGAGCTGCGAGTTTGAAAGCCCAAGTGAGCTCTTGTCATGAAGATAGAAGATCAATAAGAGCCACGCACAGTAGAAGGATTAGGGACAAATGCATCAGAGAAGCTTAAACTTCAAATGCGTCCTCCAATCTTTGTTTCCTCTTCATCTTTAGAAGAGAAGATCTCCCGGGTGGATTGGGATCTCCAAGCGGTTCTCACCTGTGAAGTTCCAGGAAAACAAATTGTTTTCAAAGTCCCCACTTAGTGAGATACTTTGGGATGGTAATTATGTAAATGCACTCAGTCAAATCAAAACTTTTTTGTATTTTTTTTTTCTTCCTTTTTACAGAATTACTTAGCAAATGGGTTTACTTTTCATTTTCCGGACGCTATCCGCCTACAGACGATTTACAATACATTGTGATGAATGAAAATGCTTCTCTGTATATACATACATAAAGTGGAGCGTTCCATACGTCTGGAACCATAAAGATCTCATGTATTTATTGTTTCCTGCATTGTTTAGTAACATGGAACGAGTGAGGAAAGCATTGCCCCTGCTGGTTCCACACTCAACTTGTTCCTTCTCAATGGTATAACTAGGTAACGGGACTTCTCATCAAACTAGCAGGGGCAAACCCTTTGATTTAGAACGGGGGTAGGCAACCCTCGGCACTATGGATTACATTGCCCTTGATGCTTTGCCAGCATTATGTCTGTATGAGAACATTATAGAAGATGCACAGTCCACAACATCTGCCGAAGGTTGCCTACCCCTGATCTAGAAGGTCTTTATCTGGTGATATAGAGGGACGTACATGATGTTCCCTTGGTGGCACAGTCTATGTTCTGACAAAGGTGTGACGGTGTATCTCACCGCAACCAATCTGCACTAGCGAAGCAGCAGGAGGGAAACTGATGGATGGAGACCAGATCTCCTGGCTGATGATGCCCGTGGACCCCAGGGTCTTTACCCCACATAATAATAATAAGTAGTGTTGCCATAATTAAGGGCGCAACATAACTATCCATCAAAGGGAATTCATTGCACTCTATGTAAATGTTTCCATTGACACCTAGGGGGGGATGTTGGCAAGTTCTGCAAAGAGGACTACGTTGGCCCAGATTCTATAAATAGGGGATCCTATATTCCGCCGAGGAGGGAGGTCAATAAGATCAAGCCAGTGGCATGCGCGTCTGTAGGGAATAAATGTCATGTAGCGCACTGCAAACAACGATATGGTTAATATGAGACTGCGGGTGTCGTGATATCAGCAGGATAGATTAACCGATCGGGGGGGGAAAAAACGAAATCTAATCTGTGTTGCCATAGACTGGAATCCTGAAACGCTGCACTGATCAAATCACGGACCACACTCCGTCACCGGGAAGACATTTAACCTCTTACACACTGCAAAGTGTGCTGGAGAAGGGAGGGAGGGAGGGAGGGAGGGAGAGTGCCCGTGCTGTGCAGTATGTGATTTATGCTCAGATTTAAAAAGAGAAAAAAAAAGGCAACGCTCCCCATGATGCATTATTTGATATTTTGGGCCCTTCATTAGCCCAATATCATCCTAAAATTGCAGTAGAAGAAGCACCTCCTGGGTGCACTGGCAGGGTGTTGGCTAACCCCGGTTTCTCCACTCACTGTAGATTATTTGAGAAATAAAGACCTTTTAAATAAACAGTGTTTGAGGACAATGGTCTCTAACTCTCTCTGATTATTAATTTGCCTTACTAACAGGCTCACACAGAAGAGGAATCTAGTTAACCTGTTTCAGCAGGAAATCACCCAGCATGTCTTCCCATGCACATTTTTCGAACTCTGCTTCAGACTGAAATCCCCCTGGCTTTGTGCGGCCCTTTTAATTGTATTTAAAAATCCAATACCTGTGCTAGAGTTTTGGTTTTGGTCACGTCCTTGCTACTGAACTAAAGTCTGTAGAGTCTGACTCTGCACCCATTGTAGTGGCTCCTCATTCCCACAGATTGCCAAGGCCTGTATGTCCGTGGACATAGAAAAGTTCACCAGGCTTAGCGTGTTACTTCCAAAGAGCAATTCGGGGGGCAACTGTACTAAAATGGCAGCAGTCACCATGGAAAGCAGGGGAAGGCGGTTGCCGATTGGTCCACTGTTAGAAGTTTGTTCCAGAATTAAAAAAAAAAGACAAAAACAGATTGAAAATGGGTAATTTTTTTTGTTCCCTTTTTTTCGTTCTATTTTTGTAGTAATTTTTTTTTTTTGGTCCCCTCTTCAGTAACAAAACCATAATTTTTTTTTAAAAAAGCAAAAAAAAAACAATAAAAAAAAGACTAAAGGGAGCTTCAGAGTAGATAGGACTTACAGACCTTTACATTTAATCTCTGATGCTTTGCTCTGTATCTTATCACTTCTATGTAAGCGCTATTATACTTGGAGAATTGTCGTTGCCCCCCCCCCCCCCCCCCCATGCTGCTCTAGGGGGGCGAGAGCCGCGAGACCCGAGTGTCTGTCAGCTTTTTGTCAGGTGAAAAAAAATAAAAAAATAAGAGAGAAAGAGAAGAATAAAAAAAATAAAAACGGAACAAGAGCGAAAGCAAAGCTAAGAGGAATCTATTAGATGTCACAGGGCTTTTGTATCCGTGTCAATGATTCAGGATTAGAGTGTTTGAAATAATCTTATTGAGAGGAATCAAAGCAGCCAGGCAGTGAGAGCAGCTCCTAAACATATGGCCACGGCTCGGCCAATATCTTATTAGGGATGTGTCCAATGATACCATTACTTTCAAATTATATTATAGGACCATTCATTCTCCTGCAAATAGGTGGATAGTGACATTGGGGGAAGGGGGGTTCAATTAAATTCCAAAAGGAACAGGATCCAGTCTGCAGAATACAATACCTCCACCACCACCCCACCATCCCCTCCCCCCCCCCACCCCCCCCCCCCCTTAGGTAAAGGAGGGCACAAATGTAATTTGAACAAGCCAGGACAAATACAGTTCTCAATAAATAAAAAAAATCTAAATTTACTGTACTTTTTTTTTTTTTTTTTTTTTTTAATTCACTGCAAAATATTTCTTCTGTTCCACTTAATTCCGACATTATCTTTAAAAAGTTTTATTTTTTATTTTACAAAGGCAATTTATGCTGGTAATCTAAAAGTTTGTTCACTAAACAGTTAATTGCGCAGAACTAAAATTAGAGGGGTTTTTTTTTTTCGACCTATGTTATATGTTGTTCTACATTCTGCAACATTGCCGTCAAGTTTTTCTGAATGACCAGATAAGGCTATCATTTGTAAAAGGAAGGTTTTATTACAGTGATTGCTGCCGTGGCACTGCAGATGCTTGGGAAATACATTTCCCATGATGCTCGGTCAGCTCAGTCAGCCTAGCATTGTGGAATATGTAGTTCCCAAATACCTGCAGTGCCAATGTTAGCCATCACCGCTCCACCATTTCAGTAAATCATACATATATCATTTTAGATCTAGATTACTGGGTGGAACATTAATCGGGCTGCAGTTTTAATCCGCAAACACAACAGATTTACTGCTGTTGCAACACTCCTGGCTATCTTTCCAAGCCCCTCCTTATTGGATGTCAGTGAATTAAGAAGCCCCGGTAAAATTATTTTCAATGTAAAACTACAAGAGACGTGTAAATTATTTTAAATTAAAATTAAGTGCATTTCACAAATATTAAACACATTAAAACACACGTAAAACATGCGGCCCTTTTTAAAGTTTGCGTTTTAACGTACAGATCCTTAAATGCAAGGTCATGTGTCATGCGCGGTAGCGCCGTCACTCCTCCAGAGAGACCGTGCAACCGCGCATGCACCGTAGCACTGTCACTGAAGCCCGACCGCGCTACTGCCCATGCGCAGTAGACATTCTCCTGTGTCTGCAACACTGGAGAATGCAAGAATTCAATCAAAGTCTACCTCTGTCTCCCGAAAGAAGAAAAAAATTGTAATGCAGAATTGGTGTCAGTCTACGGTATTCGCAAGCTGTTTATAGGTGGAGGAAAAAATCTTCAGAAAATTACAAACTGGCATACAGAACATTTGGTATAAGTTTCTACGTCTAATTGGAAAGGAATTCGGCAGCCATTTTTCCCCCTTATCCGCACCGACCAGCCAGTTATGATTTTAATTATGTTGGGAATTGTGTGACTGACGTGTTTTTTTTTTTGTTTGTTTTTTAAATAAATAATAATCTGTTTCCAATTATTAAAACAATTACTCAAAATGTGAAAAACATGTTTTTGTGTTTTTTTTCCCTGCTTTTACCCCCTGAGGCCAAAAAGATGGATTTCAACATACTATAGCCTATGTTCCAAGTAACACTGCATATCTTCTCAATTTTTTGGAATTTTCTGGAAAAGGTGGGGTTCTATGGCAGCTTAGAACCCCGAAAACAAAGCTAGATACTTTTCAGTATTGCAAGCTTTGCTGATCCTTCTATTGCAGACCTAATTAGGTAGCTCACTCATTAGTCTTCTAGAAAAATTAGCACAGCTTATGCTAATTACTCCTGTAAAATTTAATAAACTCTTTGAAATAGGAATAGCCTAATGAGGTTTTATTTATTGAACTAAAATACCGGTAAAGAAAAAGGTTAGGACAGAGGGATATATATAGGTAATAAAAACCACAATTTATTCCATTTCTGCTGTGGAGTTTTACGGCCTGGCTTTTAAATTCAAATATGAATTACAATTCGGATGTTAAATCAATCCTGAACTTAATTTAAAAAAGAAAACTCTCCTCCCTCTCTTCTCTCTCTCTCTCCCACCTTCTCTTTTCGCTCTCTCTTTTGAAGTATGATTTGCTTCTGGGAATACTTTCTCACGTTTAATGGATTTTCACGCGAAATCATGATGTAATTAGTTGGTATATATTGTTTAGCGGTAGGAGGAGGAGGAGCCTGTTCTAGCGGTAGGGTAACCCAGCCAATGGTGAAATAGAATACTCGCCCAAGGGGCCCACGGAATTCTGGGTGGAGACGGAACAAGAAGTCAGTCACATGATACAAATGGCAGTAGAGGGAGGAACTGCAGATCTAGATTAGCATTTTGAAGCTCATGTCCGTCAGCAAGGGGTGTCAACAAGCTCCAAGGACAGTGAATCGCATTAAGGGGTTTACTGTCCCTTTAACACCACTTCAAAAGACTGCTCAGGTTCGGAGTTCCAAACCGCTTCATTCCATACTTGAGAGGCGCTGGGGTTCTCTAGATACCACCGGCATGCCATCATCTCATAGAGTCTGAGGTTTTCACAGCAAATAGGAAAGTGAGAAGTTTGGTTTTGCCAAGTGTTTATTCGTCTCCTGCCAAACTGCATCTTTCTTTTTCTCGGAGTCTTGTAATGCGAATTCAACGAGCGACAGAAATATCAAAACAACGCTTGATTGCGAGAGTTGGTGGTTGGACCACAAGATGGTGAAACCTGGAGGAGCTGGAACAAAATGCTTGGCTCTTTCAACCATGCTAGAAGAATGAGCAACACTTGCCGTGTCAGGCCACACTGAAAAGACGGATAATTCAGTAGAATTTAAAGGGACTGTGTCATCTAAACAATAACTTTCTTAATCTAGGCTTTGGCTGTTTTTTTATACTCTACATTCAAAGTAAAAGCAATAGGTAGAGTCACTTTAAGGGTCAATTGTTGGCAAAAGAGTTAAAGGGACACTAAACTTTTTTTTTTCACTTGTGCTTCTAATATAGAAGCACAATTGGAAAGTTAGTTGTCCCTAGTATGAGGATGAACTGGCGTGTACTTTTGATAGTACTTTTTATAGTACACACCAGTTTATCCTCTGACCGACAGCAGAAGCAGACAACCGTCTGGTCGGTGATCGGCTCTTTCTGCTATCGCAGAGAGAGACCTTAATTTTTTTACATGAGATCGCCAGGAACTGCTGTGTCTCGCATGTGAGACACAGCAGTTAAACAACGTTTAAGGTTCCTTTAAGTAATATCTAATTGAAAGATGGCATGAAATTAAGACATTTTAAATAGAAATACTTTAATGAAAGAATACAAAAAAAAGTATTATTAAGCCTGCTTTGCTCCGTATAGCGCTATGTGGTTTAGAATCTTGGGCCAGATGAAGGAAGATCTGATCCATCAGACCCAACAACATGTTCACTCTCTGATTAAATTATATGTAATTGAAAGATTTCTTCAAGACTAGGCATTTTAAACAGAAATACTTTAATGAACAAGTACAAATAAAGTCCCTTTTTAGCCCTCTTTGCTTTTGTAGCTATAGCAGGGGGCAGACATTTTGGTTAGAATCTTGGGTCAGATAAAGATCTGACTCAATATGTCTGCCCCCTGATAGAGCTATACAGAGTAAAGAGGGCCCAATAAGCTACTTTCTTTCTATTCTCACACTAAAACATTTCCAATTAAAATGCCAAATTTGATTCAATATTTTATTAGATGTTGCCAACAGTTGTCCTTTAAGGATTGTTATTTGGTAGAGAAGCTATTTCAGATAAGATACACTTTTGAAGAGGAAGAGGAAGGTCTTTAATGAGAGAGGCTTTTGCTGATCTGTGTTGATATCCATTGATGCCAACTTCAAATAAATGGGATCAGTGAAATATTAGGAATTCTGCCAGACATTTTACTAGGGAAGTGTAAAGAGATTTGGATAAATCGATATCATGACAGATTTGGAGGGGGGGGGGGGGGTATTTTGTTTATCCAAAAAATGAAACAATCAAATTACTAATTAACTAACAGTTTATTGTATATTAAGTGTAAATATTGTTTTATCCTGTGAATATAGAAAATAAAAAAAAATATCAAAAATGATCTGTACAAATGTGTTTTATATGTGTCTGTGGAGCCTTCTGTTTGTCATCACCTTGTAGCCTGATATGCAAGTAGTTCATTAGCATATCGGCAACATGTGATGTCATAAACAGGAGACAATTTAACAACACAGTATATAGACCATTTTTAATTCTCTACATTCACAGGATAAGCAAAGTTTAGATAACAGAACCTCTTTAATACAAAAAAAAAAACTATCATTAGATATACACAACTTTCTGTGTGTCTTCTAATTTCTTATTCGTTGTTTCACATTTGTACACCTAGTATTGCAAAGTATCTGTTCCTTGTTTCAAACCGCAATCAAAAAAAAAATAGAAGTTTCATGTATACACCCAGAAGCTTCAAGCATCCTGTACGGCCAAAGTACCTACTCCGTTTCACCAGTGCCAATATACAAAGGATGCAAAACTGAAAACAGCTCTGAATATTTTGGTTCCTGTCAAAAATGTGAAACGCGCAGTGTTTCAAAAGCTGTAACGAGCAGGGAGGAAATCTCTGGCGACAAGTAGGGAGTTACATGGGCCCGTTGTTCTCAATCATATTTCTAAGTGATAGAGTGAGATTAAATGATAGGTAACGGGTTGGATGGTTTCAATATGTTGCAATAGATAATGTAATGTTAATGGCAGTGCTTCCTACTCACTATTTCTTGGCTTTAAATATACCTTCTAGACAAGACAGAAAGGCCTTTTTTTTTCGGCAGAGGATCGACATAGACCAAAGACGGATTAAATCCCATGAGTAAGCACTAAAAGTGTGGAATGCGTGGGGCTATATCATTCTCTTGCTGCTCGCATGACAACATTTCTGTAGTTGTTATGGAACAAAGCATTTTTTTTTTGACGTGGCTGGTTTCTTTTCTCATAGAAAAGTCCAACTCTTAAAATCTAGCATGACTAGAAAACTTTAAATTTATTCTTAAAGGGACAGTCTAGTCCACAAACTCACTTTGGTGCAAGATGAAGATCACTGCTTGTATAGTGCACAGGCTTTTTTTTCCAGTGTAATTTGATGCAGGCATTCTGCATAAATCACATTTGTAATATTTGACTCAAGCTCTCCCCCAGTGTTTACTCTGCATGTATATTGCAGGTGTGGCAGCACTGATTATATAGACACTAAGGATATACATTTTTGTTTTATTCAATCACTTCCTGTGCTCTTGGAATTAAATACATTGTGTGGACTCTAAGTGAGCTTGCTCTTGTTCACCGTAGGATCTCTTAACAGCACAACACATCACTAGAGAGACAGGAAATTCCATTCATTTGAATCAAATAGTTCACATTGTTTCCTGCAGCAAAAAAAAAGCTAGTGTGGGCAGTCCTGGTATCTTGCAAACTGCTGTAATTTTACAGTTACATCGAGCTGTAAGTATTTTATATTTTAAGCAATGCAAAATGTAAAACGTGCATTTTAAAGTACTTTGAAAGCACATTAAGATGCATTAACAAATAGAAGATGCATTTTGGGCACTAGACAGTCCCTTTAAAGCCAAGTTTGCTTCTTCAATCCTCCAGATCCTTAATGTTAGAGAGGCAGAGTGATGAGATATCTAATTAGCTAAATCAGTAAAGAAAAAAAGAAAGCTAACACAGGAACTATTAACTGGAAGAAAGAAAAAAACAAAACAAAACATAGAAATACTTATAGCAAAATGGGTGGAAATACATATTATTAGAAGACAGAGAGAGTTCAAGTTTTTATTGATGAATAATAGCACATTCTATTTTTTGTTTTGTGTGTGTGTGTGTGTGTGTGTCTGTGTCTGTGTTTATATATATATTTTTATTTTTTATGTCACCGGATTTAATTTTTCCATCCTCTTAGTGTTCCCAAATTTTCGGAGACAACCTGGGCCATTCCCTACACTCCTCTAAAGAAAGGTTGTTTTTTTTGGGGGGGGGGGGGGGGGAGCTCTGTTGGGACAAAGGCAGCATAGCAACAATAGAAGGTGCTCTACTAATGTGATTCGGGAAACTCAATGCTTTTTCAAAAAACCTAGCCTGAGCTAATTTCAGCTCTGCTGAATCAGGTTTCTGCCACTTGCTAGAGCAGGTCACAGTCACCCTGCCCCAGATTTGCCCTGTGTATCCTACACCAGTTAAATAAAATAAAAAAGAGAAGATTGTGATCATTAACCCCATCAGCAATATTTTTTTTTGCATACAATCCGTAACCGTCTGTGCAATAATTATCCACAACGTCTATATACAGTGATGGCTAGCCTTGGCACTGCAGATGTTTGGAAACAACATATCCCATGATGCTCTGTCAGCCCTATGGCTGACAAGTGATGGCTAACCTTGGCACTGCAGATGTTTTACAAAAACATATCCCATGATGCTCTGTCACCTATAAAGCTGACCAGTGATGGCTAACCTTGGCACTGCCAATTGTATGGGAACTACATAGCCTATGATGTTCAGTGCTGATTGAGCATGATAGGACACGTAATTTACAAAACATAGCCATCACTGCTCTAGTAAAATACACACACTGCCTCCTCCAGGAGGTACACATAGGATATGATAGCAATGCAGGAAAAACAAGTTAATGTATAGGACCAGCATAGAAATTTGTTTTTTCTATATTATATATCGAAAATTATAAAAGCTTAAAAAAATATACATTTTTTTAAATATATATATATATATAAACATATTATTGTTTGTTATTATATAACACTATATATTACATTTTATCTATTTGTGATTTAAGTCCACACTTGATATATAAGTGATCTTATGTTATTGTATACATTGTTCTACTAGAGACCACTTAAGCACTGTCCATGTTTTGTTTTACATTCTGTTCAGTAACATTTATGATTTATTGGTTTATTGTATCCATTTATTTCTTCTGTGGCCTTATTTTTAAACTCGCCGTCTTGTACAAGGAACCCTGGGAAATTTTAAAGAAAGAGGAAACCTATTAAGGAATTCTGGTGGAATGTAAAACAAAACGTCTTTTTTTGTTGTTTGTTTTTTTGGGTTCGTTTTCTCTTTTAATAGGGCTAAACTGGTTGTATTTTGAGAAGTCTGAGCTCATTCCCCAGAGATGGTTTTTTCACAGATTAGTTCCTTGGACTGACCATTGGCCCTTGATGACAGACACACTACATAAACCTGAAAGAACCTTTAATGCCTAAAAAAGCAACAGATTCAAGCAAGACCCTTCTGCATTCTGACTTGTAAAGTATTCAATGTGCATGCATGAAGATACAGGTTCTAGGAAACTCATTTACAATGCATTCATTAGGTAGAGGAATTGTCGGTGTCAATGGGTTGCTAATTAATTGCCAACATTTAATTCAAAGTGGTTACTGTAAAAAAAAAATGGAAATTTTCTTGCAAGATACCCTGTCTCCCTTTAGTAACCTACAGATGCTTCGCTGTAGCTACCCCTGTATGGTGTGAAGGCATATTACTATAATTGCACTATTTGCATTAATTCCTGGAATATATCAATGGTACAAACTACACCATCCTAGTGTGCAATGCCAACATCCAGACTAGCTTTTTAAAGTTATTTAAGGGACTTTGTCACCTAAACATTGTTTATACAGGGAATGTAGGGGAAAAAAGACCAAAAAGTTATGTGGCTATTGCAGTGGTGGATCTTGGTTTTGTTCTGCCCTAGGCAAGTAATTCTTATGCATATCACGCCACAGGTGATGTCATAAACAGGAGTGTTAGACAATGTATAGAAATGTTTTTATACATATTTTTTATACTCTGTATCCACAGTATGAACAATGTTTCAGGGACAGAACACCTTCAAAGAGACAAGTTTTATTTCCTTCGTCACCAAGGATTTGATCAATGATATTATTCCTGTTCCAGCTTTAAAACAAACAAACAAAAAAAAGAATACAAATAAAAAGTGAAAACAAAAAAGCTAATTTAAAGGGTAGAGCAGCATTTTTCAAGTCCATGCAATAAGACCCTGAATAATTCAAAAACATTGTAAAAATTGAAAGACCAAACTCAAATCAATGTGAAATCCAACCACAAGGTGCCACATCATCAGTGACCTCACAGCAGATCTAGGATCATAAATGTGATTCACGAAGAGAAAGATTTAGGTTTTCTACCTCCTCTATTTAATATAACAAAACAGGAAATCTCATGTTCTGTCATTTGAAAATCGTGAATATCAAGTCCCCTTTTTATTACTTAGACATAATGACAACCAACTAAATAGGAAATGTAGAAAAAGTGTGGGCAAATGAGAAATACATTAAATTACATGTAAAATCTACAGTTAAAATGACTGCTATTATTGGGGAAAAGAAGCTAAAAAATTCAAACTTTTAGTAAAATGTTTTGCTGATTAATTCACTTTTTAAAATGATCTGTCATGTTTGGATATGTCTTGTCTTAATGGGTGGGGCCTTTTGGAAGACACAGTTAGCCCCTATTGGTCAGTATGACTGTCAGTCCAGTAGACCGACCAGTAGGGGGCCATCTCCACAAACCGAGCCCACGAGCAGACACATTAGGAAGTAAGTGTGCTAGTGCTGGTTTTCTCCGGTGGTTAAGCACCAATATATTTTAAACAACACATGATAGTGAGATAATTTAAAAGGTGACTAGGTCAGGAATAATCTGTTTTGTATTGGAAAATGATGGCACTTCTCCCACTACAAGCATCTCATTCTGACCCTTCAGTTCAGCCACTAACAAGAAATACCAAATAGACACAATGATCCATAACTTGTAGCATGTACCAAAACAAAAACTGAAAAACTCACATGAATATAACACAATGTATTGAAAAAACAACAATACTTTACAAACCAGCATATAAACGATGGGGACATTTTTTTGTTGTAAGTCTTCAATATAGACCAATGAATTGGAATTATGGACACGTCTGATTCAGGGTCAAAGTTCTAAAACTAGAGATATACGGTAAATACAAAATCTCAATATAATCTTAACTACAGAGAAACATGCATTGAAGCTATAGTGTGACCTCAGTTAGAGAGAGACAACCTCGGCTCATTCCTCTAATGATTGTAGGCCAGCTCTTAAGTAACTCATATGTCAGCAAAATTAATTATACATGTCCGTATTTTAAATACCTACTATTATAACTTTTTCTTTCTACTACAACCTACATTATAGGATGGAACCATGCTACGGTGACCTAAGATACTTCTCCTATAAGGATTTTGGCAATTGCAGTCAACATGAGCTGCAGTGGCCTAAGGTTATCTATCTCTGGTAAGCAGCAAGGAACCCTTAAATCAACACTGAACCACCGGCTGTTGGTGAACTACAACTCCCATTATGCAAAGGCAGCCAAATTGGTGGCTTCTCATCATGGGTGGTGTAGTTCAGCAACCGCTGGAGGCTCAAGCAGTACTCTGCCGTCAAATATATTGTCTTATTCTCCCGCACTGTTCGGTGTCACTTTGAGCATGCTGTTTAATTGATTTTTAAATTCAATTATTTGGCAGATGTTCCAAAGGGCACTCTAGGTGTTGCATGGCTGAGCGCTTTCACCACTGTTACAGATACCAGCACACCACAGCGGGCAGTGCTGCTCTTAAATTGCGTGGTACCCGCTTTCAGCAGCAAATAGAGACACGGGTGTCACAGTAACAAGAATAGTCTAACCTGTCAATGATCACAGGATCCGAGGGGGTCTCATTTCGGTTTCCGCAGCTCTTCTTATCACAGCAGCGACTGTGGAATAAAAAATGTAAAAAAAAAAAAGTGAGTATTATGTTTTAATGAAGGTTTAAAGATCAACCCTTTTAAGGGTTTTCGTGCCAACATTTTGGAAGCCGAACGTCTATGGAGTTTGGCAGCCGAAATGGTAGCCTCGGTCCTTCCCCATCTATTTCGGGGAATACGGGTCAATAGGAGGACTTTGGCAATAGCCGAAATAGCCAAAGTCCTCCCGAAATGGCTCGAAGTGTAATTTAAAAAAATGTGTAAAAAAATTTTTTAAAAACATTTTAAAATGCATAAAATAAATGAACAAAAAATTAATTTTTTTATGAAATTGAAAAATGCTTCTATTAATGTAAATATACTATTATAATATATAACAGTAATATATTATAATTGTATACAAACATGTTTATGTTTACTTACTTTGTACACTGCCTACATGATGGCATACTGAAAAGTGAAATCAGTTTCATGATACCACCCAACTCTCCCGCTTTACGCAGGACAGTCCTGATTCGGCACCACTATCCCACAACCTCATTTCATTCTCTCTTGTCTACCTTCTCCAGTCTGCTTCGGTGAGTATGAGAGGAGGACAGATCAAAATCAGATGCTTTGATACACAAGGTAAATGCAATCTGGTGCCATGGAAAGTGTTGTGAGGGGCAATCTGCTCTGGTAAACATGGGGGGGGGGGATTGTGACGGCAATATAATATCTAATGTTTGAGGTTCAAAACCCCCTTCAGAAAGCCATTTAACTGGTAAACTTGGCTTACTTTATCATGCCAATAACCGTATCCATTCCAAATCCACCAGCGTAGTCTGTCAGAGCCCCCCATTTTCACATCGGAATTCATGGCGCTACTTATAGGATAGTTTTAGTGCCCCATAAATTTGCTCCTTTTGTCACATAAATGCAAAGCTTTATTGCGCTGTTAGTCTTGACAGAAAGCCCTGCAGAAAGTTGTTTAGGGATTCAATTTCGAAAATAAGCTGTTTCCAAACAGAAAGCCTCCACTATGTTATGCCTGGGAAGGGAGACTCATTAAGGGGGAACAAGCTGTCTCTCATACCATATGGCAAATGGCCGCGCACAGTAATTAGATGGGCTGATTAATGGTGAGCAGACTTTAATTTTATGCTTATAACCATGATACATTTGCACTTCTGGTGCAAAATCAGCATATCCCAGCATGCTCTTCTGTGAGACCATCCGTAGGAGCCAAGGATTGTAGCCCTTTTTAGAAATCATATGAGATTTTTGATGGCTTAATGTTTTAGGATCCATAATTATTTATAATATGGCCACTTAGAACAATAATGGCTGCTTCTGCTTTAATTCCTTCAACACACAAATGGTTAACAGGACTGGATCACCTAAACGCCAATTATACTGGGAGTGTGGAGAATAAACAAAAATTATAGAAAAATGATCTATGCATTATGTTAGTGGAATTGCAAGCAAATACCTACATTTGGAGAGGGGGGGGGAAGTGTTTTAATTGTGTCTGTGGTGTCCCCTGCTTATGACATCAGCGGAGTCTCGATAAGCAAATGAACTGGTTTTCAATGTGTAATTTGCATACCGTGCCACAGGTGATGTCATAAACAGGAGACTCCACAGACACATTTAAAAAAACACATTTTTCTCCTAATTTAGGCATTTGCTTGCAGTTTTGCTAACACAATGTATAGATCATTTTCAATCTTTTTTTATTCTCTGCATGCACAGTAAACTCCATTTTTAGGTGATACAGTCCCTTTAAGGTTCGACTGATCACATGAACCCCATCTAGTTTAAGAGGGTATGCTTAATAAACTGCATGCAGCATTGATATTATTGTGAACTTGCGATATTCAGTGCATGCCTGTTAACTATGCCAATAAAACTTATCTTTATGTTGTGTTAACTGAATAGAGGTTTTAAAAGTTGTCTCCTATTTGTGACATCACCTATGGCCAAAAAAAATCTACTTTCAACAGGAAATGTGTGAAATGCATATATTAGGTCACAAAGTGATGCAGAGTTGCCAACATCGGCCATGTTGCCAGGCACACATATTTGTTCCGCATGCTGCAGAAAGAGCATGCAAAGTGCAGCCTGGCAGTATGTAGGATGGATATACGCACAGACACAATCCAATGCATTAATCATGGAAGGTCCTATGAGATCTCCACCCTGATAAATTAATTGGATTGTGTCTGTGTGTGTATATCTATCCAACATGCTGCAGGGCTGCACTTTGCATGCTCTTTCTGCAGCATGTGGAACTAATATGTGTCCGTGGAAATATGGCCAATGCTGGCCACTATGCTGTGCTACCTGTACATTAAAACAGTCTGAACTCAGTGAAAATGTTAAAAAAAAAAAAAAAATTTAAATTTTACCCAAACTCCAGTGACAGTAATAGTCTGTAGTAAATAAACTGTATCTTTTACCAATCTGCAGGCAGTGAGGGGAAAGCAGTAATCTCTGGCATTAGCTGTCTGACACTTTAAATATGGCTTTTCTGTCTCAAGTACACTGTACAAATAACATAATTGGCAGTCAGCTGCTTCCAGCCTCCCCCCTGCTGAGAGCTTTCTTTTTATTTTATTCCCCCTTTTATTTTTTTCATTCTTATGTTTTTTTTTTCTTCTACTTCTAAGTGTAGAAATCTCCGTGCAATGGCCCAACAAGCATGATGAATGCAGTGAGCGAGAAGAGGATACAACAATACAGGGATCAGAGTAATTGGAGGAACGTGTGTGTGTGTGTGTGTGTGTGTGTGTGTGTGTGTGTGTGTGTGTGTGTTTTAAAAATGGGAGTTTTAAACTGTGCCAGCATCACAGCAGTGGGGGGATCAGTGCTCTGGCACTGAAAGCGTTAAAGTTATAAATGGGTGGTCTCGCACTCCCATTTTACTAGCCAGCCCAAGGGTAACTTCTAGACCAAAGTAGCCGAGTTGGAATAATTCACCAAGGCAGCAAAATGGGAGAATTTTTCAAACTTTGCTCTGAAGTTTGAAATTCCTGTTTCAATTCCCTCCTGCACTCCTCTCTTTATTGAGTAGATCCCTAATATTTTTTATTTTATTTTATTTTTAATTAAAAAAAAAAAAACAATAAAGTATGTAAAATGATAGATTTGATGCAGTGTGCCCTACAGGCCCAACTGTGAGGCCACCAGCTGGTGATGGACTCCAACTTCCAGGGCCTCTGCTGTCTTTTGTGTGTAGCCACACCCCGTTTCCAGGCAGAAACCTGTTTTTCTTTCGGCATTTCTGCCACCTCGAAGCCCTGACTCCACCCATGTCCTGGCCTGACCCCGCCTACAAGCACCCACAATTCCCTTCCTGCTCCTGCACTCTAAAAGAAATTAGAGAGAATTGCCACGCATGGCACATCTCACCTGCACATGATCTCGTGTGTGAGCAGAACTCTGCACATCTCCGGATTCTTGTCTTGTCCTTCATATACAATAGCCTGGAACAACACAAAACAAGCATTTAAAGAGACAGCTCCACCTCCAGTATCTGAAAACATATTTTAGAAATGTACTGCAAAATGTAAAGTAAATAAAACGATCCTTTTTATTTCCTCAATACTTCCAATCTCTCCAAAAAAAATGCAAACGTGCACAACTATTTTTGCTCTTTGCTCCTATTGCAATGTACTAAACATTTAACACTCAAATAGTACATACTGCGAATAAAAAAGGGGATAATGGAGAATAAAAACAGCCAATTTCGCAAATATTTTTTCTACCTCTTGTGATAGCACTCCCTAAAAGCTGGTGTAATTTTCACACGCAAATAAGAATTATTTTTCACAAAATATTCGCAAAGCTCTTTAACGCGCGCAAATCTAATCGCAATTTATTAGCGCCACCGGAAAAATGCACGCTAGATAAAAATAAACGGAAGAGGCGCAAATCAGGGGGAAAACAAGCGCAAAATGTTACAAATAGTCGCAAATTGCTCCTTACTCATGTTTTACCTACTCCCACTGCACTTGCTAGTACATGACCCCCATAGTGTAGCAAACTTATTGCGGTTGCTATAGTGACAGCCCTGTCTATCACATGCGTTCGTGTGCTAGTGATCTGAATCCCACTGTCCTCAAGCAGTACTCTTCTCTGATACTGTTGAAAACAAATAGTGAGGTTGAACGCCAAAGGAGTCGGACTAATTATCCATAATTGTGTTTTCCATAATTACCGAGTGCAGAATGGTAGATCCCATTACAGTTAGCCATGGTACTATAGTACTGTTCTAAATTAAGAGAGAGAAAAAACAAACATGTCTGTGGTGGCTCCAGTTTATGACATCACCCATGGCTTGATATGCAAAGTTACAAGATAATATCATAAACAAGAGACACCACAGACCCACTTAAGGGTCTTCTCAATAAAGAGAGAATGGCAGGGAACTGAGATGGGAATTGCAAACTCCAAAGTAGCAGAGATGGAAAAATTCCCCCAAAGCTGAGTGGAATCATTTTTCCAGCTCAGCTACTTTGGCCTTAAGTTTGAAATTCCCTTGTCAATTCCCTGCAATTCTCTCTTCATTGAGTAGACCCTTTAAAACACAAGTTTCCCCTAATTCATGCTAACACAAAATACAGATCCATTTTTTAAAAATTGTTATTATTTATTTATTTTTAATCCCTACCTTCGCCGTATAAACACTGTTTAGGTGACACTGTCCGTTTACGTTTGAAATCTAAGCCTCTAAGGGACTTAGAAATCGTCAGCTGTGGCCAGAATTCTAACAATCAAAAGCTACCAAAATAGAATTTATACAAGTCCCAGTATTATTGTCAGTGACTTGTCAGAGGCGGTGGGAGGAATGAACAATGGGTACAATCCACACAAGCCCATTCCAAAAAACACCAAAGAAAGAAAGAAAAAAAAAAAAGATCTGCGCAAAATTATATAAGAAAAAAATAAATTTCAGGGAGGGAGGTCTTTGAAGCAGAGACAGATATGTGGGATTCAAAAGTTCCTTCCCTGCGACCTTGGACCAGTTTTTTTTTAACGCTATTTAGACTCCACAGATCATTTCCTTCCGCCACAAAAACTCAAGCTTTTTAAGCCAATGGATCTTGGAAGTTGTTTTGGGAAAATGATAATGACGATCAGGATAATAATGTGGAATTTTGTTTATCGATCGTTTTTATGGGATGGCTCAGAAGGTTATTTTGGTTGCATCTTCCAAATGTTAATGCCTATTAATGTGCTTTAATATGCATGTTTTACATTTTGCTTTGTTAAAAAAAATATAAAATACTTGCAGCTAGATGAAATTGTCAAATTACAGCAGTTTGCAAGGAACCAAGACTGACCAAACTAGCTGAGTAAAAGTCAATTTCCTTTTTTTTCTCTGCAAGAACCAATGAGAATAATTTCATCCAAATGAATGACTTTCCTGTCTTTCTAGTGATATCATCAGACAATGTGTTGAGATCCTACTGTGTACAAGAGCAAGTCTATTATAGTGCACATCATAATTCTATTCCAGCAGCACAGAAAGTGACTAAATTAAACAAAACGTTATATTCTCAGTATCTATATAATCAGTGCTGCCGCACCTGCAGTAAACATGCAGAGTAATCACTGGAGGGGGGCTTGAGACAAATTTTAAAAATGTGATTTATACAGAATGCCTGCATCAAATCACACAGGGATAAAAGCCTGTGCACTATACAAGCAGTGATCTTCATCTTGCACCAAAGTGAGCTTGGGGACTAGACTGTCCCTTTTAACTGTACCTTTCATCCTTTTTGAGCTCTATAAAATTAGTACCAGTAACATCCCCAGGTTGTTTTTGAAAAGGAAGGGATATTTTATACGTTGCTGGTAAAAAAAACTTCATTTTTATTAAGACCTTTGCAAGCTCCACTTAAACGATCAAATACATCATGCCGAAAATGTCCAATAAAACAGAATGATAACTCGTATACAGCTGCATTACGAGAAAAGTATAATCTATACCTACTGATAGACATATCATTTCAGCAGAATTTTTGCAAGCCCTAAATCTATATTTAACTTAGAGAGCTGAAAAATGTTTTTTTATTTTTTTTATTACATCAATCCATAAGTAAAGTTTGTTATCATTTTTGATAACAGAATTATTTGTTTATCGAAATACATTTTGGGATCAGGTACCACTGCATACCATTGGCCCAGTTACTTGGCCGATCAAAAATGTGTAGATTTTTATGTTATTCAATATAGCATCATACAAATCCCCATCATTATAACATTCCTTTCCTGAGAAAAAAAAAAGTATATTCTTATTTATTACTATTATTATTGATGGTAATGGAGTTCCTCAAACAGACAGCAGTGATGTTCTATCAGATAAAGACCCAATGGGAACAGAACAAAAAGGAACCTTGCTTTAATTTGTATCTCCCTACCGAGAGAGCGAGAGCGAGAGCGAGCAATGGTCGATTGCTACCTTAAGCTCACGCAGTCTGTGCGCTTCCTAGTAAAGATTTGTTGTTAGAGAACAAATGTCCCTGGAAGAGACTGAGGGACATTTCTGACATTTCTGTTATTCTATCACATTGCAACGAGCTCGTCTCCCGCTCACGGAGTAAAGTAGGCCCGCTAGACAAGACGAGAGCAATTTTTCTTTCAACCTTAGACATCAAAGCAGGAGGGAAAAAAAAAAAAAAATACATGAACCAGCGACACGTCTGGGGCCCCATTCACTACAGGATGACATGTGTGTCTGTCTTGTTCCTGCTGTTTGTTATTATTGGGAAATCACGGAATTACAGTGTCACACAGGTTGGCGGGAGATGCGTCTATACATTGTTGTAAAAAGGGAAGTTATACCGGAGCAAAGAAAGCCGAGATTAGAGTGTCAGCTGTTCGCTCTTCCTATTGGGGAGATTTTCATGATAGAGGGATTTACTCTTTATGCCCTTGCCCCTTTAACTTTGGTCTCAACCAATTTTTTTTATTTTTTTTATCGACCTACCGGTAATTATCAGTCTGGTTTCAACACTATGTGCTATACATTCATTTTGTTAATGTTTTTCAACACTGAGTCAATAATTAGTTAATTTATCTTTTTGTTGGGACTTTTTTTATATATACTTTAGCGGATACATGAGTATCCCAGCTCCTCCTATTTTTATTCCTGACCCCTCGGCTCAGTTATGTCGCGGACACAAATAAACCAAGGGGCCGAATGTGGCGTCCGAATTGCATTTCTGACCCAGCCGGCGCGGGAAATGCAATTCTGCGAGATGACCGACGGTAAACTGTTTGTGCGCAACAAGTGCGACTGAGGCTTTTAAATGAAAGCAGAATCAATAGGAACTACATTTCCCATGACTCTGCGATGGAAAAAGCGACAATTGCCACAGTTCGCCATTTGGGTATCATCCGACACAATTGTCAGCAATGCAATTCGGATATAACATTCATAGAGACCCTAGCAGGGGCTCCAATCAGATCAACAGTTCTGCAAGATAAGAACATCTCTCTATACATTGACTGAATATATTACTGACAATCTGGGGCACACTGGGGTCTATTAAATGACCTCAGTTAATTAATCTCATGCCATTAAAAACAGTAGGCTGCAATAGAAAAATCTGACTTTTACATCATTGTTAAGTAATATTTTAAGTCATTGGAACTGAGACCATTATGTTCTAATTCAAAATCTCAAATAAAAAAAATATATATATTTCTGAAAATGAGAAATTTACAGAAACCTGCTTTGTCTGCAATACGATTTATTTGTTGGGTATCAATACCAGGGGTAGACAACTCCAGATGGTGTGGACTACATATCCCTTGATGCTTTGCCATGTAAAGAGCATTATGGGAGAGGTAGTCCACAATATTAGGAGCACCGAAGGTAGCTTACCCCTGAGCACACAATGTACAAATAAAGCAAACTGTATTTTCCAGGTCTGTATAAGACTCCTTTTAACACAGAAACAGAGATTGTGACAGAAAGGAGCTATTTAGCCCATCTAATCTCACAATGATGGAACTCACTTTTATTTCTTCTAGCTTGATGCACTTCTCAGGTATTCTAAAATGCTGTTACGGTGTTAGACTACCTCCACTGGAAAGCTGCTCCAGGCATCTACTACTCTTTTGGTGGAATCAAGTAAATACGTTCTGATTATTGGTAGTTTATTTAAATATTGCCAACTTGAACAGTTTCGGGGTCGCTGGATAGCAAATGTCGTCACACATGAAAATCAAAGATTTTCCCCCTATGATCTTGAGCCAATCATTTTTTAATTCATTTATCATCTTTTACCACTTTCACTGGAAGGTAATTCCAGGCACTCACTACTCTTTCTGTAGAACGATATTTTTATAGTTAGTCTGCAATGTACGAGTCACATTGGGGGAAAAAAAAGGTTATTAAACTGGGGTAAGCGGAAAATGCTTGACCTCGTAAGCTAATTTTAGCAGGTGACAGTGATGCCCGGGAAGAGGTTGTGCATCAGCTACTGCATTTACTGTACAAGGTCAGAGATGGGTTTCCCATGTTCCCCAGCTCAAATCATGGAACCTTCACCAGCACAGGGTAAGTGGTTAATTGCCTCTGTCTCCCATGTCGGCTACTTGCTGGTGACAGCAATTAACTTAATCAATGCCTGTTGCCCACCTCTTTAAACTAAGGCTGTCAAGATCATGCGTAATATTACATTTCTCGAGCTAATGACTGATTCAACCTTTTCCCTTGTAGAACATTTTTTTTTTTTACCCAGTTGCATTGTCTCCTCTGTACGACATAATATAATATATAATATACTATATACAAGAGCTGTAAACAAATTAAGACTTCAAACCTTGAGTTAAACCCACACACTCTCTAAACTCTCACAAGCAGACATTCTCCAGTCTTCAAGGATCTCAACAACAGCAGCAGCAGAAGGTACCCAGGCTTATGAGGGCCTTGGTGAACTATATACGGCAAAAATCTTCTGAGACTCCATAACTGAATATAGAAAATGTTCCGATGTTAAACATCATCATGATTTGCAGTGGCCTTGGCCATTTTTAACACAGGTAGACCTTAAGGATACCAAACATGGCCACCTAGTTTGCATATAGTTAGCCCTACTCTACAATGATCGTACCCGAGAGTCCAACAACCGGGTTCTCCAAAATGCCTCAAAATTGAAAACTATCCAACTTGCGAACCATCTATGAGATTTGATCATGAAGGCCCACAAATGCTAAGTACCTTAACTTTAGATATGCAAGTGGAAATTATTAAGGAAGAAAAAAAATAAAGAAATATAAAGTAGCAGAGAGGCAAAAGAAGTGGGAGCCACATCTCAATGACCATTGAAATAGCCTGTCCGTAAGGAAGGCACTTATTTGAGAGGGGCATCAACCATTGTTTTTATTTTATTTTTTTGCTCACTGCCACCATAACAGAGGAGACCTCTCCATTAGCAGATCAGACTGGTCCCAATGATAAGGGCAGTCTGGACTGTACTGCCTGGCGAGCCTCTTCTGCACGAGGAACACAGCAACCCCAGACGTACGTTTTGGCCTCTCACAGGCATCGTCAGTGCGGTTCGACTGGAGTCTGTTTAGGTGCAATGAGTCAGAGACCCACATCTGGGCTCATCTGAGACAGGTCATTCTCGGTGAGATGTGCATCCCACTTGTCCCGTCAACTTAACAGGACTGAGATGGATGGGAGTTGTACTCTAACCCAGAAAGTCTGTCGATAAGCAAACTAGCTAGTAAACCTTTGTGGCATCTGGCCCCAATGATGGTCCGAAACATAAATCTGTTAATTTTCAGGGGGGGGGGGGGTAAGAGCGAGTTTATTATCATAAGATGCTAATTAGTTTTCTTTTCATCTTGCGAGATAAACCTTCAAAGAGCAGATTAGAAAGAGCTCGTAACAGGTAGAATTAAGATGCAGAAAGTATAGTACGCACACAGCACTCTGTACAAACTAGTCAAATTACTCCACTTTCGAGAGCTCGAATGTGCCATCTTTTTGGTTAGAAAATAAAACATTAAAAAACTGCTCTGATCCATTAGGACATTAAGAAATTCTGGAGGAGTTCAGTAAGAATCCTCTTAAAAAAAAAGGGGACAAGATAGTGTGGTATAAGGTAACCTAGGTGCTTATAACTATATTTATATAGTCTGGGGAATATATTTATGAAGCATAAGGATTGAGATTCTCCAGTTTTATCAATAAAAGGATAACTGCAGGGAATTGAGACAGAATTTCAAACTTAAGGCCAAAGTAGCAGAGTTGGAAAAATTCTCCCATTCACGTGCATTGGAGATTTTTTTCGGTTACTCTTGCCTTAAGTTTGAAATTCCCATTTAATTCAGTTCTCGCTTTATTGAGTAGACCCTTACATTTTAGAAACTGAAACCATAGGCTGTTGTGCAGATCAATGACATGAAAGATATTTCACCCCCTTTCTCATTAGTGCCATCATCCTGAAGCCAATTGACAGCAGTTTAGCTGCAGGCTATCCCTGTGTGTAGCGCTCTAAGCATGCTCAGCTGTATGAAATGCTTAGAGCGCTATGCACAGTGACAGCGTGCTGGGCTGAATCTCTCTTTGGTCGGATTACTACAATAATTTTAGATTCTTTTCATGCACAGTTTATGAGTGCCTGTATTTATGTTTGGGGTCTGAAGGTAACAAATACCCCCCACCCCCAGGGGCATTAAGGCATAAATACCCTGCAATCATGCTCCCAATTTTATTCTACACTTTGAGTGACCGCGTGAATGCACATGTGTAGCTACGCCCCTGGCATCCTGCACTGCTGGTGGGGCATGTTAAGAGGTAAGATCAAGGCCCTTTACAGCCAGGATTATATGCAGCATTTGTAACGTGTCCAGATCCTTTTTGTGCACTCTCTATAGACTCTCTGTGCAGAAATAGAACAACAACTAGTTTTTATATAGTGCTCCCCCCCCCCCCCCCCCCAAAGCTTGCCAGTGTATGCTCTCACACGTAACCCAATCAACAGCTGTTAAATATATATTTTTGTTACCCCACTTAATGGTAATCATTTTATTAACCTTGCAAGGATAATGTGCTGAGTGGACCTTGCTGGAAACAGAGGCAGTGTGATGCTTTGGGCATTGTTCTGCTGAGAAACCTTGGGTCCTGCCATTCATGTAGCTGTTACTTTGACATGTACCACCTACCTAAGCATTGTTACAGACCATGTACACCCTTTCACAGAAACAGCATTCAATGATGGCATTGGCCTCTTTCAGCAGGATAATGCTCCCTGCCACAAAGCAGAAATGGTTCAGGAATGGTTTGAGGAACACAACAATGAGTTCAAGGTGTTGACTTGGCCTCCAAATTCCCCAGATCTCAATCCAATCGAGCATCTGTGGGATGTGATGGACAAACAAGTCCATGGGGGCCCCACCTCGCAACTTACAGGACTTAAAGGATCTGCTGCTAACATCTTCGTGCCAGATACCACAGCACACCTTCAGAGGTCTAGTATAGTCCATGCCTCGACGGGTCAGGGCTGTTGTGGTGTCAAAAGGGGAGCTACACAATATTAGGATGGTGGTCATAATGTTATGGCTGATCGGTGTACTTTGTGGTGTAATAAATTATATTAAGCTGCTAGCTCTTGCAAGTTTCGTTTTATAGCCAGGGATCAAGCGAAACATATCTCCGCACCCTTATGTGCTAAGCAAAAAATGTATCCTATTTATCAATGTCTTGCGTAGCTCTGCCTGTGAGTGTTTTAATAATTAAAAACAGACGCAAGTTTTATGGTTTATAAATTAGTTCATACCAACTGCATGGACACTTGGCTCTGTCCGTCCATGGCTTTTGTTAGGAGATGCATTACATAGTACTGATTATTTTGATAGCTTTCAGCACACAGGTTTTTCAGCCTGGTCTCCCCAAGGACCATTTGTAAAAAAAAAAAAAAAAAAAACTTGATAGGGTGATGTCATACTGAGCACAGATCTCAATTACATCATCCGCACAGCAAACTGGGGGCAAAGGGAAACAAACCGCTAAGCTATATCACACAGCATCCCCATCTAGGAACACGTAGAGGCTCAAATTACCAGCTGAAAAACAGAGTCTCAGCAAAAGTGTGAAAAACAGGGCCCCAGGAGGACGAAAATTAGGTGTAGTAAAAATGCATGTGTTTCTGCTCACAGCTCTACGTCTAATGTGCATGCCATTAAACATATTATTATTCTTGCGTTTTACAGTCCCTACACTTTCCCTTGTGTCATTACAATAGAGAACATTATACCATATACACACAAGATCTGTGACCTTCAGCAAAGGGCTAATAGATTCAGATTGTCCTGCCAGAAATATAAGCATCCCTATTCATACTACCTTTATGTTCGTGTACACATTTTATAATTATTTATTCATAAAGTATTTTACCAGGAAGGATACACTGAGATTTCTCTCATTTTCATGTATGTCCTGGGTAGGTATATCTATCTGCATGTACAGTACCAGCAGTGGTGTATCTTGGTTTTGTGCTGCCCTAGGCAGACAAAATTCGGACACCCCCACACCCATGTTGCACACCCATGACATACCCCATCACCCCATTACATGTCCCATCACCCACATTGCACACACATTAAATGCCCAATCACCCCATTACATGCCCCCATCACCCACATTGCATACACACTAAATGCCCCATCACCCCCATTTCATGCCACCATCACCCTCATTACATACCCCCACCACATCCATAACATGCCCCCATCACCCCGATTAATTGGAAGGAGCTAAAGCTTGCTGAACGGTGGGCGAGGGAGCAAAAATGTTTGAAGCACCAGAAGTGTGCTTTAACACCCTCCAGCAAAGTGTCGCTCTAGGCGAGTGCCTTGTTATCCTTGTGGAAGATTACACTACTGGGTACCAGTCAAAAGTTTGGGTACACAAGGTCTGTATTATAGTTGACAGTGTTTAACACCCTGGAACACTTTATAAATGCTTGGAAAGAAAAGGGAAAAAAGTCACAGTGTAACAAACCCAACATGTGTCACAACAGTGCCTGACAACATCGAAATCTTGGATTTCTCAAAACACACGGCATCCAGTCAACGAGTTTCAGCTGAAAATCACCCGACATGTCTTACCATACACATTTCTGACTTCCGAAAATGTCACACGAACTCATTATATTACACTTATAGTGATATATTGAAAGTTTGTAAACAATATTAAAAATATTTATAAAAGTATGATATATTTGTGAAATGCAGGAACAGAAACCCAATGTAAGTTAGCAGAAGGGTTGAAATGTCAAGCTAGTTGAAAATAAATGATTTTAGTTAACTAACCAAATTTTGCTATTTTATGTTTCCTGACAAAGTTTAAGCATCATGGACATCTTAACTTTACACAAGGTGTTTACACTTTCCTTGATTACGTTTGACTGGAGGATCTTAGTTATGAAGAGATACTTAAAAAAAATTCATTTATATACATTATAAAAAAGGCGTTTCAGAGGGGATATGATAACATTATATAAATATGTGCAGGGCCAATATAAAGAGCTCCCCATAGACGAAAGATTTCATAGACCGCAAAGGAAGGGATTCTTTACGGTAAGGACAATAAAGTTATGGAACTCACTGCCAAGAGAGGTGGTGCTATCAACTACAATGGATGCATTTAAAAATCATCTGGATGTTGTTGTTTTTTTAGAAAAGCAGAAGATACAGGGCTATTAATCATAGAATAAACATTAATAATAGAGCTTATTGATCCAAGGAAAAATCTGATTGCCCTTTGGATTCAAGAAGGAATTTTTCCCCTTAGGAGGCAACATTCATAAATAGCTTCCTTGGAGGGGGGGGGGGGGGGGGGGGTTCTTCTTTTGGATCAAAAGTGGGAATGATAGGTAGAAGGGTAGAACTTGATGAACTTTTTTGTGTCTGTTTTCAACCTAAATTACTATGTTACTGTATAAAAGTGCTTTGATGTAAAGGACCTTCATAGATATTCTAATAGAATGTTGATCATGACCTACTGGAAAGTCATTTGCAGGTCACAGATTAATGTCAGACTTAAAGGGTAGTACAGTAGAGATTCCATTCATGGCACTAGCTTTTTGAATACTCTTGGTGTGCATCCCTCCGAACACATTTCAGAGGCCATGTTGCTTTTATAAAGGCGGTAGAGATCTTTAGAACTCAAAGAAGGAAGCATCTTAGGGGAAAAAAATACCAAATTACACAACACAAGATCTAGGCCAAAAATTCATTGGGAAGGCAACTGGGATATGCAACACACTCAATGCCACCAAACTGTCCACCACCCAGTCAAGCCATAGTCTAAGCGTAACATTAGATACCTCAAAACAATACTGACCAAGCAGTACAACACTTTCGACTTCAGTTTTGTGATTCCATGTGAGAAATAGTGTTTGTTTTGTTGAAAAAACGTTTTTAGTCGTAGGGTTCTTCAACTGACTAAAATGTCACTAAAATGTTAGTGAGGGTCTATTGTATTTACCCAGTCCGCTGACTCTATTTGCAGCTGGATTGGCTAAGATGTAGGCTCCCTGTGTGTGTCTGCCCCCTGGAAGATTTGATTTCCCTGGTACAGTGTTTCCCTTCCCATCTCCCTAGCAAGTTAACGTAACCCTGTGTAATAGCCTTCTCAGACCTGCTCCCTCCCATCTCCCTAGCAAGTTAACTTAACACTGTGTAACAGCCCTCTCAGACCTGTTCCCTCCCATCTCCCTAGCAAGTTAACTTAACACTGTGTAACAGCCCTCTCAGACCTGTCCCCTCCCATCTTACTAGCAAGTTAACTTAACACTATGTAACAGCCTTCTCTGACCTGTTCCCTCCCATCTCCCCAGCAAGTTAACTTAACACATTGTAACAGCCTTCTCAGACCTGTGCCCTCCCATCTCCCTAGCAAGTTAACTTAACACTATGTAACAGCCTTCTCAGACCTGTTCCCTTCCCATCTCCCTAGCAAGTTAACTTAACACTCTGTAACAGCTTCTCAGACCTGTTCCCTCCCATCTCCCTAGCAAGTTAACTTAACACAATGTAACAGCCTTCTCAGACATATTTCCTCCCATCTCCCTGGCAAGTAAACTTAACACTATGTAACAGCCTTCTCAGACCTGTTCCCTCCCATCTCCCTAGCAAGTAAACTTAACACTGTGTAACAGCCTTCTCAGACCTGTTCCCTCCCATCTCCCTAGCAAGCTAACTTAACACTGTGTAACAGCCTTCTCAGACCTGTTCCCTCCCATCTCCCTAGCAAGCTAACTTAACACTGTGTAACAGCCTTCTCAGACCTGTTCCCTCCCTCGCTGTTGGAGATTTAGTCGAGAAAAACTAGTCTAACTAAAGAACAATCCAGATAACTAAAATACGACTAAACTAAAAGGGCATTTTAGTCAAAAGATTGTGAGTAAATAAAAATTTGAAGTCAAAATTAACACTGGTGGGAAAAGCTGTAGGGCCTGCTAATATGTACGTGCTTCTTGTTTGTTATTCTGCTGCTGCCCTATGTGTGTTTCTAAATCCAGAATTTGCCATTATATATATATATATAGACACAGGCAAGCCTGCCATTTATCAGGGTATGCAGCATTATGTAAAGTATTATTTAAAATCCTACTAATACTTGGTATTCAGTGATTGCTCAATACAATCATGATTTGTACAGTGTAGATTTCCATTGAAATGAATGGTTACAAACCTACTAATCTATATTCCGATTCCATATATCACGTTACACTGGCATTTTGCCTTTATGGCTTGAAATGCAGGAATATACGAGCTTTGTAAAAAAAATATATATAAAAAAAAATTCAGAATATCAGCTTGGGATTAATAAAATACATCTTTGCTAATATGTTCATTTTTAAGGTAGTTCAAACATTCACTTTTGAAACAGCTCTAGCGTAAATATTCCAGAACAAATGGCACTATGTAATACAGGAGGGAGCAGTTGGGCTTCCAGACTGGAAATACATTAAGCCATCTGGCTAAGGCAGACTCTCCAAAATCCTCAGCTTTGTTTTCGTCCTCAGAATTCCAAACAACACATTTTCCACTATGATGAGTTTACATTTTTAGTAAAACACAGATCTTGATCATGCATGCAAATTCCAAAGTTTCTTGGAGTTTAAATTTTTTTATTTTTTTTTTATTTTGTTATTTGTTATTTTCTGTGTTAAAAAAAAATAAGCAACAAAAAATATATAAAAACAAAATCAGTTTTCCCATGAGATCGTAAAGAAACTGCAAATAATAAAAAAAAAAAAATGATAACATCTCAGGCAAAATTATATGAATATTGCTATTCCAGGTTTTTTTTATTTTTTATAACTTAATCTCCATTATCAGAGTATGTTCCTAATGTCTCGGCAAGTATTACAATATTATTACAATGTCTTTATTTATCAGATATAAGAATCCGCTCGGATACAAAATAAGCAACATAATAAAGTACATTATAACAGTTTGTAGGCTGGAAGAAGGAATTAATTTTAGAATACTGAAAAGTTAAGAAAATCAACGCCTGTATTTGTTTTGAAGTGGTTATATTTTACATTTCCTTGGTAAGCTGGAAAATAAATCTGATGTATTATTATAGTATTACATCACATTTAACCCTTACGTAATATATATGTTAAGCATGTTTTTAAGAGTTACTATTCTTGTTCCAAAAGGAATAGAAATACCTTTAAGCATACATGCCCACTGTACTGAAAATGTATACTAATACTAAGAAATAAAATATAGAACATAAAATAATAAATACAGAAGCTGATCCCATTCATCATTGAGCTATTAAAAGTAGAAGACAAAAAAAAATAGTTAAATGTGATTTATTTATTTTTTGATCCATACATTTGTTTATTTTAGAACCTGTACCGTTTCGACTTCACTCCTTGTTTTTAGGCTGTAAATTTTGTTATCATTTCTGAAACGTACTCATGCATCAGACTTAAAACATGATGTTAAATTGAGTGATCTAACCCTAGATGGGTTTGGACAAATTAAAAATGGATTGAGGAGCCAGACATAAAAATATATGAACCAGGAAGCGATAGAGCAAAATGAATAACATATCAGGTTAGGCCCTGTCTTTCTATCTTACTTTGCATGTAGCACATAAATGATGGTACTGTATCACATCTGGGTACATATTATACTCATTAATAATTTCTTCACCCTTAAAATTTGACAGGCTTCTCAAAGAACAACTGTCGCCAACAAATAAGTTCTGTTTAATTGAAAGTGTAGGCATTTTAAATAGAAATGCTTTCATGAAAGAATAAAAAATAAAGGACCTTATTGGGCCCTATTTGCTCTGTATAGATCTTTCAAGGGGGCGGACATCTTGGGTCAGATCTTTATCCATCTGACCCACCTGACCCCAAGATTCTAAACAAAATGTCTGCCCCCCTGCTACAGCTATATGAGCACTCAAAAATGGGACTTTATTTGTACTCTCTCATTAAAGTATTTCTACTGAAAAATGCCATGATGCAGTCTTGCAATTACACATAACTTATTATTAGTGTTCAGTATAAAAATACTAAGTTCATCATGGATCATAAATTATAAAATCATTTGGATACGTTGATGTACTCTTATCAAAAGCACCTTATTAGGGCAGAATAATATATATATATATATATATATATATATATATATATATATATATATATATATAAAGAGCAGAGAGACAACATAAATCCTTTAATATATTATTTCTATTTGTTTATTTTATTTTTATCACATTTTCTATTTTTTTTGCTGTTTGATGAGGCTAAGGAATTAACCTTTGTATTTTGTTCTCCTGTCCCTGCTCTTTCTCTCTCTCTCTCTCTCTCTCTCTCTTCATCCCTGCCCCCTACCTCTTTCTGCACAGATAACTTTCCAGGCTACCAGCTCATGTAAAATGCATTCAGGACTACAGCTTCCCTCTGGATTCTGCTGTAGTCACATCTGTCAGCTCTCTGTGGCACTGATTTTTCACACACACACACACACACACACACACACACACACACAAAAGACATGCACAAAAAAAGCTTCTGCTCTATTTAAAAAATTAACATTATGTCCTGCAGCTGTTTAGTTTATTTTCTATATTTTTATTTTAAAGGAAATTTAAACATGTTGAATTGTTTTTCTTCATTTTTGTTTTGTTCATGGGTTAGGTTTAGATATATAGTATCTGTTACATTTTAAAAAATAAATAAATAAACTGTATTAGCCTTTTCATTCACACAAAGAAGCTCTGACTGGTGGGTAATAGTTACAGATCAAGAGGTCAAACAATGCCTTAGGATAGTTTGTACAAAAAAAAGAAGGTATTATAGTGTACTGAATAAATTTCAAAAAGTGCTTTTCTTAACAGATGAGATGACCAGTTGAATTAAAAGCTACTGCTTAAAACAAGAAAATAAATGCAGGAGGATTTTTTTTATTATTATTAGTGTTTTAACAGTTGTAATAAAAAATATATATATATATATATAAAAAAAACTATGGCTTAAAATCTCATTAAGAAAAATAGATTCTCATCAAATTTATTCTTGTGTAATATTCAAACATCATAAACGGATATATAAATTTCATATCGCAAATTCAGCGAAAGAAACTAGGATAAAATGATCTTACCCATCTCCAATCATTTATTTTTATTTATACATAAACTAAACTGCATAAAATTATTGTTGGTAATTTGTCTCAAAATTCATTTTTATATTTTTTTTTACAATATAATTCAACTATAATTTTTTTTACTGTTTTTGTAATTGCTTTATTACAGTTTTTTTTTTTTTTTTAAACGTGGTTTAACATAAAAAGCTATTTTTCCCTTTCTCAAAAAATATGTATTTTTATATTAATTGCTAAGCAGGCTAAGCAGTTATGTTGGATAACAGTTAAAAACAAAAAAACAAAAAAAAACAGTTTGTAATATTACAGGAAGATTTTTGAAAAAAAGGAAATGCCTGGGGAGAGTGTCTACAGAAACCTGGATCCAAAAATACAATATGAAGTACATAACATTCAACAGGAAGGAAGAAAGTTCCATTGACACAGAGGTGCTGCATGAAAAACCTTCAGTGTAAAAAAAAATTTTTTTAAAAAAAGTAACAATGAAATAAAAATATGAAATATATAAACTTGCTAATTTACAAAGAACATTCAGGAAACCCAATGAAATTGTACCCAGTTTTATATCTAGGGTGCAATTTAAAGAATTTTCAAATATAAGACTTGCATTGTGCATGCTACAACAATTTACTGGGTGTTACAGTTATGTTGGATTGTGGTTACATAGTGCTCACAGAACTGAAGAGGTTAATGACCCAGCAATGTTAACCCTTTGTCTTCCTAATACATAAGCCTGCATTACACAGAGCTTGCCAAAGGGGTTAAAAGGGAATTGGACCTAAGACATCTGTTCAGCCTGATGTCTAAACGATCACGTGGGAGGGAGAGGTGTGTGAGTTTGGGGAGGGGAGTTTAAAGGGGTGAATGGCTCCATTAACAGTGCTTTTGTGGGTAATGACTCTATAGGGGTACAGGTATTTCTTTAAAAAATAAAAATTAAAAAAACATTTTTTTAAGCTTGAGGGAGATCTGGATCTACTATGATAATAATATTCCTTACAGGGATACCTAGAATCTGGACCTAAGTAACATATACAAAATTAACCCAAGCCCATCAGTTGTCTCATTTAACTTTGTCTTTGCCAGCCTGGCATCATAAGCATCTATCTGCTGTATATTAGGCATGGCATCTAACACAAACTGTGATTATTACTGCTTGGATTCTGTGCCAAGAACTAAAACAGATTTTGTGTAAAACTATTTATTTTTTGTGATCTTCCATCAGCAACTGCTAACAGTACCAGTTAGGGTCAAATCTAACATGATCTGTAAAATGCATACCCACTCCATAACTTGTCATCTCTTCCTCTATATACAGGCACTATATACCGTATATATATATATATTCAGCAGTACACAAAGTGAATAAACCAACAGAATAGAAGGTTCCTGGGCGTAACACTCATAGTATATCAACATCTCATGTAACAATCTGTCTCCCAAACACCAACATTAATAGACAGATCTAAAGATATACATATTGATATTGCAATTTACATGCATGCTTTAAAGTAAGAAGTTGCAAACATACCTGCTTCGTCATGGAGTCTATTAAACGAACATAGAAATCCTGTTCTGTCCTTATCCCTGAGAAATAGAGGATATGTATAGATTATAAGTAATGCAAATGATAGAAAATACCTAAACGTCTATTAACATGTAAGCAATTGTATACATGTATACGTAGTAGTGCACATGATGCTCAGCCAGCCCCAGGGTGAGCTTGGCTGAGCGTCATGGGAAATGTAGTTGACAACAGTTTTTAGTGCCCAAGGCTACTAGAGATCTTTCAAATCCTTAATCATGGCACACATGGGAGTTGTACAATAATAAACTTGCATGTAGTTACAAAAAAAAAAATCAGGACATTTTTTACAAAAGTCGGTATTAACCCTTTGGGTACCAGTGAGGAATTAGTCTCTGTGAGTTAAGGTTGGATTACAATTTGTAAAAAAAAAAAAAAACTATTACATTAATACATTATTTTAAATAACACCCCCAGTAAGTTCTCATATATTACTTTTCTTTTTACTATTCAGTTATATATATATATATATATATATATATATATATATATATATATATATATATATATTTATTTATTTATTCTTTTTTTCTTTGTAATAAATAAAACATTTCTGGCAACCCAAATAATAGGAAACTAGCATTTGATTCAAAGTGGATTATGCTGTGCATCTGCTTGCTATCAGGATAGATTAAATCATGCCGAATTAGGACTGCCTGTATTAACCCCTTGACGTGCCATGGGGTGCTACTGTCACCCTCTATACATATATATATATTTTAAAAAGTGCAGGGGTGGAAAAATATAAAAACTGCCGGCAATGAAGAGGTTAACCACGGGGATCTCTGATTTCAGCCTGCACTAGAGATTTCTGTAATCCAAGGTGATCATAAAGATAACCTGATCATCATCTCATCACTGCATCTCGCAGATCATCCCAAATATCATATCATGTATTTATTTAAAGGGCCAGTGTCCCACTGAATCTCTCGGGGTCTATTTACTTGGTATAGGAGTCATGATTGAAGCTAAGCATTTAGCAATCTGGAACCTAAAGGGTTAAGGAGAATAATTGCAAACATGTAGAGTTTTATTAAAATAGATATTGTTATTATTATTATTATTTTTTTACAGCTCCCAGTGGCATTCATGTAGCAAATGAACTCTTAATCAAAATGCAAAATGCCTGAACCCTTTCAGACCCTTAGATGTGAGCATTTCTGCCTATAAATAAGGGTTAATAACACGTCCTTTAAATGGAATATTTCTTTTAAAAATACAACTGAGAGAATGTTAAAAAAGCAATAAAATAAGTATATCTACCGTTATTAAATTGAAATACAATATTATCCAAGCCAATGCATGTCCACAATATTTAAAGTTCGGCCAAGATTATCTCACTGTCCTGACATAGTATTAGTGATAATAATTATTTTCTAAAAATAATAAAGACAATGAAAAACACCCGTTTCCTTTGACCCTCTATCTGGAAAAGGGTACCATAAATAATAAATCTTAGAGTATAAGTCTAGATGGAGTTCCTTACATTAACCCTTTTTACAATTAAATGGGCTGAGATGGTTACAGCGAGGTTTTCCATTGACCAATGGCACTGTAATTATATATATATATATATATATATATATATATATATATATATATAAAGTAAAGTTGAAAAATCCACAATATAATATGTATAGCCTGAGTCCAGCTACTTAGGCAAAATTTAAATGACTTAGTATTAAGATTTTAAAAAGCACATGTGCGTTTAAATTTTTTTTAAAAGTACATATAAAAGTATATGTAGTTATGCATGCACTTCAGATTACACAATTTCAAGTCATGCAAGCCCTTGTTTAATTGAGAAAAAATCTTGCTTTTTTTTTTTTTTTCCTTTTCTAAACTAGCTGTCACAGAATATCTAAGGTGCAAACCACAGATACTCACCATTGCTATAGAGAAGCTGCAGGCGGTAATGGATTCCATTATTAGTCTTTTCACTGCTAGTTTCCTGGTTTCAACAAGAAAAAAAAAAAGAAAGAAAGAAAAGAAAAGTAATCTCCAAGTGTTTGAGAAAACGGGAGTCGTGTAATAATAAATCGGTGCGTGTCCCTTTAATGGCAGCAGAGATGTCCCATCACATTTATTTAGAAGGATTTAGGTCCCGGCTACCTGGGTACAGAACTCCTATAGGTTATACTGTCTTTTGCTAGGGTTTTGATTTTCAAGTAATCAGTGATTTGTGTTGGGGGTAAAAAAAAAAAAAAAATTGGGGTACAATTTTTTGAGCCATTATACATTAAAAGAAAGTATTTCTTGTAGACTGGGAGATTATGTCATGTTAAAGACACCGTGTTTGCTAAATATTTAATAAGAACATTAAATGATTTTTAAGAGTAGAGTGGAAATCATTTGATTTTTATTGATACTATCAAAAAAATAAAACCTGATTATTATTCTGTTTCCGGATTTTATTTTTAAAACAGGAAATATGTCAGGTGATAGAATTCTGTTCAAAATAGGATAGTGTCGCTTTAAATTGAGCGAGCTGGAGGAATTGAGGAGGGTAAGGGGTGCTAATCTGTTAACTGAGCATCATCAAACATTTAAATATAAAATAATAAGGATGTTTTGGGTGGTTTATTATTTTTGGCTGACCTGTGGGCATAATTGACTATAAGGTGAAGATGTATTTAGATGGGTTGATCAGGGAACTATAGGTAACTTGGTGATCTGTAATTTAGAGGTGGTGGCCTTATCAACTTCAGATGATTAATCTGAGATACAAAAAGCAGTCAATAAAAGGTTTTGATCTATGGTTTCAGAGTGAGGGAACATGTGGGCAAGTTAGGTTGATCAGAAGTAGTGAGGTCCTTAGGTTGGTGGGGAAGGGACAATCATCAGTGATTTATTTAGACAATATGTAGGAATTCACGTGTAGGGGGTGATAAATGTATGTTTTGTGGGAACACTAAAAAGTCAGGGAGTTGGGTGGTCTATGCTGCTGGTAACAGATCTCTTTTGGTGGTCCTTGGGCTGAATGACAATGAAAGACAATATTTGGAAAAGCCGTTTGCTACTGTCCTCCTCACCTTCTCTTTCTCCACGAAGCCCACAAAGGCTGTCCTCTCTATCTCCACGGGCTGCCCTTGCCGGTCATAGAGAGCCAGGACAAAATGGAAAAAGTTGGACTTTCTCAGGTTTGAAGGGGGTTGCTTCTCAAAATGCGCCCGAGCCAGACCCACACCACTACGGACCACAAAGACAAAAGTGGGGGTTAGTCATGGTGACTGGGACAGTGGACAGGTTTAAAACCCCTATAAGCTAGAATGAGAAGAAGTCCATGTTTAGCGTGCCATGGCCAACCTAGGCGAGATGGACCTTCAACAGGATCTTTAGCGTTCCATGACCAGCCTAGGCGAGATGGACCTTCAACAGGATCCAGCCTAGGCGAGATGGACCTTCAACAGGATCTTTAGCGTTCCATGACCAGCCTAGGCGAGATGGACCTTCAACAGGATCCAGCCTAGGCGAGATGGACCTTCAACAGGATCTTTAGCGTGCCATGGCCAGCCTAGGCGAGATGGACCTTCAACAGGATCCAGCCTAGGCGAGATGGCCCTTCAACAGGATCTTTAGCGTGCCATGGCCAGCCTAGGCGAGAACGGACCTTCAACATGATCAAGTGAGGTCCTACAAATTAAAGGTCTTCAACCAAATCTCCATCCTTTCATAGTCCATTAATACAGGTTTTAATATACTAAACTCCTATTTACACTTCCACATTGTTATATATGTTAATCTCATCCTCTATCCATTTCTCAGAAATCCCTTTCTACCCCTAATCTCCTTCAAAATCTCCCTTTATACCCCTAATCTCTCTAATAGGACTAATTTTAATACGTCTATTATTTTTACAATAAAATTCCCCATACTTAACTAGTGACACATACCCACATTTACAATTCCCCAGTCTTGTCTGACCCATGAAAAAAAAATTAAATATATATCACCCAGTTCACACTATCCAAAGTCATATAACATTCCCTCCGTGCCTGTCCATTGCCATGCTGATTTAAGACCGTCCATAAAATACCCTTCCTACATCTTATCTCAACAGATAAAACTCTCCTCCAAAATAAAACATTAACCCCTTCTTTTTCTTTATTTCCAAGCTTCTGTTGAGATTACTTCTTCTTCATTTTTTTTGGTTCCTTTTTGTGTTTCATCTATATATATTTTTATTTTTGGGGGGGATACAGTTGCAAGCTATAAACCAACCTCAGAAACTGTCACAAAAATGCAGATGTCATTTCTTACTGGAGATTTAAATAAACAACTGAGAAAGTTGACAAATGCCTTATTCTTTTGTAACTACTTTTAATTTTATTCATTTTCTTCCAACTTCATGAAAGATTGTTTATTTGTGGGTTGTGGTCACAGAACTGACTGAAAACACATTGCCCATACAGTACAGTTTAAACTCTATGGTTCTTAAATTAAACCATATCTTATTAATTAGGAAGCACTCATTTTAACTTGGAAAGCTACTACCAGCCAAAGTTGAATACGAGAGGCAATTTTAAACTTCTAGTTCTAGCGATCTGCCATTTATTTTGTACCTTCACTCAGACTATGTATATACTTGTGATATTGTATATTATTATATATATTATTATGGGTGGTGGGGTGGTGGGGGTAATATAACAGTCTAAACTAACCAAAGAACTATCAATCATAATATTTGTGTAATAGTGAACGAAAATCTAGAATTAAATATGTAAAATATAAGGTTCAATATTTTGATAAGTATTACGAAATATATTGAATCAGGGATGTAATAATATAATATTGTTGGATTTATGACTGTTTTACTATTTTAATATATACTCAGGTAACTGCATACATGCAGATTAATTTAGTCAATATTTATAAATATTACATATATTAGATATAAAGATATAGATGTATAGAGACATATATATTTTTATATACATATGTATATATATTTGTGTACATATGTATACATCCATATGTGTGTATTTATTCATATATATTCCTATTATACAGTATATATTATATTTAATGATTTAATTAATATGTAAACTTTTACTCCAACACAATTACTACTATAGTGGGAAAAAGTTGTACAGTTCAGAGATATATTCTTATACGCTGATTTGTTATACCTGTCTAGTTTGGCGGAGCGAACATTCATTTTTAACAAGTTTAAAAAGGGGGCATTTGTATTTAAAAAGTTTTTCTAGCAAGTATAAAAAAAATGGGTGTTTAGAAAGTCTAATGTAGACTAAGGCATGTAACATAGGGATAGATAGATAGATAGATAGTGAGAGACAGAATGAAAGGGGAATAGTATGTAGAATAACACGGATAAGAAACTTGAACTATAGGTAAATATAGATAGATAATAATAATGATAATACATGCTACAAACATAAATACTTAATATGTAGATCGATGGATACTGATAGATAAATAGAGAGAGATACAGATAAATATATAGATAGCGATAGCTAGATAGATAGAAAAGGTTATATAGATAGAAATAGATTAATACAGATAGATGGATAAATATAGATAGATACATATATATATATGGATAGATAGATAGATATATGTGTATCTATCTATATCTATCTATCTATCTATCTATCTATCTATCTATCTATCTATCTATCTATCTATATCTATATATATATATATATATATATATATAGATAGAGATAGATATATTGATTGCCATCTGTAATAGTCGTATTATATCCCTGGCTGGATTGCAGAATGAAAGGATAGATGATTTAAAGGCACACAGTGATCTCTTGTTGGGGTTAATCAGACCCCCGGTCAGCACCATGGACCTGGGCTTCCCAGGCTGTCCTCGCTGAGCCCGGCATGTCCTACCTCTGAGCGGCTGTGTTTGCATCGAGAACCCCAGCACCCTGCATCCACGTCCGGACCGCATTCATCCCGGTGCTGAGGGGTTCCTCCTTCATACTGCTCCCAGTTCTCTGGATGCTTTCCTGAATTCCAAACATCAACACTGGCTTCTCTCTCTCTCTCCCTCTCTCTATCTCTCAGGCTTCCCAACCAAACCCCCCAAAAATACAATTACAAATCAGAGGTCACACACACACTCCCCCCCCCAGTCCCGAACCCCGTCTCCCTTGGCCAAATTGGGGACAAAAATGGAAAGAAGTCGTGGAGAACCCTGCACACCCCAGCTGGGTAGCAGACGATGCCTGTGAGTTTAGCTTCCAAATCCAAGGCTGTTAGGAGTGTTGGAGAGATGAATGGATCTAGAGGGAAAATCTCCAGCTTCTCCTGGACGGGATGATGCACCTTCTCTCCCAACCACCGGCAGGACCACCAGAGGCCAACAGCTGAGAAGGTCCAGGTGGTACTTTAGCAAACAATTGGCTGAACTTGAGATACCAGCTCTGGGAAATCAAATGTCATCTTCCTGTCTCAGGAACCAGGTGTGAGCTTCTCCTGTGCTGGATGAGACACAAACCCACCCCCTTTCTTGCTTTCCTCCTTAAGAAAAAGTATCAGTGATGATGGGGATGTAATCAAGGGAGAAGGCTTGATGTTGTAGTCCTAGATCTGTTCTCCACTGCAAATGGAGGGGGGGGGGGGGGGGGGGAGGAGTGATGGTATGGGAGGGAGGGGAAGATGATGGTCTGCTTTGGGGTAAGGGGGGACCAGAGAGACCCTCTTAGCCCTTGTTTGTGCAGTGGAGGACACTGTATTTGCAGAAACCTCCTGCCTTGGCTTGGATGTGTGTCTCCTTTCCCTGTGGAATCCACAGTAACTATCCCCAAAGCTACACACTATCCCCTTAAGGGAGAGGGTTGTTAGATGCTGTGATAGCCACACCTGGCTATTTGCATAACCCCCTTTCTTTCTCCTAACCCTAGCCAATAGCACCAGGCTGTTTTGCACAGATCCAGCCCACCACCTTTTTTTCCAGCCCCCTTCTCTGGGAGGCTGAGAAAGTTGCTTTTTTTTTTTTTTTTTATTAAGCTTGCACGAGAGGAGAAGCTCTCTAATGTCTATTGTTATAAGCTAAGGATCATGTTAGATTAGTTTAAAAACAGGGGGTTTGACATATGCAATGCAGTTGTTTTTTTTATCTTTATTAAGCTTGGATTTTTTTTTTTTTTTTTTGCAAAGCAAACCCCCAGGGGAGGACTTCCTCTGGCCATAGAGATATTTGCATGTCACAGATTATTTGTATAGTGAGTTGTGTGTGATGGCAGCAATTAGCAAGCACATGGATATAATAGTGTGGGAGATAGTAACATATTCATCCTGTATACTCTGCCTGGGGGTAAACAATGCACAATACTCTGTATTTAGATCATGCTTGTTCTGTGCAGTGAGACAAGCTATAGTTATAACAGGATCAGATAATAACAAGGATATTCTAACGGTATTATTCTATGTTTAAAAAAAAGAATAATAATTAGGGGATAGTTATTATAATTGTCCTGGAAGCAGTTGTCCCCTTCACCCCCTAACCACCTCTTATAAGGCGTTTTGGTGCAGATAAGATTATGGATATATACATTATAAATGTAAAAAACAAAAATACAAAAAAGATTTACAATAAATAAATTAAAAAATAACTAGTTCACCATTTGACCACTAGGGCAATAGGTGGCGCTGTGCAGCCATGCCAATTAAATACGGTATGGAATGATGTCTCTCGCAAAGGTTATCCTGACAAGATCAGCGGACTAGTCAATAGGCTGGAGCAGGCATAAGCCAGAGGTCCAGCATCATGTCAAGATATGGAGGATGTGGATTAATTCTTATGTCTAAGGGCAGTAAATGATAAGTGCACATAGTCACAGGCTGTATAGAGCGCTGGGAAATCTTGGGTCACCCCTGCCTCTTGGGTCACCCCTGCATGGTACAGGGCAGCACTGATGCAGGCTTGGAATACATGCAATTGGTAAGCATTATTGGAACATCTAGTCACCCAATCTGGACTGCATCAGGGACTGATCCAAAGTCCAGATTATTTTTATTTCTTTTATTTCTTTTTTTTAATTTACAATTTCAAACCTATTAATCTCATAAGAAGCCAATTAGTGAAAAAACAGTACTTTAATTACGTATACAAGTTTTTCATTTAAAAAAAAAAGAGGTATGTGCCCGTGGGTTTGTAAAAAGAGGTTGGGCATGCACATTATGTGAGTTGCTAATTGTCTAAATCAGGGGGTGTCCAGTATGTGGCCCATGGGCTAATGCCCCTCCATCTAACAGCAAGGTGCGGCCCAATTGCTGTAACCATCCATATTCTCACTAGCCCTATAAACGTATTGCTTTCTTTGAACAAACCTAATTTAAACTATTTTCAAACTGCTTTTGTATTTCTGCTTAATAACCAAATAATTTTATATATGTACCGAGCTATTTTTTACCATGTAAATAAACAAATTTAAAGTGATCAACACATACGTGTATATATATATATATATATATATATATATATATATATATATATATATGCGTTTACGGTCATGTGATCAATTCAGAAAAAAAGAAGCTTTGCATGCCACTACCCTAAATCACAAGTTCTGAAATACGTTTGTTTATATATTTTTTAAAATGTATTTATTAATTTTTGCACATTGTGCCTTTGTGGAGACTTGCTTTTTAACCTGCTGGAGCATTTTAGCATAACCCCCCCCCCCCACACCCCCTAAACCACATTGCCAATACAACTATGAGGATGGCATAGAAGGTGACTGCGGCCTCCCCAGTCATGCTCCGGATCCCATTTGGAGTACCTCCGTCTGCCCTGATTGGTTCTCTGCCTCTGTTTTCCTCTGTGATCTGGACTGAGAGCCAGGAAGACAAAAATAGCATTTCAGTGCGGTTATTACTTAAGGGTAATACAACCATTGGCCGATGGCGGGTTACACTTATAATGCTGAATAAATAGATCCAATATTTGAAGCTCAGCAATCTCTCCTCAATGTCAGGTGCCCAGAGTAAGCTGGTTCCTAGTTTTCTGGGACATTCACCAAAGCGAAACAAAGTTTCGACCCTATGTCAGACTTGGCGAAGACCCATAGGGTCAAAACGTAGTTTTCCTCTGCAATGGCGTAAGCAGGCAAAAAATGGAGTTGCTCTCCCAAGTAGGTATTATCCTACAGGACAGACTATTGCAGTACTGTTTGTTCTCGGGCATTGTAGCACCCACCCCCCTTTTTTGTTGTCAAAACGTCGTTTTGCTTTGGTGAAATAAATCACAACGAATTGGAAGTGCCGAGTACCTTTAAAGAACTAAACAGTTTGCCCTACAGGACATAGCCTGCGCTGACCCAATGACCGCTGACAAAACCTAAATCTGCACATGCAGCGCAGATCACACCCTCGAGTCTGCTTTATAAATTGGCCCTGTATTTTCAGAAGTAATGGCACTCATTTTAGCAGTTTCAGAAAGATGAAAGGTTGAGTTGATCCTCCTGGGAATCAGTTCCCTGTAGCTATATCAGGGGGCTGACATGTTCAGAATCCTGGGACAGAACTTCCTTCATCTGACCCAAGATGTCCGCCCCCGTGATATAGAGCGTAGAGCGACAGAGCATATAGAGCGACAGAGCATAGAGAACTCAATAATGTACCTTATTTGTATTCTTTCATTAACAAAAAAATTCTATTAAAATGCCTACACTTGAATTCATTTCTTCCATGCTTTTTTTTTCCATCCTCCGCTCCATGCGTCACTCCCTTCTCCACCATTTTGAGGGGGGGAGAAGAACAATTTGGGAAAATCTATACAATAGATCACAGAGAGAATGGCAGAGAGGCAAACATAGAGCAGGTGTCTTGACCAATAATTGTAAGCTCTTTGGTTCAGATGTACCCAAGGTTTAGCATCCTGTAGAGAAACAAGTAATGAGAATGGAAAGCAGAGCATTATCTGGGTTAAGGGAAAGATGTTAATGTAGGGAATCCATCAGATAGGTTGACAATATAATTGCGTTGTCGACCCAAGGGTCTAACTATTGAAGTCATTCAGAAAACCATGCGGCAGCCATTGACTTGCAAGTATGGCTTTCCCAATTACTGGTCTCTAAAGGTACGGGTCGTTGACTCCAATAACTCAGCCCTATTTTGCTACGACATTACATTACAAGTGTATTATAATATCCGCCCCATACCCGCCATTACTAGAGAAGGAAAACACACAACGTGATGTAACGGCTAAAGCAAACGACTCAAGAATGGCCATTACCAACCTATAATTGGAGGAAACCACCATAAAAGGGGATTTTTTTTTCCACATATGGTCCGGTAACCAGGACCCGCGGGATCTATATATCAAGTAAATTCTTCTGCTACCATGTGGCGTGTGAGCTATCCGCCACGAGGCTGCCAGATATGTCAAGCTTCAAGGACACACATCAGAACAGTATAAAGCTCTCAGGTCTAACACTAAATGTCATCTTAATGGAAACACCACAAGATACTTCATATTCTATACAAGTGAGACAATAAGGGGCACATCAGCGTACTGTAAAAATCATCAACCTATCTTCAGATTGTATGTGACACTGCCCTTATTATTTAATTTACTTTGCTATTAAATTTGAAGATCTAACATTTTTTTTAATGCCATTCTACTCTCTGTATAATGTATTGTTAGTAAAAAAGCAGTTTTTATGTGAAATGGACATTTAGGAAACCATAGAGTAAAAATGAATTAAAAAAAAAATATATATTTTTTTATTATTTATTTTCAGATTTTCAGTACTGTATAGAAAAAAAATCATACATTTTTATAAAACATAATACATTTATAATATATATTGCAAAGATGAAATAGTCAAAATAAAACGCTAAATATAAATTTGAATTACAATAATTCTTGATTAGACTTATCTGTAGTAAATACTACATTTTAAAGTTCAAGGATGGCACCGTTATGAGAAAGCATATTAACCAGGGCTTTAAAATTTTGTTAAGGGTTTTATATTTATATATATATATATTTTAATGGTTTTCCACTTTTTTTATTTCATGTTTTTTTTTCTTCAGTTGTGTGGAGTTTTCTAGACTGCTTGGACATTGATTGATATGCAAATGCTGAATATATTGGTGCTTGGTAAATAAATAATAGGATGTCTGGAATTTGCTTATTACAACTTTATTTCAATTTGCCTCCCTGCTGTATTAGCTGTAGCTTTAATCTAATTTACCTTTAAATAAATGTTACACATCTATTCATTAAACTGTGAACTGACACATGCCGGTAACCAATGTTAATCTGAATGTGCCGAGAGATGTAGCCTGCTCAACTTTCTAAATACTTCCAATCGTCCTTGGCCATAACTTATATCTAGGATATGAATTACCTTCTCAACAGTGGTGTATCTTGCTCCAGGCCAACAAGGCCTTGGCCAAAGGCGGCACTGTGCAGAAGCTGGCTATTTGCTGCCCCCCACCCAATGCATACAAATCTGCCGTTCCATTTTTTTAAGCCCGTCTGGCTTAAAAAAGATAGCACTGGGTAGGTGTTTGGGCACAAAGATTGTACTGGGATGGCACTTGGGCACAAAGATGGCACTGGGGAGTTGTTTTGGACACAAAGGTTGCATTGGGATGCTGTTTTGGGCAAAAAAGTGGCCCTGGAAAAGTTTTTGGGCACAGGGATGGCACTGGCAAGGTGTCTGAGGGATTAGACGGCACTGGCAAGGAGTTTGGGGGCCATGCTTGTGAATCCTAAACAGGAAGAATTGTGTTTTGGACAGGAAGAGAGCAAGGGAGAGAGCAGTTGAAGATTAGGGTGTTTAGCACAAAACCTAAATCCACCACTACTTCCTCTTTGCTCGCTCTCTCTCTCTCTCTTTTTTTTTCTCTCTCTCTCTCTCCATTAGACTCTCTCCCACCCTTTACAGCTTCAAACGCTCTCTAAAACACATCTATTCATGGAAGGCTATGAGTCATTTTCTTTGCAACCTCTAAGACAAATCGACAAGCACATTCATAAAACCCCCTATCAGCCTTACATCATATCTGTACAGACTCTCACAGGCTTTTTACTTAAAGTGCACCAGTCATACAATTATGGCCTGGTATCCCTTTAATGAGAATGCAATTCCAACTATACATCATGCTGGAAAAATTACTCCAGACAGTAAACTCATTTTTGGTCATCTGTTTCTAACGAGTACATTGTACAGGGTTGTTTCTAGTTTAGAAAATCACATGATCAGGAACAGTATCTTGCCTATTTGCAAAATTATATGAAACACCATTAAGATGCCAATGAGCAGTACATGCATAAACTTTGTATATGATGCCAATGAGCAGTAAATGCATACACTTTGTGTATGATGGCAAAGGGCAGTAAATGCGTAAACTTTATATATGATGCCAAAGAGCAATAAATGCATAAACTTTGTATATCATGCCAATGAGCAGTAAATGCATAAACTGTATATGATGTCAATGAGCTTTAAATGCATGAACTTTGTATATCTTCCTCACCCTGCTGCTGCCTCGTGTCCAACCCTTCTTCTTACCAGGTCCCATTTAATGTTAATGCGACCAAGGACAATCCTCTATCTGTGGGCCTCCTCCTTCTACAATTTTAGAGGGCAATCGACTGGTTGGTTTCACATGAAGCCATATCATAACATTCCACTGACACTATAAATGATTTCAGGATTATGGCACATTCTCCACCTAAAGTTTTTTTTGTTTTTAATGCTTCATAAGCCTTAACTTCTTGGAATCATAACTTTGACACCATTAACCATGCCAATACATCCATGTCATAGACAATGGACTCTGACACAGGTGCCATACGATCGCTCTGATTCATTCTGTCCCAGAAGTGATCCAAGTAGGCTCCAAGAAGTGGAGTCAGGTGAGTGATAGAACACCCGCAGCTCAGAATGAGAGGACGTGTAGATACGTCTGCATTCTATTGCGGATGTATACACACATCCACTTAGCACAAGATCTTAAAGGTCACCCAAACCTTGACATATGTCCCAAAAAGTCCAGCCCAGTCTAGTGGGTGACTTTCCTTCCCTGCTAGTGCAAAGAGAGGCCCCTCTTTTTTCTTTTACATCGAATCAGAAGAGGGGACATTAACTGGGTCCCCTCTGCTATTACCATGTAAAAACAAAAATCTCTCTGCAGTTGCGGATAGCGGCCCCACTCTGACTGGCTATACGCACTGACACGGTCAGCCCAAGTCAGCCTCCTGACCGGCTCTGCCTCAGAGCTGAAAGATACACGTCGGGAGTGGACCTCTTGGGAAGCAAGGGTTAAATTATTACAACTTTTAGATGTCCTTTAAATAGAAATGCTTTAAGAAAAGGAATACAAGTCTCCTTTGCTGCTATCTCTCTATCAGGGGGGCAGACATGTTGTGTAGAATCTTGGGTCAGATGCGTCGATATCTTCCGGCATCTCATTCAAAATCTCAGCCACCTGAGCGAGCTCTACGGAGCAGAGATGGCTCAATAAGGATATTGATCTGTGTATTCCTTCATTAAAACAATTCTATTGAAATCATTGACGCAATCTTTCGATGAAACATAAGTTCATTTTTTGGCCGTCTCTGTTTATAGTCTTTGACTGTCGGTGTTGTACAGAGCAGAACAGATTACAAAAGCTGGTACGCCTGAGCATTCTTTTCCCTGTCTGTGGAACATGCCTGCTTATGCTATCCATTAGGATGCTAAAGTTTATTGTCTCATAACAGCAGATTATGTCTTCTCGGAATATATGTTTATGGATCATAAAGAGGAATATATAAAGATTAGTATGCGGGACAGTTTTACTCTATTGTAACAGGGATTCGTAATGTTTTACTCCACAAACACAAAAATCAGCACATTTGCATCCATTAATTCTCAAAAATAATGCCTTGCAAAAAAGACATTAATAATGTTTCACTTGGTGCTGTGAGAGGGGTGACACAGAGAGCAGGAATAAAGCAGGATTTCTAGGAAGCTTTAGAGCATCTAATAAACAGGACTGGGCAAACGCTGTACCACAACTCTCATTAGGTGCAGCCAGAAAAAGCAGCTACTGAAATGTGTACATAGAAACATAGAAACATAGAATGTGTCGGCAGATAAGAACCATTCGGTCCATCTAGTCTGCCCAATTTTTTTTTTTTGAGTACTTTTATTAGTCCCCCGTTCCCGGTCTTATAGCTAGAATAGCCTTGTGTCTATCCCACGCATGCTTAAAATCCTTGACTGTGTTTACCTCTACCACTTCTGCTGGCAGGCTATTCCATACATCCACTACCCTCTCAGTAAAGTAATACTTCCTGATATTACTTTTAAATCGTTGCCCCTCTAATTTAAGACTATGTCCTCTAGTTGTGGTAGTTTTTCTTCTTTTAAATATACTCTCTTCCTTTACTGTGTTGATTCCCTTTATGTATTTAAATGTTTCTATCATATCCCCCCTGTTAACCTTGCTCAGCCATCCAATTATGTAACATGCTGTAGCATCAGATGAGAAAGATGGCTCCAGCCTTATTATCTGGCCGTGTCCATCATAGCCAGTGGCGCACACAGCAGTATTTTTTTACATTTGTAGAGACCAATGGGCTACAGAGATTATCATGACACTGGTTGAATGTCAGCCTTGGATCAACTAAATCAGGCCACTTTGCACCTGTGTGCAGTGCTGAGATCTACCAGCAGAGGGCATTCTCTCTCCATCCCCAATTTTTTTTACCCGACATGCCAACTTCCAGGAGACTCGGAAGTAACAAGGCAGGAAAGATACATTAATATATTCTCTCTTTTTTCAAGTATCTTCTGGGGGTGTTACCATTGCCCATCACCCAAGGGGATGCTATTATTATCCAACTTAATGGTAATCATTTTATCCACCACAGAAAAGGCTGAATTGACCTTTCCTGGAATGGAACCTGCAGCCTTATGCATTTCACAGATTCACTTAGGGGAGTGTCTCAGACTAATTTAGTTGGCGGTTATGCTTTATCAGTCTGGAGTCAGTCTATCATTTTGGGAACTGAGGTGCCCTAGTGATTTACCCCCCAATCGAGCACAGAGACCTCTCTCCCAAGCATTGCTCTTCGTAGGATCGAATGGCAGCATCACACAAAGACTTATGACTTATCACTGATTAGGAAGCCTTCCCTCTTTTGCAACAGTAGATGACATCACAGACGGTATCCAATTATTACACCTCTAATAAAATGTAATAATAATTCCCCTCTGCACATAGAGTAAAAGGCTGTGTTAACATGTCACCGCTAACAGCATCCTGAGCAGCGTTACCCTCTCCCTCCCCTGGCAAAGCAAATATTTCACGCCATCCACAATAAACAGGACCGTTCCTATGGATTTGCAATATATCTTACGGGCCTGGATCTGACACTGTGCTGTAGCAGACACATCTTAACTCCTGAAGCACATAATTTGAGCCCAGTAAAAGTGTAAAAAAACCCATAAATTAAAAGGAGGGGGGGGGGGGCTAGCGGAGGGGGAGGCAAAGCCTTGTAAATCACTTGTAGATGACGATAGAATTTTTTATTCTGCTGGAGTGTATCAATAAATTAAATGCTCGGGATCACACGGCAGGCATAAAACCCAGGGAAATGCACACGTCAAAATGTAAAACTGTATCTCCTGCGAAATGGGAGCAGTAATCGGCACTTCCACCGAAACCTCTGCGGAGATCCCAAGGGGGCGGGGATCGGGGGCGCTGCCATCTTTTCGATAAGAGTAACCTGTAATCAATGCCATGGGTAGGAGTTTCCTCTGCTAACCCGCTTGTTACTGGGTCTTGTATCAATTTATTTTAAATAACAGCAGAGTCAGTGCTTTTTAATAATATCTGAAACTATTTTGTTGATTTAATCGGTTTTTAAGTGATCTTTAATGGCCATTCTATTACAGATGTATATATATACATCCGTTAGACACAGTGTTACCCAAAGTCACCCAAACGTTGACATATGTCATAAAAAGTCCAGAAAGAGGAAAATACCGTAAATACTCTGCATCGGCAGAGGGACAGGAAACATGACTAAAGAAGAAGGAATAAATGGCTACCACCACCGCAAGGGATTCTGGGTAGGCCTAGGCAAATCAGGTTAACTATGATCATCTTTTTGCTTCTATATCCACTTTATACATGGATCCTGCCTGCCGTACAGCTGTTGTGTCCTTAATGGGATGTCATCAGTGTGTGTGATGCGCTGGAAAAGTGTGTTTTGTGGCTTCACAATCTTGGTGGGATGATGAATTTGTGAACCAGGATATTCCTATGTGGTTCTTAGCTTAAACTAAACTGAAAGTTCTGCCCGGGGCCCACCACTGTCTTGAAGCCCAGCTTGAGGGAGTAGTCGAGAACCTATACTATTTGTGCCCCTTTTGGAATGTCTATGCCACAGTGCTCGGGTGCCACAGTGCTCGTGTTGCCACAGTTTCTGGTGCCACAGTGCTCTGGTGCATTCTAAGATGCCTTGGCATAGCACAGAGTATTTTGTGCTGGCATTAGTGGATACACCCATATTCACTCCTAATAATATCAACCACCCTTCAGGGGCAATCTATGGGCCAGTGAACTAAGACACCAGATGAACAGGAGCGCTGTTGCTCACTCCAAATGTGATTTAAAATATATGTATAAGATTGTGGTTCAACACTTTACTCTGGGATTGAAAATGTGTACTGTATATTCAGGGCCGGACTGGCCCACCGGGATACCGGGAAAAATCCCGGTGGGCCGCCTGCCCCGTGGCCGCCTCGGCCACTAAAATTGAAGAGTTCGGCTGCTGCAGCATCCGGCCGCAGCAGGCGAATTTCTTAAAGCGGCGACGGCCGCCGAATTGCTTAAAGCGGCGGTGGGCCACTTTAAGCAATTCGGCGGCCGTCGCCGCTTTAAGAAGTTCGCCTGCTGCCGCCGGATGCTGCAGCAGCAGTTCCGGCGGCGGGATGGGAAGCAGAGAAACCAAGGTGAGTGAGAAAGACACTACAGGGGGGGGGGGGGGGTGAAAGACACTACAGGGGGGGGTGAAAGACACTATAGGGAGAAGGGGGGTAAAAGACACTACAGGGGGAAGGGGGGGGGGTAAAAGACACTACAGGGGGAAGGGGGGATGAAAGACACTACAGGGGGGGGGGGGTGAAAGACACTACAGGGGGGGGTGAAAGACACTATAGGGAGAAGGGGGGTAAAAGACACTACAGGGGGAAGGGGGGGGGGGTAAAAGACACTACAGGGGGAAGGGGGGGGTGAAAGACTCTACAGGGGGAGAGGAGGGTGTGAAAGACACTACAGGGGGAGAGGAGGGTGTGAAAGACACTACAGGGGGAGAGGAGGGGGTGAAAGACACTACAGGGGGAGAGGAGGGGGTGAAAGACACTACAGGGGGAGAGGAGGGGGTGAAAGACACTACAGGGGGAGAGGAGGGTGTGAAAGACACTACAGGGGGAGAGGAGGGGGTGAAAGACACTACAGGGGGAGAGGAGGGGGTGAAAGACACTACAGGGGGAGAGGAGGGGGTGAAAGACTACAGGGAGAAGGGGTGAAAGACACTAAGGGGGAAGGGGGGAAGAGAGATGCCACAGAAAGGACAGAGAGAGAGAGAGAGAGACGCCACAGAAAGGACAGAGAGAGACGCCACAGAAAGGACAGAGAGAGAGAGAGACGCCACAGAAAGGACAGAGAGAGAGACGCCACAGAAAGGACAGAGAGAGAGAGACGCCACAGAAAGGACAGAGAGAGAAAGACGCCACAGAAAGGACAGAGAGAGAGAGAGACGCCACAGAAAGGACAGAGAGAGAGAGACGCCACAGAAAGGACAGAGAGAGAAAGACGCCACAGAAAGGACAGAGAGAGAGAGAGACGCCACAGAAAGGACAGAGAGAGAGAGAGACGCCACAGAAAGGACAGAGAGAGAGAGACGCCACAGAAAGGACAGAGAGAGAGAGAGACGCCACAGAAAGGACAGAGAGAGAGAGAGACGACACAGAAAGGACAGAGAGAGAGAGAGACGCCACAGAAAGGACAGAGAGAGAGAGACGCCACAGAAAGGACAGAGAGAGAGAGACGCCACAGAAAGGACAGAGAGAGAGAGAGAGACGCCACAGAAAGGACAGAGAGAGAGAGACGCCACAGAAAGGACAGAGAGAGAGAGAGAGACGCCACAGAAAGGACAGAGAGAGAGAGACGCCACAGAAAGGACAGAGAGAGAGAGAGAGACGCCACAGAAAGGACAGAGAGAGAAAGACGCCACAGAAAGGACAGAGAGAGAGAGAGAGACGCCACAGAAAGGACAGAGAGAGAGAGAGACGCCACAGAAAGGACAGAGAGAGAGAGAGAGACGCCACAGAAAGGACAGAGAGAGAGAGAGAGACGCCACAGAAAGGACAGAGAGAGAGAGAGACGCCACAGAAAGGACAGAGAGAGAGAGAGACGCCACAGAAAGGACAGAGAGAGAGAGACGCCACAGAAAGGACAGAGAGAGAGAGAGACGCCACAGAAAGGACAGAGAGAGAGAGAGAGACGCCACAGAAAGGACAGAGAGAGAGAGAGACGCCACAGAAAGGACAGAGAGAGAGACGCCACAGAAAGGACAGAGAGAGACGCCACAGAAAGGACAGAGAGAGAGAGAGACGACACAGAAAGGACAGAGAGAGAGAGAGACGCCACAGAAAGGACAGAGAGAGAGAGAGACGCCACAGAAAGGACAGAGAGAGAGAGACGCCACAGAAAGGACAGAGAGAGAGAGAGACGACACAGAAAGGACAGAGAGAGAGAGAGACGCCACAGAAAGGACAGAGAGAGAGAGAGACGCCACAGAAAGGACAGAGAGAGAGAGAGACGCCACAGAAAGGACAGAGAGAGAGAGAGACGCCACAGAAAGGACAGAGAGAGAGAGAGACGCCACAGAAAGGACAGAGAGAGAGAGAGACGCCAAGAAAGGACAGAAAGAGAGAGAGACGCCACAGAAAGGACAGAGAGAGACAGGATACAGGATATGTCTCACACACTGCCCTGATATATACTTCTGCACAGGGCAATTCATATAACTCTGTGTACATACTGGAGGTATATATATTGCCCTAGACAGGCTTTTATATCAGTCTTATCTATAAAAAATACACTGTTCAGATGTGCTTTTTAAAATGCATGATTTTCCCTTCTATGAACAAAAAAATGATATTATGCTATGGGCTGCTTTAAAAATCTTATGCGATGGGGCTGGTATATAAATTTTTTCCAGGGCTGGTTTTTGTTCCCAGTCCGGCCCTGTGTATATTGAGGAGAGGAGGAGTGTCAGAAATGCTTTTTTGCCTTGAGTGCCACTTGGCTTTGGACTCCCCTACTTAATAAAAACAAATAAGGTCTACCAGCACTTACTCTACAAACAGTGCCAAGTGCAGTACTCCTACAATAACTCCAAAAAATGATGACCCACACAGCAAGTGATGTCTATATTTTCACCAAAGTGGCAATCGGGTTCATTCTCAAGCCTTCTCCTTAAGTCTCCTACTTTAGTATTCCGGGGCACCTTCCAAAGAGTTAAGTAATTAAGGACAAGCCACCACCCCACCCCTCTATGCATTTATAGTGTAGTGTCTCTTCTTTGTTTCTTTGTGTCCTATTTATTGCACCATTCCTCCAAAACTGGGGGCATTTAATGTATTAAAGATAATGCATGTTAACGTAACCTACTACGGCATGTTGACCCGCACAGAGAGTCAACATAGGTCTCGGCGGTGGCTGATTGTGGTGTGTGAAATACATAATAGGAAAGGTTCTAGGTCAGTAATGGCCGGGACTGTTTTCACATTCATTGCTGGGGGTGGTATTGGCTCAAGGCCAATTTACAATCTTCCTGACAAGCCATCCCCAGGGATGCTATGCTGAAAATTGCAGCTTTATCCTAAGGCTGCTGCCAAACCCCTATTAGGAATGATGTATCTGCAGAGAGGGACCTCGGAAAAAGGGATTTACACACAATTTAACTGGATGATTTCATCCACAAAGCAGGAATGCTCGATTTCGTATTGAGACTTCCAAATCAATACACTCTAATAACTGCCGAAGCCTTTCGGAGAGACCTGGATCCTCCAGTCGCTTGTTAGAAAATAAAATGTTAACCAGATCGGCAGAAAAGTGCTAATGAAGGGACAAAAAGACAACAAACCAAAAAAAAAACAGATTGTTAGATAGAATGTCACGAGAACCAACACAAACACATAAAAACAAGCAAGTTACAACTGCCTACACGCAATTAAAACACGGATTTACTCGACTTAACGGTGGGGAAAAAACAATTTCTTTAAGAATGCAAGGTTTCGTAACAAGATCTGCGGAGTCAGCCATTTTTAAAAGGATTTTATTTAGTGTTAACCCAATCATGTCCACACGTGGAGCTTCCAATTTATAGACAGCTTCCTGCTCTGGTGACCAATACATCATTTCTGTAAGTTGGGGGCATGGTATCGAGGCATTTTACAAACATACCGGTAATTAAGAAACTTTAAACACACGTCACCAGTAAATATACATGTATTTTTTTATTTACGACATGCTTTCCATTATTAGTTTATGTTAAATTGTACATCTTGTTGGGTAAGAAATGTATACCTTGTATAAAGATTGTAAGCTCTTTGGGTTGCGCCGGTGAGGTAGCTCAAGGTGAGGTAGCTCAAACTCAGTGGGATAATGTAGAATCTGTTTAAACCTTAGGGTTGCCGGGTGGGGTTAATTCATCACTACCTGTTCAAATCTCAGGGAGGCAAGCTAAACTAGGCCTTCCATCTAGCTGAGGTTGATAGAATGAGTGCCATTAAGTTGGGTAATAATAATGTTTAGTAGCAGCTGTAGAAGAGAAAAATGTATCAAAACTCATTATAATAACACTGCACAGACAATTTGTATCAAGTGTAATTGATTTATAAAGAAAATATGTAATGAAAGAATACAAATTAAATGCCTTATTGAGCCTTCTTTACTCCATATCGTTATCTCAGAGGGCAGACATGTTGTTTAGAATCTTGAGTCAGATCTTCACTCACCTTGGTTCAGATGAAGAAAGATCTGACCCATCTGACCAAAGATTCTAAACAAAATGGCTGCCTCCTGGTGGTGCTATATGGGTTAAAGGTACTTTATTTGTATTATTTCATGAAGTCCTTTCTATATAAAATGCCTACACATGACGCAATCCTTTAATTAAAAACAACTTAATTTTTTGCTTCAGTTTTGTCCATTAATAAATTCCATCAATCAATTTCTAATATTTGCTGGTGCTATAGAACCATTGGAGCCATGTACCATTTATGGTTGGACTGCCACAGACTTGATCCGACTGAGAGAAAGCAAACTGAGTTATGGATTCATTTTGGGGATTATCGGGTGAACTCAAAACTTGAGAACCGTCTTGGCAGGAGATAATGGAGCAGATCAAGTTTCAGCCCACTCTGGAAAAATAATGGTCATCTTGGATGAAATACTAGATAAATTAGATAGGACTTGTATTATACAACCTCATGGGAAGCATGGCCATGTCCACTGGGACTATGGGGGGCCTCCAAGTAAACATCTGACCCCACTGACCGAACCAACCATACATCAATGTACGAGTGTATGCATGACTGATTTACACACTTATATAGCTTAGAATTTAGAGCTTTATTAAACTTAAATGGGTTGTTATAATTTTATCTGGTTGTCTTCTTTGTTGTTCTACTGCTTTGTACTATGTAATGGGCCCACTGGAAGAGTAAAAAAACAATGTATTTCGCAGATGGGTGTACGTTTTTTTTTTTTTAATGATATTTTACTTTCTTCCTAAGGGGAAATAAGGAAAACAAAAAATATCGAATAAAGAGAATTTAAATTAAAAAAATGTTGCCTGTAAATAATCAGATGCCCCTAGTGGCTAAATGTGTTTTTTTTTTTCATTTTGAAGTAGTGTCCTCCTGTCTGCTCTGGCGTATATACCTACCCGACAGGAAAGTATTGATGGGAAAAGGTTGGTTACACTGTTTTTGAATAATGTCCTTTTATAAAGGTTTCAATAATAATAACGAATAAATCAAATTATCTTAAATGAATGCGTACTGAAAAATAAATATACATTTGTTGTTTCCAGTTTATTTTTTGCAAATACTTTCTGCTGGGGTTATACCTCCCACCATGAAATCTCAAGCTCTGTGTAAAATGTAGGAACACCCAGAATTCATTGGGAGCCAACCACAGAACTCCCATAGAGTAATGCCCACTGCACATGTGCAGGATGTCAGTTCACCTAAGGCACCCCGTATTCCCAACTCCAGCTCTATATGTTCCCGATATTTCGGCGTTCACGACATTGAAACCTATGAAGATTACAAAGCCCTAAGGAATTCTGACAAAATCTCAAGTTATTCCTTGGCCAATTATCCTCTTTGGTATTCAGTAAAGTTACCTTTGGTGTAAATCTTCCATCCAGTTAAGAGTCTCAGAATCCATGGGTAGTTTAGACATTGATGTGTTTCATCTTAGAACCTACAGAGACTTATAGTGCTCACCAGGAACTTAATTATGTGAGACTTGTGGCAGACAACCCCTATGCAGAATGGGGTGGTCTTTGAGTTACTCCCAGTAGTGTTGAGCGAACCCGAACCGCACTGTTCAGGTTCGTATCGAACATTACGGTTTTTGGACCACAGACCCGAACACGGATATTTCACTGTATGTTCGTGTTGGAGTTCGGGGTTCAGCGATTACATTGTATGTAATACTATGGGCTTTCTATAAACCGAAAAAGAGTCCCCATTCATACGAATAGGTCAATTGACCTATACGTATGAATGGGGACTCTATTTCGGTTTATAGAAAGCCCATAGCATTACATGTATTCCATAAACCGAAAGTCTATAAACCGAAAAATTTGGTTTATAGACTTTCGGTTTATGTAATACATGTAATGCTATTGCTATTCGAACCTGCCGAACCCGAACATCCAAGTGTCCGCTCAACTCTAACTCCCAGTGAATTGAAGAGTTCTATCCGAGCTGCTTCTAATATATCCACTAGCCAGAGCCCCAATTCGTTCCTAGTATGTGATTAATTCTGTTGGTCCCGTTAGCTCATAACAAAACCTCCTTTTTCAATGTTTTCTTTCTGGCCCCAAACTGTCCAAAGTAGATTAAGATTTCCCAAAAAAAAAAAAAACAGATCCATTCATTTCTTAACATTCCTAATTATTGCAAAGGGAGGAAACGAGGGGTCAGGGAGGGTCATAAAAACAAATATGGTTCCAAATCTAAACTTCCATATTAGGCAAAAAAAAAACCCAGACAAAACAATAGTGTAATGGGACAGTCGTAATCGCAGATGTTTAAAGGGGCCAGCTCCACAATCTAAAGATGTGTTTGAAAATCCTTAGGGATGTCAGACTGTAATAACCGGATTGACCATATTAAAAAGGAACATGTTTAAAGATCCGGCCTTGGATTTCCTTATCTCTGGAAGATGAAAAGAGCCAAGTGATTTAACATCTTCCTTACAAATAGAACTGAAACATTATAATAAAGAGAATTGTGTTCACAAAATGTTTTTAAACTAAACGGAGAGGTTACTCCTCCCCCCCCCCATACCGCACCCCCCCAAAAATGCTATTTTTTAGGTAAGTACTGCATCCTGTATAGTAAATAAAAAGGAGAAAGACCTGTCTTATTTGTTTTTATCTCAACGCTTCATATCTCCTAAAGGTAATATATTTATTGCTTTTGTTATAGTACCAGGACTGCCAAGCGCTAGCGGTCTATCCTACATCTCTTTGACCTCCAATATCCCAATATTATTTATTTGATTTATTTACAAAAGTATTTTTACCAGCAAGCTACACTGAGATTTCTGCCTTTCCAAATATGTCGACAAACACTGCAATGTTCCAATAGGTTACAAAACAGTATTAAAAATACAAAAATAATATTTAAGCAAATTGAACACAGAATGCAACCAGATCATTCATGGAACCAGTGCTCTTGAGCTTTGACCACAATGACTCTCTAAACTGGCACATTTTGGCGTGGATTAGCTGTAACCCAAGGGAGATGCGGCCTTTTCACTCTCACTTTCCGCAAAGGGGCAATCCAAATTCCAAATTTTTCGGACCAGAAGTATTCAGTTTCACGAGCTAGATCTCGGGGATTAGGCTTAATCTGTGCCATGGGAGATTATTGAGATCCTTTAGAAAGGATTCGGGATTACATTTCTTAAAAGACCTGGTGATCACAACCTTGGGAGAAGGATTTGGTGGCCTTTATCTTGCAAACACTGGACAGTGGTCACTGAAACTGTTGGGGAGAACACCTAACCTCTTGGATTCTCTCAGGACAAGAGGACAGAACTCAGCCCAGCAAAGTATGGTTAGAGCTTTTCATATTAATGCGATTAATAAGATTAATTGCGCTAACATTTTGGTTTTGAGCTATGGTTTTAAGAGTTGGGTTGTCTCAGAAAGGGAATGCACTGGAGAGCTAGGTGGGCAGTAGCTTCAACCAACAGTGTTTACTAAATGGGACCTCAGTTGTACCACACTGCCAGGCCCGCCATACTGGCATTTTGAATGGCTAAATACTGGCATATTGAGTGGCAAAATACTGGCATATTAAATGGCTAAATACTGGCACATTGAGTGGCAAAATACTGGCATATTAAATGGCTAAATACTGGCATATTGAGTGGCAAAATACTGGCATATTAAATGGCTAAATACTGGCATATTGCGTGGCAAAATACTGGCATATTGAGTGGCAAAATACTGGCATACTGAGTGGCAAAATACTGGCATACTGAGTGGCAAAATACTGGCATATTGACCAACTGCTCCCAACCACCCTCCATATTACACTAGACCTGGATAACATGCTTGTGAGGGTAGGTGGGGAGAGTGGGAGATATTGTCGGGATGGGGTGGGGGGGGGGGGTGTAGTGGATAGGGGGCCAAGAAAATGTGTTCAGTAAGGAGCCCTGAAATTCCTGGTGGCGGCCCTGCACAAAGCAAACCAAAGGTGGCAGAGGAGCTATAGTTATATAAAGGAGTGAATATGTACTGGTCAGTTTAAATAATTTGCTCTCTCATTTCCGAAGCATGAATACCCTTGTATTGTAATGGCAGAGCCAGGTATTTTTGGTGTTAACCATGATTCTGAGAGCACAAGGAGCACCAACCTTGTAGCACATCCAGTATAGGAAGTAAGCTGGGGGTAATGCCGTGCACATGTGGTAGAGCCACTTGTGGGTACAGAATGGTTTGCTGCTACATAGGCTCCTACAAAGTGACCTTGAAACAAACAGGATTGGACAGGCATCCAAGAACAAGGAGAATGTGATTGGTCAGACTCCAAGATGAAAATCTTGCGGCTGAAAAACATGGTACCATCGGATATCGCAAAATTGAGCAGAAGTAAAGCACAAAAGGTAGAATTTTCTCAAAAACATTAGACAAATGGGTGACTAATGGACAGGCCGGGAAGATAGAAACAATGACTTATGTCATTCGTTCCCAAAGGAATTCAGAAACAATTAAATGGAATTACAGACTGTAGAGAGAAGAGCGGAAAACGTGTCCCTTTAATATTTTATGAGATTCTTCACAGGCATTTAAAAAAAAAAAACCCTACTGTTTAGTAGCTTCTGTTTCTATTTATCTCTCCCATACAACACATACAGAAATTATCCTTCATGTGTTATTTTAATCTTTCAATTAAAGGGAATCCGTCATCAGAAATTACACAGGGGTGTCGGGGGTTGGCAAACAAATCTATGCCTTCTCTGCTATGTTCTTGGAATAAGCTTTTTCAATGTGGTTGTTTTTGCATTCTATATCTTCCCAGCTCTTCAAATAAATAAATTGGGAAAAAAATAAATAAATAAACTGTGCAGTTTCAGTCTACCTTATGCAGAACCCAACTGAAAACGAGTTGGCATATTGTGAACAAAGCCTTGGCATCATAGTGTGGAAGAACTCTGGATAGACGAATAGTAGTACTGTGAATCATCTGCAGGTGTTGATAAACTTTAAAGAACAACTTTAAAAAAAAAATATAAAAAAAAAATAACATGTTTAATTGATAGATTGTATCAAGTGTAGATGATGTATAAAGAAATTCTCAAACGAAAGAATACAAATGAAGTACCTTATCGGGGCTTCTTTACTCCATATGGTTCTCTCAGGGGGCAGACATATTGTTTAGAATCTTGGGTCAGATCTTCACTCACCTTGGTTCAGATGAAGAAAGATCTGACCAAAGATTCTAAACAAAATGTCTGCCTCCTGGTAGAGCTTTATGGAGTAAAGATGACTCAATAAGGTACTTTATTTGTATTCTTTCATTAAAGCATTTCTTTATAAAAAGCCTACACTTGATTCAATCTTTTATTTAAACATGACATTTTTTGCTACAGTTGTCCTATAACAATCCACAGTCACAAGATAAACATAACCTCAAGGGCTTTCTGAGGTTCTCAGTACCTTGTTACAGGTGACAAACCCAGGACCATAAAGAGGAGGTAGGGGACTACCAAGAGGCATGCTTGGAGGAGCCAACGTTGGAATAGGGGAGAGTTATAGCACTGGGAAATGCTCTAAAAATAGAACTCTACTATATCTTTTTTCCTTCTATGGAACGTAATAAACAAAATTCGTAAATAGGTTACTACATTTTTTTTTCACACTGAACAGTAATTAGTTAATCTGCAAGAATTAATTATGGAACTACTTATCTTACATAAAAAGTTTTTTACACAACCCTCAAAATCTCCATTGTATAGGTTTCTGCCGCTGAACTATAAGTTTCCCAGAATAGTACAGAATTATGGAGTTTTGGAGGACCACAGTTGGATACCAAATCTAAAGAACTTCTGATTGACTTGAAGTTGGCCAGGAACATCCTTAGTACCTACAGGTCTTCTTCGCATTGGGTGTCATTCATTAATTGAAGATTTAGCCAAGGACCTCCAAGTTTCAGTGGGCTTTCCCAAATCCGGTTGAGCACCCGATGATTTTTAGCTGTGCTCAAGACCTTAACTTGGTTGACACTAGTCAAATCATTGTTACCCCAGGATAAGTAGCTCTTGATTTAGCATTGAATTTCCCAAATTCATAGCAATAATGGACTTTTATTGCCAAGCTTGCCATAAAACAATCTTGAGAAATATCCCAAAATAAATCAGTTTAGACCCATAGCTCTACGTAACCCAGTTCAGAACATATTTATCTTGGTCGTCGATCGGCAAATTGTCCTTGGCAAGGTCAGTGACATATTATTAAGCGTTAGTTGGACGCGAAACGCGTAGAGTGTGCTTTCCTCACCCATGCATCTACACTTGTTTGGATTAAAATTTTTATAATTATTTGGAACCATGAGTGCTGACTTTTTTGTGCTTTTGAAGGTCAGTGAAGGGCCATACAGCATCATTAAACAGTCTCTGATGAAGTCCAGTATTTGTACACCATGAACACTGCAGGTGCATCATAGCTGGCAAACCTGGTTTAGATGGGTCATAAAGGTGCGGTCTTGTTCAAATCAAATATGCTTTTTATAGGGGCGTTTCCTATGAAGACCTACTGTCCACTGTTGTTCTCTCCATCTGTTAGGGCCCAAGTACAAGGAACAGTGTAGTATATAGACCACATACAAAACAAAAACCACTTGTGACCCAAAGCCAGAAAGGGAGTCAGGAGGCAGGCGGCAGACAAAATTCAATAGAGCTCCAGAATAAATGAGCACTTGTATGAATGAGGAGTGGGGACTTTATAGGGCCGAGAGGCGTGATGTTATGTGTGACCCCTTTGGCCCCGCTTCCAATACCTATATAGGTACCTAAGGAGGACCTGCTACGGACTTGAAACGAGTGCCGCCCCCCCCCCCCCCTCCCTCTGATGAGGTCACCACTACCTCTTTGCCATGCTACCTTACTCCCCGCAAGGAGTAATTGGCAACAGAGTGAGTGTCTCTGTTGCCGAATTCAGCACAGCATAGTCTTTTGGATGTAACGCCGTCTCTCGGGTATTTCCGGGGGTTCGTGGGCTGGCTGTTCTCAGCGCACAAACCTCCGGAAATACACGAGAGACGTTGTGCCTTCGAGTGACAGGCGTGCACCGGGCTGGCAGCACGCCTGTCACTCAGGGGCACGATACGCCCCTGCTTCCAAGCACTGGTAATGTCTTGATCCTTTATGATTTGTAACCCAGTTTAACCTCTTTGTCTTGTGTTACAGAGGTCTTTCCCGATTTAAATAAATTGCCTACTGTAACACTGGCATTTCCCATTTTGTGATTTTCCCATTCTATGTGATCTTCTGCATTAAATCAAACAAGCTAAAGCCATCAGTTGTTTTGTTGACCCTCAATCTTTGGGCGAGAGGGCAGAATCGTCATCATTCTCCGTTTTTACCAACACAAAACAATACAATTCTCCAAAGTGTTCCCTTTATTTGGGCATATGTAGTCTGCCCTTTGAAGTTTAGCTTTCAACTTTTATTACCCCTTAAAAGCTTTGTTAACACCAGTGAACGAACAGGGTCACTGTGGCAAAAAGCTAGAATAATTCACACCGTGTAGTGTGAAAGGAGTCAGATCAATTCTGGGACCAGGCACCAACCTTCACACCTCTTGCCAAGAACACTCAACAAACCTTATTTAACGCCTTCCTGCCATTGGACATATATACCCCCAAAAGGGGGTCAATGCAGACATACGTATCATTTGCCGCTTGTGCCAAAGTCAATTGGCTTCATCACTGCATTTTGAACATGTCGAGGCCAAGATACACCCTACTAGAGGGGACTTATCAGGGTAGGTGTTTGGGGTTGTGATGCTCAATGCAACGATCTATCGGTGGTGTCTCTAGCGGACATGACAAACAAATTCAGAATGAACTTGAAATAAATGGGCTAACCCAACAAATAATAGAACTCTTTAAATCTAAAGCATGACATTTGTTCCATACATTGTGTAGGTCACCTAACAACAAGGCACTGTATTGTATACACCTCCTTTATAATAGCATAAATAAAAACAAAAACTAGTAAAAACACTCTTTATGCAATGGAAAACACTTAGTTCTCATAAGCAGAGAATTTCAAGTGTGTGTGTGTGTGTATATACACATTTCTTGGTAAGGCAAGGCTGACCTTTCATGAAATACAACAGCATCATCTAGTGGTTAAAGTTGTAAATTACATTTTCCCCCAACTTATAAGCAAAGCAGATCTATCATGTTCTCTCTCACTCATTACCAAAGTCTAGTCTCCAACCTACTCCTTATAAGGCTGACATCCCTTTCAGTAAGCATAAAAGTTAGACATATTAGATGTGATGGGGGTGTTACAGCCTTAGGGGTACTCTTCACAGTCAGTACTATAGCAGATACCCACATTGATCTCATAAGTGAAGTTTTTCTTTTAAAAATGGAAGTTATGCAAGATTATGTTTTAGTTATAAATGAAAAACTAGCTATTTTCTACATGGATATAAGATGTATATAGCTATAGTAAAAAAAAAACACACAAACATATCTATTAAAATGCAAACCTGTTCTAAATAGGTCTTATTTATTCACAAGTATCAAGTTTGCAGCCTCTAGTGATCCTACCACTAGGCTCTCAGGATTCGCCTGGTGTCTAGAAGGTATCCCCACATTACAGCTATATCTGCAGGCTGTTTCCACCATGTGTACAGATAGGGTTTTTAGATGTGCCTTTTTTTATTTTTTGCAGGGTACAAGCTACAAGAGGATAAAACAGGAACTATCTAGATTAGTTAACAGATATTCCTCTAAACACGAGTTATACATTGTGCGGGGCAGAGACCAAGAAAAAAAAAATGGCCGCACATACGTCTCTATTCAGTTGGGGTAAGATTGAGTGTGATTGATAGGGAAGGCTGCCTGATATACAAGGAGCAAAACCCTATCAAGCCTTTCATTCAGTGACAACCATGAGTCCTCTTAAAGGCCAACTGTAGCAAAAACATATGTTTAATTGAAAGATTGTATCGAGTTTAGAAATTTTAAATAGAAATGCATTAAAAAATATAAATGTACCTTATTGAACCCTCTTTGCTCTGTATAGCTCTAACAGGGAGCGGACATGTTGTTTAGAATCTTCAGAGAGTTCAGATGAAGGAAGATCTGACCCAAGATTCTAAACATGTCTGCCCCCTGCTAAACAGAGCAAAGAGGACTCAATAAGATACATTATTTATATTCTTTCATTAAAGAATGTATATGCAATCTATCTACACTTTATACAATCTGTCAAATAAACATGTTATTTTTTTTGCTACAGTTGGTCCTTTAAGACTCAAGCCATTCAGATCCTAGGCCAACAAGATGATGGCTAGGTCCAGTGATTTGCTGTGAGATGCAATAGACGTCGTCGGACTGATCATCATGATCGAGATTTATCTGCCTTTTTACCTCAACGAAAGACATTTAAATTTAGGATTTTCTGTTGCCCTCTTTGCTTATTGTAACAGCATGTGCCCAGGGGTTATCACCCTACATCCTCCCTAATATGTAACAGAACACCAGTAAGAATCCAAGCAGGAGAAAGCTGAAACTTGTGACTGGGCCGCTAACATTTTAGAGCCCATATTGAGGTACTGAATGAATGATCTCTAAGCTCAGAAGACACTATGCCTTTAAATCCAAAGAACCCTGCATTTTGGTACTCCTTTCCGATGATCGTTGAATTGCATCTTACTGGACCTTTAATTCAAGGCCCTATGGTTCCACAGGCAGAAGCTGGTGCAGAGAGGAAGGAGCAGTGAGAACATAAAAGGTGTATTCAGAGTTTACTGTAGAGTAGGAGATAGGTTCTTCCGTCTGATGCTTCTTTCATATTGGACGAGTACTCAAACCTTGGCTACTGCATCTTCCAGTGCCGGTCAACACGGAGACAACTGAGAACATGACTAATCTGGATGTCACAGGGATTCCATGGAAAAATCCACATCCATCTACAAATAGTGAAGTAATAATATTATTCACTCTTTTCTTATAAAACCCCCTTAACCGAAATAAAGTGCCCTTATTAAAAGGAGAAGGTCACTCGAGCCAGTTCTTCTTTAAATATAATTTATTAAGACATTCAGCTATGTCTGTCAGTCTACATCCAAATGTACCACTAAAAAAAGAGCAAAATGATATAGATTATCGAAAATAAAAAGTCACATCTTAACAACTGGAAAGATTGAAACACATCAACCTTGTCCCTTTTTACAGCCAAATGTGTGTAACTAGTATAAATTAATGGTTTTTCTTTTCATATCAAAATTCACATAAAAAAATTGCTGTTTTTTGTTTGTTTTTTCCACCGAAAGCCATGATCAATGTAAAAATTTAAATCACAATATCCTGGTTAGGGCAAAAAAAAAAATAAAAAAAAAAATATATATATATATAAAATATATATAGATACATAAAAAATATATCTATATATATTTATACTACCAACAGCTTTAAAATGGCATTTGCGTAGTTTGATCATACACAAGGACATGTACTCATTTCCAAAAAGTGCAAAAAAACTGCCATATTTTAACACTGTATTTTTTTTAAAAGTTGCATTGCAGTCATTTAACTCTTAAGCTCCTTCTGTGCAATGAAGTTCATCCCACCTTGTATTATATACAAAGAGATGGTCACCTGAACTTTAATTAGACGTCATATAGGAGAAGAGGACTGCTTCACGAAACACTTTAGAACATGAGAAAAAAAAAAAAGTGAGAATCAATCCGAAACTGCAGATTCCATCATCTATCTTTAAATCCGGTGATGCACCCCCTTTACCTCCCAAATGACCCGATCCCTCCCTCCCAATACCCTCATTTGTGTATACTTAAGAGTGCAAGAAAGTGTGCATGCAAGCGTGCAGCATCCTCACGCCAGTGGGAGACCTATATATTTTTAAAAAAAATCTCCCCTGCCAATTTCAGTTAATCTGGACATGAAAAGATACATCGACTTTTGTGTGTGCAAATTAGGCCTCCTTTCCCAAGATTCTTATCTGTCCATCTACTCCTTCCATTAGCTCATCAAGGAAAGAGAAAACAAAAATACTAAATTTATTCCTCCGACAATCACGATAGCCCACCCAGAATGAGCAGTGATCTGCGTCCCCCCGGCAGTGGCTGGCAACACTTTGAAAGAAGTGGTTTGTTTGTTTTTAAAATTATCTTCATCGGCACCAAAAACAGAAAAATAAAAGATAATCCACAAGGAAAAAAAAAAAAAAATGTAAAAAAAAAATTATATATATATCTTTGCATACATTTTGATCAGCATTGATAGTAGAATTCATCTTCCTCCTTAGAGTAGCAGAAATGCTGCATGTGGTAAAGATGGGGTGGGGAGAGGGGTTTGGCTTTTTTTATTTTTATTTAAAAGGGCTAGCCTCAGCAGGCCAAATAATATCAGATCCCTGCATATACTTCTGGTGCTGGGGGATAAAAGTTTTTATTTAACCTGAGGGGTTGCGCTTCGTCTCTCATGGTCACCCCCCCAAACTCTTCAATGCTATTCGATGCTCCGGCGCAGCTGTTTAAGTCCGCCTCTTGGAACTCTTTAGCGCTGTCCTGTGGCCCGGCAGGCGGAGTGTCTGTTTCAAGTTGAGGTTCCGGAGCGGTGTGTTGGACATTTCTCTGGGGTTCCCTGGCAGTCTCTGCTCTGGACAGGTCGACAGGTTGAGGATTGGGTATATTCTGTTCCACGTTGTTGTTGTTGGTCAGGGTACCAGTTGCAGTCAGTGGTTGCGGAGACAGGGGTTTTAATTGGCAGTGACACAGTGGACAGGTTTCCTGAACGTACAGCCATTTTTTAAGGCATCCAGCGTGGAAAAAGTGACTGCAAGGGGTGATGACCGCCGTATTCATGTCCTGAAAGTCAGAAAAACCAGAGTCAGATGGACTATTTATCTTCGCACACAACCCTCAACCTTTCTGATCTGCAAATATTCTGGGCTTCTAACAAATACAAAAAAATAAAACCAGATTATTCCTCTATCCTGATCAGCAAGCAGCCACACCTACACCATCACCTCACGTAGCATTAGTGCTTCCATTTTCCACAGAAGACTTTAACAGAGGGGTCCCAATAGCTTAGGAATCACACAATTTCTTCCCTGAAGCAGGCCTTTTAATTTCACCAGTTTCCAAAAGATATAATGTAGACCATGATAGAACTTGTACGACAGCTCACACAATCCTAACTCGCTCGTGGCTGGGCGTAGACTTATGAAGGATTTTATAGGAACTGTAGTTTAAGACCTATTAGGTCGATATGACTGGACTCCTCTTACTCCGGATCTGAATAGTCATGGCCTTGATTCTGCATTATACAGTAACAGTCCAACCTTCTGATGTACACGCATGTTTAACACACAATATCTATCACGTGAACTGTATCGGAAAAGGTAATATTTAAACCGACAATGACAGCTTCCCCCAAATCAATAACGTTTCAATCTGAAGCCCAAGTCAGTCAAAAATTTGAATCGTGTATGTGAAGAGGTGTCAGGTGATTTCCTGCTGAAATGGAATAGCTAAAATGCTTTGTGTGTGAGGCTGTAGTGATGGCAAACAGTGGTTTATTTTGAGGAATCATTCATCATTCAATCATCATTTAAAGGGACACTAAACATTTTTTTGTTTTCACTTGTGCTTCTAATATAGAAGCACTAGTGTGAGGATGAACTGGCGTGTACTTTTGATTGTATATGTATATATATTGTTTAACCCTTGCTTCCTTATACATATATAGATATATATATATATATATATATATATATACATATACACACACCCTCTCACCAACAGCACCCATGCTTCCATAGGAGGCAGCCAGCCATCTGGTCGGCGACTGGCTCTCTCTGCTAGCGCAGAGAGAGACCCTCGTTTTTGCATGGGATCAGAATGGAGCGGACTTTAACTAGGCCGCCCTGCTGATCCCATGCAAAGAAAGAGGAGAAAAAAATAAGGAAGCAAGGGTTAAACAAGTTGGAATGTCCCTTTAAGAGAGACAATGATCTATGTAGTTTCATAAGACTTGTGTTTGTCTTGCAAATTGTAACCGGATTTTTAAAAAAAGTTATACGATATAAATCAGTCGATAACAGAACAAGCGTACTCAAACTTTTGACTGGTACAATATGGCATCACCACTTTATATCAATACACTCGCACCTGGAACTTTACATGGGACTCTACTTGTCCCGGACAATACAATTATCAATTCTATGGCAGTACTGCTCAGGCCAGACTGGAGCTCACCTGGTAGCAGATGGAACAGATATCGTTATGTTGCTCCAGTTGCTCTTTGGTGGCGGTGGGTAGTGACTTTATTTTATTCACTGCATCTCTGCGGAGCAGGAAGCTCTTCCAGCCCAACTGTGCTCGCAGCCAGACGTTATAGTATGAGTGGATGAAGATAATCATGGAGCCCATCACTGTCCATTCCCCAAACACCGTTTCAGAGACTCCGTAAGCCACCACGCACAGCGCCACCAGGAACTCCAGCAGGCGGTAAGTGCCGTTGACGTAGTAAATGACGTCGTCCATGTTTTCTACTGGCTCCTTTCGGACCTCCTCGATCATGAATAGGACGTAGACGAAGAGGGTTCCGAGAACCTGGAGCCAACACAACGAAAAGGGTACAGCTTATTATGACTTGCTACATAAAAACAAAGCTATCCATTCCTCCAGTATGTGGGGAGAACCAGCAGAACTTTTAAGAAGAGATTATCAGAACATAGATACAATATCAGACGAGGATACGACAAACATACTTTATCTAAACATTTTCTTGATCATCATCATAAAGATGACAAACAACTGAAGGCTTTAGCCATTGAACATACCAAACTGGGCCCCCGCAAAGGTGATAGGCTCAAGCTGTTATGTATGAGGGAGACCTATTGGATCCTTACCTTAAATACTCTAGTCCCCAAGGGGTTAAATGACCATTTTGATCTTATACCATTTCTGGGTTAATTACCTACATATTCTAAGAGTCCTAATTACCAGCCCACACTATTATAACATCTAAATATGTTTATTTCTTTTTTTTTTTTTTTCTCTTTGCCAATATCTCTTATATCTATACTTATATTTATATCTGTTTATGTACTAACACTATTGCGCAATATATATTCTCTTTATATCACTGGTACTAATATCTTATAAGTATTTACATATATGTACATGTAGCTGATGTCTTGAAGCAATTTATGTATTTTTCTCCGTGGTAATAATGGATGCGCAATATAACTGGAGATGCTTCTCAAATATCGGGTTTTTAGATCAATTCTTTATATTTATTTCCATATACCAATCATGTCCTTTTTATGATTATGTTAATGATTATGTATGTTGTCAGTATGTAAATAGTCGGGTCACATGATATTGATGAGTCTAGTGGTGTACGCATAGTTTGTCCTCCCCATGATCGCATTTCTGCTTCACTATGCCGGCTTTGTGATAGCGGAGATGCGTAACCATGGTGACGACGACCGTCGACGTCACCACGCCTCGCTTCCGTGTTTTTGTCATATCCGGAAGTGGGGATATTTAAACCTGGAACATGTCTGCCCGGAGTATGCTGGACGCCAATCGTTTACAGGCTGAGGAAGTATCTGAAACGCGTCCCTTTTTCTTTTGGCGTCCCTTCTATTGAAAGACCTGGCCAGGCTTTCTCCCACTGGGATCAAAGTTCGTCATTTGTCGTTTTTTTTGAGTCCAGCATATACACGGGCAGACATACAGGTGTGTATGTATTTATTTTTACATCCACTGTTCCTTTTCTCTGCTTCTACTGCTTATTAGTCCTTGTACTTAGCAGTTCTTATCCTATGTATTTATTTATCCTGATTTTCCTTATTGTACTGTGTTGATTCTGTATTATATGTACATATTTCTGTATTTTCATTTATATTTATTTACTAAGTATATGCATTTTCTTTCATAGTAAAATTGTACTTTTATATTATATTCAGGTGTGTATTTTATCATTTCCTTTTTACTTCATAATATCATTTATAAGATATAGCGCTGTCTATTTTTGTTTTTATGCATTTCTCTCCCCCCTTTCTTTACAGTGGTATTCCACTGTGATATCTAGAGACCAGCAGCTGTTTTATTTTATTTATCTCCATATTGATGTCCTGATTACACCTGAGAGTTCCATCTCCATTATTATACCTATTATTCTTTCTGGGTTTGTATATTTTGTCAAATACTTTGGATTTATATATCTGTAGGCGCTTCGTACCTCTTTTCCTTTAAAGCTATCCATTCACCTTGGTCTTTACGAGGCCACGAGCACTTGGTAAAAATCATAGACAAGTTTCTCAGCGAAAACGAGAATTTAAATTGAAATGAGAGTAATCTATTGAATTTGTGTTAATGGTTGCAGATCAATGGCATGCCAATTCTATTTTCATAACTTCCGTGACTATGGTCAATAAGCCAACATTGGGGTTTGTGTTACAGTTGGCAATAAGCATAGGAAGAATATATTTTGAGATCGGATTTAGGCTAGAGTTAGCGATGTGGGTTAAGTTTAGGGATGATGGGTGGCCATAATGCCCAAACCTAATGTCGCAATATAGATGTGCAGCTTTAAGATGCATGTCATTAAGCCAGTGAGCTTCAATGAGTAGTCCACATTAAAATGGTTGCGTGATGTGTTGGCGCACGCCCATGATTGCTCACGCTTTCAATGTAAAATAAAAAAATAAATAAAAAAAACTCCCTTTGATGTCTAATGCAAATTCACATCCATCATCGCTTTCTTTAAGAATGTGAACGAATTTGGAGGTGTACCTAGGCCAACTTGGTCCTCATCGAGAATCCCTTCCTAATACCAAATTGAAAGGTGAATAAAAGGAACAGTGTCTTGGCCAGCAATCCTTGTGTAGAGGACAATTCACACCAATTTAAAAGGTACATCACATGGAAAAAAAAAAAAAAATCTGAAAAGATGATCTACAAGATGATGCGTGTCGGCAGAACTTGACCTATAAAACATCAGTTGGCGGGACCAACGTTAAAGGTAAATAGTTTTGGGAAGTACAGGTCATGCTCAGTCCATACCTGTAAGGATGTGAGGATGCTGCTGGATATGATGATCAGGAGCCAGAAGTCCATGTGGAAGAACTGGCAGATCATGTAAGCCATGTATGACGGGAAAATCAGAAGAAACAAGCACAGGCTTACGGCTCGGAAATGTTTCCATAGACTCCTAAGAAAAAAAACAAATGATATAAGCCGTTAATGCCAGTGAAATACCGCTTACCAGTGTGCTTTCATGAAGAATAAATAGATCATTTTTGCTTTTTTTAAAATATTTTAAATACTTTTTTATTTTTCAACCCGCCCATAGAGTACAAGGAGAGCAGAAGTCAGCCAAAGCACCACATTTGCTGGAAGCAGAAAAAAAAAAGGCAACTCTGCTACAAAGCAGGATGGGATTTGTCATTTCCAAATTTTTGATAGCCATGGTGGTTCTGTCAGCATAATCTATCACATCCAGTTTCGCTGCCTTCCCTCCACTTCCTTTAATTGTGGAAATGGGGACCAATTCTAATACTGAATGGTTGCCACAATCGATAAGGTGCACCTTAAAGGTCGCATGTTAATCTGCTGGCACTCCCCAACCTCCCTCGATCATTAGAAGATATGCAACACTCCAAGTTATGCATCAGTTTGTCCCTGTTAAATTGAGTTTTTAATATCCTGTGAGTTTATTGGTATTGAAGCACATGTGTTTCGGAGACAGAAGACCCTTACTTGTCACGTGAAGCTCCCAAAGCAAGGACAATGGGGTCTGCAATCTCCAGCATGGACTGCAGGATGGACGCCACCACGATGAATAGAATGATGCTGAGGAGGAAGGCACGGTGGACCACTTGAAGCTCAATGAGTCCCGTCTGCACGGCTAGAATCAGCAGAGTCACCCCTTCCGTCATCCCCCTGTACAGAGCAAGAAATTACTAACAAGCCGTCTACGAAACACCTGAGTTTTGGGTTACTGTCATTTGAACAAAGTTACAAAACCCAATAAAACAAAAGTGCAAAAATCTATTAAAAGTCTAACAATGCAGACAGGAAGTCAGGGTAAAGCTCCTGCAAAGAGCAACATGGGAGTGCTCATCTTGGCAGAATCTTTAGGCCTGGACCAGACAACTAAAGATGGAGACAGGAAGTGCTTCAGTGGGCATCCATCTGCCAAGTACCATCATGTGCATGACGTAAACCACTGTTGGGCATGTGTTTTCACGATGGCTGTGCATTAATATTTATTAGAGGTATTTAATGCTTTGCGCACTGGTACTTGAGTTGCGGTGGTCCTAGACGCCAGCATCGCAGGGCTGTTCACACCGGGAGCCGAATAATGTCTGCCAGTTGGGTCCGACTTCCACCCAAAATATACTAGTTTTTTTTCCAAAATCATTAATCCTGAACACAATATAATGTATAACAAGCCGGGTACATTTGCTTTATACTGTGCACAGGCCATTTACTTTACACTTTTACTAACAATCCACTAGCGTTGGTTACCAGGTGTTCATTTTGTAATAGCACCAGGATTCCTTTCTTTCGCCTGCTATGTTGTAAATGTCACTGCAGCAGGGGTAGGCCACCTGCGGCCCTCCAGATGTTGCAGGACTACAAATCCGATACTGCTCTGCCAACCTCTTCACTGAAAGAGCATTATGGGAGATGTGGTTCACCAGCAGCTGGACTACAGGATTAGAGGTAAAGTAAAATACTGTATGTACCTTTACTTCCACCACAGCATGGGTGTAGCTTATTTAGAATACTCTTGCACTATACATTTGCTTGAAAACCTTTTGCTACACGTTAATTGTGCAAAAAATCTAATCCTTAAAACGAGTCCCTTTAAAAAGATAAAAAGGAATTGCCATTTAAATACATAAATGGAATCAACACAGTAAAGGAAGAGTGAATATTTAAAAGAAGAAAAACTACCACAACTAGAGGACATAGTATTAAATTAGAGGGGCAACAATTTAAAAGTAATATCAGGAAGTATTACTTTACTGAGAGGGTAGTGGATGTATGGAATAGCCTTCCAGCGGAAGTGGTAGAGGTAAACACAGTGAAGGAGTTGAAGCATGCGTGGGATAGGCACAAGGCTGTCCTAGATTTAAGATAGGGAACTGGGGACTAATACAAGTATTTAGAACATTGGGCAGACTAGATGGGCCGAATGGTTCTTATCTGCCAGTGACACATTCTATGTTCCTATTATAGGTGCCTCTTACCTGTTCATAGTCGGGTCATTCATGAACGCTCTGTATCCCTGGAGGTAAAACTTGCAGAGCGTCAGCACGCCAAGTGCTACGAAGGAAACGGTGAACACGAGTCCCAGCAGCGAGTATGGAGTGCTGCAGCATTCAGCAATGCTGGAAGGAAATGAGTAATCCAGATTACACAACAGCTTAAATCCATCTGTGTTAATATGTTATGGTGTCAGCCCATGATACCCCGACGCACACAATAGACATGGCGTACCCTCGTTTTCAACACAAAAGAGGATAGGTGGTCTCAATTGCAGACAAAAATATATTACTAGACAGTCAAACAGCGGCACAGACGTCCATTTGTGACCCCAGACGCTTACCCATGTAATGTGGCATTCATTAGGCGCCTAAACCTTTGTGGTTTGATCTGGCGATGCCCTGGCGGACCCGGCTGGTCGCTTGCATGACATCTTGGTCTATTTATTACCATTTGTAGATTTGCTACCATCGCTGACCTGACACTGCCTGCCGATGGTCTCTAACTTTGCCTTAAAGGGACAGTCAAACTATACATTGCTTAGACTGTGAATGTAAAGAATACAACATGAAGAAAAAAAGATCTATACATTACATTAGCAAGATTGCATGCAAATGCATATATTGTAATGGTTTGTGGTGTCTCCAGTTTATGACATCACCGGTGGCTTGATACACATGTCCCACAGAGAGTAGTTCTTTTGCATATCAAGCTACAGGTGAAGTAATAAGAATGAGAAACGACACATATTAAAAACATCTCTCTCTTATTGCAATTTTGTCGACACAATGTATAGATCATTTTTTTTATTCTGTACATTTAAAGCATGAGCAATGTTTAAACGGACAGAGACCCTTTAACAGAGTGGTGGACTTTACAACAGGATCAACCTGTGGACTTCTTGGGGGCCAGACACCTGGGTACACATGGTTGAATGACACAGGACCACGTTTGATAGGGATCTTACCGAAGTCTAACAGATTTCCGACTCAAACTTGTCCAAAAGCAATATATTTAATAAACGAGAGAAACAAATGAAGGTTAACATGGAGGAGTCAATTTGGAGAAAGGGTTTTGGAGTGCAGAAAGCTCCTTCTGGGTCTTCTCAGGCTTTAATATTATCCCCCTTGACAGGTCTTGACAAATCCCAGAAGCCATGGCCCCTATAATCACTACTGCTGGCTCACTGACAATACTCAAAAAGAAAATACAACCAAATATTTCTGTATAAAATTCTCTTTCTCAGTCCTAGCATAACATGTGCCTTCCTCGTGCAATCTATACTCTATAAAAGATCCTATATATTTATATCCTTTATATTTTTGCAAAACTAGTGTGGGGAAAAAAAAGACGATAATTTTTTAAAATTTCTTTTTAAGCGATACCGCATGTGTCTCGTCATAAACAAGCTGCAAATATATATATTTATTTTCCTTGACACCGCAACATCTGCTGTCTATTGGCAGCCGATTACTCTACATGGCTTTATTTTTTTTCTTGAAGGCTGTGGTGGAATGTATCATCAGGAAGAAGCTTATCGGGATTGTGGAAGATAAGGTTCCACGAACTGCAGGGATGTAATAGATTGAAAGGTGTAAGGATGGGATCTTGTGACCCACCACACAGTATCTCCACCTCTCCTGGGATCACAGTCCTAAAGGGTTAGTTAAGATTTGATCCAGCCAATGCCCTTTGCTTGTGGACGTGAATAAAAAAGACCAGAATGTGTCAGGTAAAAGAAGGATTAAAAATAAAAAATATATAGTTTTTATCAGACGGAAGGTCAAAAGATATTACGATGCGGTCAGAAGCCTATCGATGTAGGGATACGGGTGCATCAATTGGCGAGTGAGCTAGGGGTTTATGATGTGTATCAGTACATGGACGATTCACCCACACGCCAAGAAAGGGATGGCTCCATGTGCTACTCACAGAGCTGAACTCAATGAAATGGCAGCTGGAAAGTCTTTAGTTGAATACAGACCAATATCTTTTAAAAACAGGGCACATTTGAAGCATTGTTAAAAGGCTGTAGAGGTGCCGTCTGATAAAAAGGATTTTTTTTTTTTTAGGTTTAAACCTTCTTCCCCCATGCCAGGGTAGGGGGTCTCCTTGGGGGACATTCCTGGGAGTTTCATGCATATGTTGTTCGATTGGTAGTGCAGGAGACTGTGAGTCAGCTAAAGAAATAGTAATGGAGCTAATTGGTTCTGCTGGTATATCTTCGGCCAGGCATTTCCTTTAAGAGATAGACCACCTGAATACAGCGTGAAATGCGTTGGGTCCCCTTGGCTTCCCATAAATAAGAAGTCTTCGCTGTACGTGTTTGTGCTGATGAGATTCCACTCATGAAATTATACTTCTGGCTCATTCACACAAAGGGGCTTCAGAGTTGATAAGTAGGCAGGAGATAGACTAGGGATATTACCAGGAAAAGTGGACATGAGCATTAATGAAGGACTAAACCGACTACAACATTATTCCAACTTCTGTGCAAATAAAACGGCCTCTGAACGATACACATGTACCATGATTAGTGAACAAAATAGGGTTTAGGCAAGGTATAGACCTCCAAATAACCAAAGTCATCTTCTGTCTAGTTAAAAGGCTCTTTGAACTAAGCTCCTAGGATGCCTCTAGGATACTTTAGCTGCACCTCTGTGATGCTCCTCTTGACTATTTATATCAGTAGTCAATTGCCTTGACTGTGTCTGGCTTACACTTGCCCGCCCCCCAAAAAAATATCCTAGGAAACGAGCACATGCTATGGATCATAAAACGATGCTTGGAAGCCTTGGGGACACTATAGAGCCATTTTAGGAAATGCAGAATTTTATACAATGCCATTTAACACGTTCGGGACAATATACGTGTCAGGCACGTCCAGCCGGGAACTCTGTTCCCAACAATGACCATGCCCGACGCGTCCTATGGTGAAATGAGCGGTTTTCGCGATCCGCTCTGATGGTTCTGGTCTATTGCCTCGATGTCGAGGCAATAGCCAGCACCGAAATTCGGGCTTACTTCCGACGCTCTGAATAGGTTGTTTTACTGCCCCTAGAGGCAATAAGCAACATTGCAATGAAGAAAAAAAAAAAAAGACTTAATTAGCTTAAATTAGGGTTAGCATAAAGGATAGGTTTAAAATTAAAATATATTAAGGGTTTGCATAAGGGTTAGAGTTGGGGTTAAATTTAGGGTTACCGTTTAATGTAGGGTTCGGGTCAAAAGGTCAATATAGGAAAAAAACAAAAAACACTTTTTGGTTTTTGCCACATAACTCGCAAAAAAACTTAGAAAAACATGGAAACAAGCATATTTCTGAACTCGGGACAACATTTAGAAACTATTTAGACGCAGTCTTTTTTTAATGATTGTATTTGTGTAATTTATATTTTAGGTAAAGTGTTTTTTTTTTTTGTTTTGTTTTTTAAATCATATTTTAGGATTTTTTTGTAGTAAATTATAATATATGATGAACATAATGGTATCTTATGAAAGCTGTGTGGTTGTGTGGTTACAGTATATGAGAAAGAAGAAAATTACAGCTAAACACAAACACCCCAGAAATGTAAAAACAGCCCTTGTCACCAAGGGAAAGACAAGGTCAAAATGTCTTGTCACTAAGGACACCGGGGATCAGCACAAGGTTCAACGTGATGGACTCTCAGGTTACCAGAGCACCAAGGGTTAACAGCGCTTTGCACAGAGTTCAAGGGTAGCAGCAAGCGATGGGACACTCCATTATCCACCAGGATGGAGAAATGGAGGGGGGGGGGGGGGGGAGCGCAAATCTTAATCTCAAGACTATCCCAGGAATGTGATAACCTTTCCAAGCCAATTATTATTAAACCTAGCTTTAACTAAATAAACATTCCGTCCCGGTAATTGACAGGGCCCTGCCTCAGGGAGATGGGCTCTGTTATCTACTCGGTATCAGCCACTCCTACGTTAGCAGTATACAAAGAAATCGCATCCATCATCGCCCTATGATAACCAGGACCACACTGCGCAGGTACTGCGTATTTACACTGCTTGAAAAAGGGAAAATGAAAGATCAGCTGCATTTCAGGGATTTATATTTTGCACATTGTGTACCATCAGGACTTAAAGTGATAGTATAGTGCAGGGTTTACACAAATACCGGGCGCCTGGGTACGGTCATTCACATGTTGTTCCTTGCCGCAGGGATTCTTTCAGCGCAGCGCAAGGCGGGGGCAAAGTATGCGAGTCAGAGTGCCGGGTGTCACATGACCAGACGGCAGCAGGTATGCCTCCCTCTCTCCTGCAATGAGGTAAAAGCAGTAGGGAGAAAGGCACTTTGTTTTTCTTTAAGAAAAAAAAAAAAAGCCCCAAAACGGCTGGCGTGCGACTGTGCCCCACTCTCTGGGTGTGCGACTGTACGCAACTGTCTGCGTGACTGTGTGTGCGCATGTTTGATGTGCAGTTATCTGGCTCCTAAAACTAAATTCCATTTGTCAAGCCCTGGTATAGTTTGTGTTTAGTCCTTAAATCAGCTGTAAGCAAAAACTAATCCTCAAATCAGCAGTAGGCAAAAAATAATCCTCAGTTAGAGCTATCTACAGAGCTTCTTATTTAGTATTCTTTCATTAGAGGACTTCCATGTAAAATGCCTACACCTGATGCATTTTCTGAATTAAACATGAAATAACGCTCTGCCTACAATTGTCCTTGAAGGTTGTTGGTGGTCCACACTGACAAAAATGGCTGATATTTCAGATTATATATATATCTATCTATATCCCACCATCTTCCAGAATCTCTACACTTGAGAGCTCTCAAGAGGTCATTCCATCTGAACTCTGCCACTACAAAAGTACAAAAAGAATCCTTCTACATAGCACAATCACTTAACACTATGAGAATGTTCTCCCCCCCACGCCCCGCGTTCTCTGGAATTACTACTATCCAACTCCAATTCCTGGGACTTAACATGTATCAAATTTAAATAGAATATCCAAGGAAATCTTACAAGCTCGTGAAGAAATAAAATTACAAAAATAAAATCAATCGATTTGCGGTACTGAACGCCGATTTCTTTAGATTCCTCCAGCTATACCGTCTCTACCACAGCTACCTCCTTATCACAACCAATGCCACTTCTTCACAAACTGATAAAAGCATCAGAACCTTATATTATCATAAAAGACTTCGACTCCAACCTCTCCCACCATATAAAACAGTACGGACAGGCCAAATTCTTACTGTCGCAATAGATTGTTTAGTTGGAAATTGGAAGTCCTCCACCATTCCTTCAACTGAAGAACTATACCATTGGATGGACCACAATTTAAATTTTTTTTTAAATTAAAATAAATAAAAAGTGGAAAAAAAACAAAAAACTACTGCACAACTTGAAGCATACGACTCAAACTGGTTTAACTGGAAGAGAAGTACAAAACCGACTTAACAGAATGTTGGATCCCACCTCTCTAATTTTCTATTATTTCTACATGTTGAGTGGCTGTCTATGATCAATCTTTAGCAGTATTGTTGAAGTACATAAAATGTTTCTGACTGCTTGGAAAACGTACTAGATAACAGTACATTTTACAAACTCTCAACACCGGTACATACATTATATATATATATATATATATATATATATATATAAAAAAAAAAGTTTTTACAATAAATAAAATAAAACCCAAACACATTTGTAAATCCTCTTTTTAAATGGAGGATGAATCTTTTATCCTGTTTTACGAAAGAGGTGGCATACACCATAGACACTCATCAGGTCTATCCCAACAAAATTTAAATAGGTGCCATTTATGATTTTCTTTTCTTTAGTATGTTTATGGTCAAGACTGTTTGGTCCTTTCCCCATAGGTAGTTGGTTTTATGGTGTTAGACAAAATAAAAAAAATTCTGTACATTTGTATAAGTAAACTGCCGTTTTAAACCAATAAAACAGAATAAACTGTTTAAGAGTCTCCTTTAATGAAGTGGAAGGGTGAATATAGAATAAAAAAAGGTTGGTAGACAATTTTACCTGAATTTTAAAGTTTTCACAATATATTATTCAGCCCTCCCTATCTTAGGTTTGCGGTGACTCATCTCTTAACAGCACATGTAATAATAACAAAGTATTGAAACAGGAAATGTATACTGAAATATTCTCTTATTTTCAAGTATGTCCCGGGCATGTTACCATTACTTAATTTAGCACTGGAGAAGAAAACAAAACAACACAACCCCCCCCCCCCCCCCCCCCGATTAAAACACCCACACAACGCAAGCACACGCCACACAAACACAACCCAAACGATACCTTGTGAGAAAGAGGAAAAGGAGTCGTTCACGGGAGGTTGGCTGGTCACGTGTGCTGAAATAAGTGTAGATCTGAAGGGCAAACAGTACCAGCCAGAAAACCATGAACAGGACAGGGACCACCAGCTGGTTCCACAGAGACATCCCCAATGCCAGCAGCCCATAGACCTCTACCACCTGTGTAACACACACACACCTGTGAGAAGGGGATCATCCCATGTTCACCAACTCCATCCCACATCATGATCAAATGGACCGACTGGTGGTATTTTATTTTTTTAATAAAACGGTATAATTAAAGTTACACGTCATTAAATAGGAGGCAAATATATTTATACTAATCCAGGATATACATTTTCAATGGATGTTAGGGAGGCTGACCACATTATAAAAGTAACTGACCATTACTGTAATAGTATAGTAATTACCAATACTTGTACCTTTTTTTGCCTGATAATAAGGGGAAACCATTCCTTCTAGTCTCCGAAAGGCAATCATATTTCTCCATGGATCAACTAGGTCTGACTATGAACCTTGATTCTAATATGTATCTTCTTTAATGCTATGAGGAGCAGGTGTTTTGCAATATTTACATACAAAGTACTTAATACAAAAGTAAGTTACAAACTATATCAGTTTCCCTGACCTCCCAAATGAACAGATTGAAAGGGATTTTTATTCTTCATGGGGGGTTTTTTTTTTTTGTCAACGCATTTCTTGGCAGTGTGTTGAGAACTGGGCTTTCAGTAAGGAGGTTAAAAAAAAAATAGAACATTTATTAGAAATATATATTTCTTTCAACTTAATTACACCCAGTGCATATCTGACACTGTCTGGGAGCAATCACTACTGCCGGTAGGTAAGGGCTATGTTACCAACATCGGCAACGACAAATGAAAGTAGCTAAAAATAAAATAAAATAAATAAAAACTCAGTAGAAATATTTCAGTGCCTCCCAGTAGGTCCTGTCTCTTGAGAAGTAAACATGCTTGCAGGCAAGCCTACACAAACAAAACTCTACACTGGTTATTAAACCAAATGCTATATATAGCAATGGTGCCACTTCAGTGCATTTGAGTCTATTTTTATCTCTACGCTAGGGCTGGGGATTTCTAAACCAGACTGTGTACTACTAACAGATTTTAGGATACAAAAGCCTAAAGCAACGAGGATCAATCAGCACGAAACACATGCGCTTAACGCTATTTCAGAAATAATTTCCTTAAAGTCAGTTCTGCTTTCTATGAAAAAAAAAAAAAAAAAAATCTTAAAATACTTTAATATGTAGGTATTTTGTTAGATGTGAGGTACTTCCTGCCACCTTGATCAGATTTCTACATTCAATACAGCAGAAGAAATTGCTAATTTCTGACCTTTCACTCCCAGTATGTGTTAAGGGATTATAACCTCGTTATATAACTACGGACAACGGTCGGCAAAAAAATAACGGGCATTTAATTCAGGGTTTGACAAACCCTGGGCGCCAGGTCGCCATGGCAACCAGGTCGCCATAGCAACCAGGAAGATCAGACCTGGCGCCCGGGTGCAGTTAGCCATATGTCGCCCCTTGCCGCAACGCACTCTAGTGCCGGGTGTCTCGTTACCACCCGGCACTCGGGAAGAAGACTAATCAAGATGGTCACATGAATGTCCCCCTCCCCTGCACTAAAACAGCAGGGAGGGAGGACACATTTAAGGGAACAAAAAAAATGGTCAACTAGTTTGTCTATGTGACTGGATGTCTGTGAGGTGTGCGTGTATGTGACTGTCTGGATGTGTGTGAGGTGTGCGTGTATGTGACTGTCTGGATGTGTGTGAGGTGTGCGTGTATGTGACTGTGGATGTGTGTGAGGTGTGCGTGTATGTGACTGTCTGGATGTGTGTGAGGTGTGCGTGTATGTGACTGTCTGGATGTGTGTGAGGTGTGCGTGTATGTGACTGTCTGGATGTGTGTGAGGTGTGCGTGTATGTGACTGTCTGGATGTGTGTGAGGTGTGCGTGTATGTGACTGTCTGGATGTGTGTGAGGTGTGCGTGTATGTGACTGTCTGGATGTCTGTGAGGTGTGCGTGTATGTGACTGTCTGGATGTCTGTGAGGTGCGTGTGTATGTGACTGTCTGGATGTCTGTGAGGTGTGCGTGTATGTGACTGTCTGGATGTCTGTGAGGTGTGCGTGTATGTGACTGTCTGGATGTCTGTGAGGTGTGCGTGTATGTGACTGTCTCTGTGCATGATTATGTGTGTATGTTTACCTTATTAATCCCTCTTTGCTTTATTTAGCTTATACGGGGAACGGCCATGTTGTTTAGAAGGTTGGGTCAGGTCTTCCTACACCTTTTATCACAAGCGATAAGACCTGACTCAACCTTCCAAACAGCATGTCTGCCCCCTAATAGAGCAATATGGAGCAGAAAGGGCTCAGTAAGGTACTTTATTTTCAACTGAACACAAGTACATTTTTCCTAACAGTTGTCTTTTAAACATTCTACCCATAATGTCGAATGTCTTCCATCATTAATTTAATAACCACTGCCATATCTAGGTCTCCATGCAGAACCCAGGCCCACACAAACGTGTTGCTTAAAGCCGGAGTGGTTTTAAAGTGCTTAAGGAAATCTTTTCTGTTGAATTAATTATTCACTTTAAAAAGAAATTAAATCTTGTCTGGTTTCACCTAAAAAGAGATCACTGGTTGTAGTGGAAAAATCCAGCAGCAGGAGACTTGCTTCCTGCAATCTGTCGAAGGGAGTGTGGCCCGTCACTGACAGATATAGCACCATGCTCCACCTCCTTGGAGAGCTCCCAGAGTAAATAGGGAGGCAGTGTGCTTGGGGACACCCATTACTGGTGGTTCCTGACTATGTGCACACTGGGAGTGCTTGGATTTACTGTGAGGGCTGCCTGGGAACATTCCTTTTATTGGGAAATCAAGTAGGAGGGGTACTACAAAACATTATCTATATATATATTTATCAAATGGAGAAAGAAGCACTCAATGTACTTCATACCTTGCTGAAGATCAGAAGATGATCTATGGAATAAACTTCTGATATTCAGTATATTACTAAATCTCTTCAGTGCTCCTTCCTCCATTTGCTGTACCATCTTGCTTGGCTTGGCACTGGGGCATTTAACCCTTCTACAGCGCAAGGATCACGTTTTCTCCTATTTTATATGAATACATTTATTTTGGAGATCCTAAATCTTGAGTGAAATCACTTTGTCCATAGTCATCAAGTGAGATGTTACCAATGTTTACACCTGCTCCATTTAAAAGGACTCTCTGATAAGGACAGGAAAGTTGAAATGTTTTGTACTCTGTAGATTAAAGGACATTATTTTCTGTGGTGTTTTTATTTACCCCTTTTTTTCGGCACCATGAAAGTGACAGTAATAATTACAAACTCCACAAGGATTGTTTGGTCTGCCCTTACCTGTACAAGTTCTCTATACGCAGTCTTTGCAAGATTAAAGGGCACCAGGAGGTTAGATGCCAGGAAGTACAGCACTTCAAGTCCAGTGAAAATCATAGCAAATTTGTTAATGACCACAATTGTTTCGATTGGGACGAGGCAGAGGCGCGCCAGTAGAGGGAGCATGTGAGCCGAGAAAAGCCATATCTGTTTCGTCTTCATCACACAAGAGCAAAGAGTACAAACAACCAGCTGGCCTGTACACACACACAAAAAAAAAAAATCACAAAAACATGAATATATATCTGTTTTCAACCAATTAGACTGTCGCACCACTTCCACCCCTAACGATGGATATTTTTTATGCACAAAAGTTCCGGACAAGGGACATCCACAGAGGTCTACATAACCTTCTCCAAAATTAGGGCCAGAAGTATTGCTAAATTGCTTTTTTAAAAGGATAACTGTAGCAACAAATGTGTTCAATTAAAAGGTATGCATTAAAATGTAGCATTTTATATAGAAATGCTTTAATGAAATAATACAAATAAAGTACCTTATTGACCCATCTTTACTCCATATAGCTCTACCAGGAGGCAGACATTTTGTTTAGAATCTTTGGTCAGATCTTTGTTCATCTGAACCAAGGTGAGTGAAGATCTGACCCAAGATTCTAAACAACATGTCTGCCCCGAGAGAACTATATGGAGTAAAGAAGGCTTAATAAGGAACTTTATTTGTATTCTTTCATTAAAGATTTTCTTTATAAATCATCTACTTGATACAACCTTTCAATTAAACATAAGGTAATTGTTTTGCTACAGTTGTCCTTTAATCCAAAATAAACCTCAGCACTCAATGTTGTGGAATAAACTCGCGGACACCATCAGATCTAAAACCCCTCAAGAGCTCACTTTCAATATACCTTAATACAGAATGTACATGTAACCATAGCTGATTAGTTGTTTGTGTTCTGTGTTCAATTTGTATATTAATATAATCATGTACTTTTCACATGATTTTGCACCCTTAAGAACAATGCAATGTTTGTGGACCCAGGGCATTTTTGAAAACCTAAATGGAGCGGTTCTGTAAATACTTTATAAATAAATAATAATGCCATGATAAATAATGACTTGATGAAGGTCCTTTTGAGAATTGAAATGTTGCCATTTTTTTGGGATTATTAATCCTGGACTGGGTTGAGTTTAACTACGGTGCCTGTATACCCGAGTGCTGCCTGACAACACAATTTTGATTTCCTTACTTCTTTGGGATAAGTCCTGTAATAAAGGCCTAAGACCTGTGGTTAAGGTGGCATGTAATCAACATGACAAAATGCATTTTTAAAGGTTGATTCCAGTGTGCAGGAGACTGGGAGTTCACGTTGCAGAAAAGTTCAAGTTGCAGAAAAACTATCCGTGACCTGAATCTTCAGTCTTCAATGAGCACTCAGGTTTTCAATGCATAGTGCACTACAGTGTTGGCAGCTGTACAGTGCAGCAACCAGTTAAGCATTCAACCTGGCCAAGGACCTGAGATAAGTACAGGTGAGTTGATGCCAGCTTCATTGAAATAAATAACAAAGCTGATAAGGGTCAGATTTGAAACGGTTCATGGGTTACACCCATCACGTAAAAATGATATGGTGCTTAGAACTATCTGGGTATCGGAACTTGCCAGTCACAATTTGCTTGGCTGACAGTATAATGCAGGGGGGGGGGGGGGTGTAAAACTGGGCCCCCCCAGCCATTGGCCTACACTGGGGAGTAAAGGAAATGTATTCCTCCTAAGAGCTGAAGGGCTGCAATTGAATAATTCTGTTTAAACACAACAAAAAGCTACTTGTTCACACAATGTGTATGTTTTACTAGCTCTTTCCTCACTTGATTCATGCCAGTGTACTCGGGGTCAGACATAACTCCTGGAAACTGGCAGGGTGCAAAAACAAAAACGACCGACACAATCAATATGAAGGGCCTAAAAAGTATTGTGGGAAGTGTCCAGCAGCTAAACGCCAGACAAAAAAAAAAAAAAAAAGACATCCCTGTGATGAACCTTTCTGGGAGAAGAAAGAAATGGATTTAAAATGTCACTTACCTACTAGTGCTGTGAGGAATCTATTCATAGACAGTGGCTCTAAATGCATGGGACCTTCATAACCCCCCTCAAACTCACTCCGGACATAGTCTCTATGGAATAGAAAAGGAAAGGTTTGTTACTTCGGAAAGGTAATAAGCCATTGGTGTAAGAAGTCATTGGTGGCGATGTATAAAAAGGTAGTTTCTGGAGCAAAGTTCTAAAAGTGATGTAAGCATTCCATTGGTTTCAATGGCAACTGGACCGCTTTGCCCATAATTAACCTTAATACAGAAACCTGATTGACAGGACCTGATAAAATCAACTTTCTTTAAACTTCACTAACCCCTCCACAACCCCCCCCCCCCCCCCCATTATGAAAGGAGTAGAGGTTTCTCCCCTTTCACCAGATAGTTAGGGCCCACTGAGAAATGTCAACACAAACAGAAACCCATGATTGTCAGATAATCGGATACCCCATCACATCAGTTAGAAGTCCAGTAACAAGAACATTAATGGAGAGTTTGCACAGAGCACACCCACCAATAGAATGGTATAATGCTGTGAGGGGGGGGGGGGGGGTTGTCTCTCCTACTTGAGCATCGAGATTTTTTTTAAAACAAAATATAAAATAAATCTAGATTACAAAAAAAAAAGGGGGGGGGGGATAAACCAGGAGAACCTGGTCAATTTCGTATTAGTATTAGGCATTACAGTCCCTTTAAATTCATCATGCGGCATTATTTGGACAAGGCCAGATCTTTGAGGAGATCATCCTAAACCGCAAGTAGTCACAAAGCCCCATTACGGACCTACAACTTTCATAAGGATCTCCGGGAGGTTTGCAGGAGCTGTAGCACAGACACAGGTTGACTAGCTCTCTGAGAGCAAAGGCCAAAAACGTAATGGGTCATCTCCGACAAGGGTCAAAGACAGAAGTGTGTGTCATTGTATAGCAGCATACACACATAGGGCACATCACCCACACAGGGCACATCACCTGGAGATCTGATGTCCTGCATAAAGCAGCAGCGCAGCTACAAAGTAGAGGTACAGCTTGGCCAGGTGTTGTCGAGGTAAAGTCAGGAGTACCACGCTCAGGATGTAACCTGCAGGAAAAAGAAGAGTTAATGATGGAATCTCATGACAATCCAAATCCCTTACCTTACTCTGTTCAAATCGCTGTGATCAGACGTGCATCGACATGGATAGCATGCAAGATCTACATAAGCAGCAACCATCCTGTGCCATTAAACAATATTGGCTATTCTACAAGGAACCATGGTCAAAAAGCCCGGTTTCCGGGGCTTAAAAAAAATAAAAGAAGAAGAAAGAAAGAAGAATGGATGCATCTGGGATCCAGTGAAATTTGCAGTAATATATAATATGATATCGCCGTTATAAAAAACAAATGGCGTTTGCGCCTTTTTATTCCTCTCTCGACATTTTGAAGTGCGGGAGTTTTGATACATGACCCCCAATGTGCCTATGGGGTCTTCATATGCAAATTAACTACTTTCACTGGGGAAAAGTATAATTTGCATAACAAGACACAAGGGGATGTCAAACAGGAGACATTTACTTAATACAGTGTATCGACCATCTTTCCTAATTTACTTATTCTCTACATTTGCTGTAGAAACAGTGTTGAGTCCCTTTAAAAGAGAATCCATTTATATCATACATATCATCCAAAAGGTTGATACATAAAACATAGGATTTTAGTGTTGTTTACTGTATTATTAAAGAGCATAAAATAAGGGAACTAGGATGGTGGATAACAAACCAAAAAACTAATGTGAAAAAAAGGTTTTGTACTTTATTATTATTGAGTTGGTTACATTGTGGATTAATGTATAGTGTTCATTTCTTTAATTTCTTGCAGTCGTTAGATGTACCCAAGATTCATATAGAGACACGAGTTACTTGTCGTCAGAGGCGAGTGTTATTAGATGGCAGATCATTAATAAGCATTTGGCTTCATCACAAAAACACTTACATGAAACAAAACACACACATTAATTAATACGGTTTAAGACACATTGTCCCCTAATTTAAGCATTTGCTTGCAGTTTTTCTAACACAATGTACAGAACATTTTCAGTATTTTTTATTCTCTACGTTCACAGTATAAGCCAGGTTTTGGTGATCCAGCCCCTCTAACAAGGCCGATTACATCTTCATTAGATAAAAATCTGCAAGAAATGAACAAATTGTGCAATGCAGAGGATTAATTCCATTACAGCCCAGTAACACAGTTCCGGAGACAGCAAGAGAAATACCATGTTATGATCTTCCAGGATTAGTCTCTGTGGCATTTAAGTCCCATGTCATGGGGAAGTCCACTTTACAATTACCTGCAATAGGAAGTTCCATATAGAAATGGCATGACAGATCTGTTATAGAGAGATGGTTGGAGGGCGTGTTCAGAGGGATATAAAATGCCAAAAAGGAAGAGAAGGGGAATAACACAAACCACAACTTAAAGTTACAGTACTTTCTTCTAAAAGAAGAAAATCTACCACAACTAGAGGACATAGTCTTACATTAGAGGGGCAACGATTTAAAAGTAATATCAGGAAGTATTACTTTACTGAGAGGGTAGTGGATGCATGGAATAGCCTTCCAGGGGAAATGGTAGGGGTAAACACAGTGAAGGAGTTTAACCCCTTCGTGATGTTAGGACGTACTATGCCGTCCTGACTTTAAGTGCCTTAAAGTCGTTAGGACGGCATAGTACGTCCTTTGTTAAACAGCTCATTGCGGCTCCCCGCGATGAGCTGTTCTCGGATCCCGCTGCAGGCACTTACAGCGGGATCCCACCTGTCATCTGAGGCCACTTTGAGTGGCCTCAGTCCGACAGGGAAAATGTAGCCGGTGCTCAAAGCGAGCACCGGCTACATTTCTCCAAATCGCGCCGTGCCCGAACCCGGTCTCCGTGACGTCACACGTGACGCCTGGAGGTCTCGTGATATTTTGGCAGGGACCCACAGGGTCTATTAAGACCCAGATCGGGTCTCTGCCAGAGTGTTCATGGCTACCGATCACCTTGTGATCGGTGGCCAGGAACAATTTGTGACGTTTTGGTGCTTGCGTCGTTTGGGACGCAAGCACCTAGCATCATGAAGGGGTTAAGCATGCGTGGGATAGGCACAAGGCTATCCTAGATATTAGATTGGGGACTAATAAAAGTATTTAGAACATTGGGCAGACTAGATGGGCCGAATGGTTCTTATCTGCCAACACATTCTATGTTTCTAAACAATTAAAAAACGATAAGGTTTCTTATATTGTTGGTGCTAAATGAAGCAAACATCCCCTTCCAGGGCTTGATTCGCAGGCCGCCATGAGTGGGCCGGTGGCCATCTAATGCCCTATCAAACCTGTTAACAGCCGATTAAAACAGATTCATGGCTTTGAGATAACACATTCTTTCACATACATTTTTATTACTGTATACATTATCTGAACACTCATTCTAAATAAACTGCTCTAAAAAAAAAAAAAAAAATAAAGCACAGGAAATACAACTTCATGACAAATTAAATCATCCGCCCTATGATAGTATTCATTAAGCAAGCTCTGACAGTATTTATAGTGTAAATGCATAGATTTTCTAGATGACTGCAAACTTTTGAAGGAAAAAAAAAAAAATTCACATTTTTTTTTTATTTCATTTTTCATTTTTAGCAATACTTCTTCTTAGGACCAACTAGATCATTACTCCATGGCCGACTCACCTATCTGATGGATACATTTTATCCGCAACTCTAAACATGTGTGATCAAGTACTGCAGTTATAGATCTGTTTTAAAGATCTCAAGACCATGGTGGTTAACAGAGGTCATTATAAATATAAAAAAAGCCCAAAGTAGCGGTAAGCCACAAACTAACGTGGGTCTCTGTGGGGAACCACAGGACTGTATTCCCACCCTTTCACTTTGGTGGAATAGCCAAGTGTACGGTGCTTTAAAAACAAAAACAAAAAAACAAGGCTCATTTGTGGTTAGATAAAAAGAATTAAATTAGACCGGTCCTTACAATAAACTAAAACATCTGAAAAGTGGCAAATGGATTATTTTACTAAGGCTAAAAACATTCAGGAAGCGATAGATTGAAACCTCTTCAAGACATTAAATAAATCGGACGACAGATTAATACCATTTTTAGAATAAATGATTCTAAACAACATGTCCGCCCCCTGATGGAGCTAGACGAGCAAACAGGGCTCAATAAAAAAAAAGGAAGAGATTTAAATATCCAAATCACAAAGGCAACCAAGCAGGTTTTTCATGGTTGTGGGATTAGATGTGCGCCAAACATAGTACCAATAACACACGTAGAAAGGAGAAAGCATTGAGGAAGTGTTAATAGCATAATTATAGTACCTTAATTACCGGTTAAACTTCATTACAGACCATAGTATCATAAAAGCATGCTGTTTATATTACAGCACCCAACCCGTGTGCTAGCTAACATAACATGTGCCCTGGAGTGTCTGCTTTCTCACTGCTTAAAATAAGATCTCATTTTATGACTTTGCTTTAGCAGCGATCTGACTCCAAGGTCCAAGTCTTAAGAATAAGCAGAGTGTTGCGAAACGCGTCTGGTGGATACTCCTGGTTTCCTCTGTTGCACAAGTTTCTGTAGTGCTGTGTAAAAAAAACTAGGGCCGCGATACAGTGAATGGCCATCGTTTCTCTTACTTGTAAATTGATAACTTCTGGAAGTTTTCAGGAGGAGAAAAGAAAAAAACCGTAAGATCAGGACAGGTGGGCACAACATGCTACAAGGCAGAAAACTGAAGATTTAATAAAACAATTATTTCAAACATGATCTATAGGTCTGATCGTGCAGGGGGTAGGCATAAGGCAATCCTAGATAGAAGATAATTATAATATTCCCGACATGGTCTGCTCCTGGATATTGTGTGGACATTGGAGAGATACACTTTACTGATGGGTTTGAAGTCCTATAAGACTGGTTGTATAAGACTTCCCAGCTTGTTACAGTAATAATAAGGGGCTGTTAAAACTATTCTGTCTTTTTAAAAGCAAACATATTGCACTATTAGGGTATTTTTTTTTTTTTTTTTTGCTTTTTCCATATGTACACATTCATTTTACCGTTGATCTGGAATTTTAAGAGAAGTTATTTTTAGGCACACTTAAAGTCAAATAAAATAAGGCCAGGGACTAACAAAAGTATACAGATTATTGTGCTTTTTTTTTTTTTAGGGAGAAATTGGGCAGACGAGATGGATCGATTGGTTCTTATCTGGAGGATGGGACGGTTCAGCGGCGCCGCTTCACCATGACCTGTTGCGCGATGGCCAGTTCATTGCATGAGAGGTCATCGACCGGACCTTCCTTCACGGGCTTGCATAAGGCAAGTATTAGGGTTCGGGGGGGGTTTAGAGTTGGTATTAGGGTTCGGGGGGGGGGTTTAGAGTTGGTATTAGGGTTCGGGGGGGGGGGGTTTAGAGTTAGTATTAGGGTTCGGGGGGGGTTAGAGTTAGTATTAGGGTTCGGGGGGGGGGTTAGAGTTAGTATTAGGGTTCGGGGGGGGTTTAGAGTTAGTATTAGGGTTCGGGGGGGGTTTAGAGTTAGTATTAGGGTTCGGGGGGGGTTTAGAGTTAGTATTAGGGTTCGGGGGGGTTTAGAGTTAGTATTAGGGTTCGGGGGGGTTTAGAGTTAGTATTAGGGTTCGTGGGGTTAGTGTTAGTATTAGGGTTCGGGGGGGTTTAGAGTTAGTATTAGGGTTCGGGGGGGTTAGTGTTAGTATTAGGGTTCGGGGGGGTTAGAGTTGGCATTAGGGTTCGGGGGGGTTAGAGTTGGCATTAGGGTTCGGGGGGGGTTAGAGTTGGTATTAGGGTTCGGGGGGGGTTAGAGTTGGTATTAGGGTTCGGGGGGGGGTTAGAGTTGGTATTAGGGTTCGGGGGGGGTTAGAGTTGGTATTAGGGTTCGGGGGGGGTTTAGAGTTGGTATTAGGGTTCGGGGGGGTTTAGAGTTGGTATTAGGGTTCGGGGGGGTTTAGAGTTGGTATTAGGGTTCGGGGGGGTTTAGAGTTGGTATTAGGGTTCGGGGGGGTTTAGAGTTGGTATTAGGGTTCGGGGGGTTTAGAGTTGGTATTAGGGTTCGGGGGGTTTAGAGTTGGTATTAGGGTTCGGGGGGTTTAGAGTTGGTATTAGGGTTCGGGGGGTTTAGAGTTGGTATTAGGGTTCGGGGGGGTTTAGAGTTGGTATTAGGGTTCGGGGGGGGGGGGTTAATGTTGGTATTAGGGTTCGGGGGGGGTTAATGTTGGTATTAGGGTTCGGGGGGGGGGTTAATGTTGGTATTAGGGTTCGGGGGGGGTTTAGAGTTGGTATTAGGGTTCGGGGGGGTTAGTGTTGGTATTAGGGTTCGGGGGGGGTTAGAGTTGGTATTAGGGTTCGGGGGGGGGTTAATGTTGGTATTAGGGTTCGGGGGGGGGTTAGAGTTGGTATTAGGGTTCGGGGGGGGGGTTAGAGTTGGTATTAGGGTTCGGGGGGGTTTAGAGTTGGTATTAGGGTTCGGGGGGGTTTAGAGTTGGTATTAGGGTTCGGGGGGGTTTAGAGTTGGTATTAGGGTTCGGGGGGGTTTAGAGTTGGTATTAGGGTTCGGGGGGGTTTAGAGTTGGTATTAGGGTTCGGGGGGGTTTAGAGTTGGTATTAGGGTTCGGGGGGTTTAGAGTTGGTATTAGGGTTCGGGGGGTTTAGAGTTGGTATTAGGGTTCGGGGGGGGGGGGGGTTAGAGTTGGTATTAGGGTTCGGGGGGGGTTAGAGTTGGTATTAGGGTTCGGGGGGGTTTAGAGTTGGTATTAGGGTTCGGGGGGGTTTAGAGTTGGTATTAGGGTTCGGGGGGGTTTAGAGTTGGTATTAGGGTTCGGGGGGGTTTAGAGTTGGTATTAGGGTTCGGGGGGTTTAGAGTTGGTATTAGGGTTCGGGGGGTTTAGAGTTGGTATTAGGGTTCGGGGGGGTTTAGAGTTGGTATTAGGGTTCGGGGGGGGGGGTTAATGTTGGTATTAGGGTTCGGGGGGGGTTAATGTTGGTATTAGGGTTCGGGGGGGTTTAGAGTTGGTATTAGGGTTCGGGGGGGGGGGTTAATGTTGGTATTAGGGTTCGGGGGGGGGGGGGGGGAGTTAATTTATAAGCGCTGACGGACGCCGTGTTGCTTTCACGGTCAGTGGACAGTTCTGCTCTTATCTGATGACACATTCTATGTTTCGATGTTGAACACAGATTTGGACAGCAGATCCAAAACAATGCAGTGCTTCTAAATCGGCTAATCTTGTTCCACCGTGCGATACCTCCAATTTAAATTAGTTTTTTCATTTGTTGGATGTTCAGGATAACACATGCCCATGGTGTTATAAATGGCTGCAGCTTATGACCTTCCAGTACTCTTAATGTAAGACGGATAAATAAAATAAAGATAAATACCTTATATGTTCCGAAACTGCTTAAGACAAACTATATATATTTAAGTCATGAGAAAACATACATGCAAGTGCCTGGAGAACCCTTCTTGCTAGTGTTTGCAGACAAGGTGGTTTTGATATCTCAGAAATAAATCCTCTCTCTATCTCACAAACCAGCAGCTGGGGATTGGAATTGGTTTCCTATCCATCACTGGTAATGCGGGGCTCACACCGGTGTCCTCACACGAACTAGTTCCCATGCACCTGTGTTCAGCACACGAGAGTGCAAGAACATTCCTAAAAACTGCAGGTGTGGTATTACCGCGCCGAGATACATACAACAAAGTAAATAAGCTACAGTCACTTTAAATCATATGCGTTGACAGGTTAACTCCCCAATATCATTACATTTAGCAACTGTGTTTTATTAACATTGATTCTTTTATACTCCACACATAGTGCAGTGAAATCACTTTTTAAGTGATTTTATGTTTTTACTTTTTATAACTAAACATTGTTTTACACAATACAGGTTAACTATTTTAAGCCTCCATAACCGGATATTTTGTATATTTTTAGTCGTTCTGGACAATGTTTTAACATTACTGCAGTGTTTGTGTATAGCTGTAATTTGCCTCCATTTAGTGTACCCACATCAATTCGTTAGATACCATTATTTTCATCATCTCATATAATACGCGATGGGGTTAAACCGTCGACAACAAACAGGCTGGTTATGTTTTATGGTCAAAAGGACTGGTTGCAGAGATAGACAGGCCTATGACACTATACACATCCATGCGTGGCTCGTCAAACCCCAGGAGCTGTGGTTTCTAAGATCTCTAGTGCTGGCTGCTAACTTTTCTGATTATTGGCTTCTAAATGTCCACAATAATTTTTTTATGTTGTTATTTATATTACAGTGGCCACAACACTGGCTTGCATAGGTCTCTGGTTGCATATTGCATCAAATATAGCTTTGTATCATGTAATCCTTTACAGACTCAGTGGCTCCTTCCCAATTGTGGAAGCTGAAAAGGGCTTCCCCTCTCACTATATAAAATTGTTGGGTGAAATATATACTGCTGAAGCCCTCATTATCTGCCACACCAAACAACCAATGAGAGCACAGGACTAGCGCTTCTGAGACATCCTATTGAAGAATTTAAATGGCCTCTGCTCTAGTAGTATATGATGCATTAAAAAAAAAAAAATGCAATATAACCTTTGCTGTTGAGCAGACTATCCATACATATGTGGCTGATATACATTACTTCCAGATACGTTGCTCACACCTTTAGCAGTTCATTTTGCACACTTGGTGTGAACAGCCAACAACAATGAAAAATGGCTGCATATAACTTACCGACATAGTGCATATTGAGGGCCAAGTACTTGTATTGAAAGAGGGGATTGTTGTTTAGGCTGCTTCTCTGGATCTGCTGGAAGAAGGAGCCGACATCCCATCGGTATAAGACATCTAACAGCATGATGCTCGGGACACGAAGGGCCACGTTTAGCATGGCCTCCAGCTTCTCTTTTGCTCCCATGCCGTGTTTCCCTTTGGAATCAGGTCAATTCAGTCTGGAAGATGAGGCAATCTATGGTTAGAATTAACATCCAGGTAGATGTATACAGTATTCTATGGAATGACCCTTTCCTTGGCTCCTAAATATGACTAGTCTAGCTCTTGAATTGGTGGCTTCTAAAGCTTACAGTTATATTTGTCACACCTTCCAGTAGGGAACAAACATAATTTGTCTTAAATAAATCTGTTTTTGTACCATTTACCTGGCTCCTAAATTCTATACATTTTTGTCAAGCCTGGATTATAAAAGTATCAACAGGGAGAGAAATAATTGTGATAATTAGGTGAGCAATGAAAGATACAAGTCTCTTAGATAATTCCAGCAATGGACATGACTAGGTAACACCTTTGTGTGGTGCTTTCATGAAGGTAAACCTGTAGCTCAGAAAGACACAAACGATGCTTATAATTATTATTATTTTTTTTTTTTTTTTAAAGAAAATTAAAAAACAAACATACATCAGGGGCCTCAACCTTGAAATACTGTATTTGCTTGAATATAAGATGACCCTGATAATAAGACGACCCCCCCCAAACGTTGGATATTCATTTAGAAAAAAATTAAAAGTCTGAATAGAAGTTTTACTTGTAAATATTTAAAAAAAAAATGCATTTCTTGTTTTTATTCCCTTCAATTGCACCCCCCGACAATGTATCCCCCCACACAGCCAACTTCCCGAGACTTACACAGTGCATCCCCCTACACAGTTATCTGCCCACAGACAACGAAGAGGAAACAATATCTTGACCAACTTAAAACATGATTGCCACGATGAGAGGAATCATTCCAGGTGTACTTACTAGGCAGTATTAAATTATTTTATAAAAACTGATTTTGTTTTCAGTATTTAGTTTTTGTTTGTTTTTTAATGAAATAATCATTGGCACAATGCAATCTTAAAGATGATAAGCCTTGTGTATAGTTTGTGGTTAGCAAGAGTAAACAGAATTATGTTGTATTCAAGACAAATTAAGTTCAAGACAAACTAAGTTTAAAAAATAAATATGGGAAGTTGGTTTCTAAGCAACAGAACACTTGGTTATGGTAGAGGAGCTGAACGGGTCTTCATTGGACTGTAAGCCCTCTGTATACCAACGGGATAATCGCTATATGTTGGAGCGTCAAACTATACATTCCACTAATGGACCTTGTTTTGTGCACTGGGGCACAGTGATGCTGGAATAGAAAAAGAGCCTGCCCAAAACTGTTCCCACAAAGCTGGAAGCATAGCATTGTCCAGAATGTCTTGGTATGCTGAAGCATTAAGATTTCCCTTCACTGGAAGTAAGGGGCCTAGCACAACCCCTGAAAAACTGCCTCATCCCATTATCCCTCCCCCAGCAAACTTTACAGTTGGCACAGTGCAGTCAGGCAGGTAATGTTGCCCCGGCAGCCCCCAAACCCGGAATCGCCCATCAGACTGCCAAAGACTCCACAGAACATGTTTCCCACTGCTCCAGAGTCCTGTGGTGGCGTGCTTTACACCACTCTATGTGCCGTTTGGCATTGTACTTGGTGAGGCTTGCATGCAGCTGCTTGGCCATGGAAACCCACCAAAAAATATAGATAAACGCAATACACATGGAGGAAAAAAAACGCAAAAAAGACAAACGCTTGACACGTTTCACACCAACAGGTGCTGTCTCAAAAGCAGTAAATGGCAGGTTCCAATTGTCTTTTATTACGGTCTCCACCTCCAGACAATAACTACCCAATGTGCACAATGCCGAAGCAGGATTCCACCCATCCTCATTATATAATCAAAATAAAAGAACTTTGATCATCATTGCCAAAAATGATCTGTGCTTGATTTCACCTTAGTGGGAATTTTTCAACCCTACAGAGTTGTTTTCAAGGCCCAGACAGTAACAGGACACTTTTAGCTTACCGAATTAATAGAAATTATTAAATCTGTTTGTAAGATTGTTTTGACCCAAGTTATGTAAAGACGTTGTCAAGCGAAAGGTCAGCTTAAAACTTTATCAAAGCCTATAAGTCTCCTTGGACTGTTGACTTGTGTTACTGTATGTGCAGTTTCTTTACCAATATATATGGTGGATCATGCGGACCATAGTATGGTATCTCTGGTGTAAGGGATGCCGAATGATGCAAAGCAGAAGGCCTGGAGACGATCCCTGATCTTAACACCTTTTGCCACTGTAATCAAACGTCGGAGGTCAGCAAACCTAAAACTTTCCGACTGTTGGAAAAGTTCCATTTCTGAGCCCTGTCGAAATTATAGATCAAAACCAGATGTCACGCGCCTACAGATTGACCACCCCTGCAAAAAACGTGTTCCACTGCAGAAGAATGTCTGTTACTCAGCAAAAGATCAGATATCAGTTTAGAGGGTTCTGTAAAGAGCAAATGGAGGCTCCCAAAAACAAACTGCTGTCCATCTGCCAAAAAACAAAACCCAGGAGCGATAAGGTAAATATCATCACTTTCACTTCTCTCTAAGCGGATAAATGAATCACAAGAGCCAGTACACACTGCAAAACTCTACTAAAAAAAAAAAAAAAACATCTAGAAAAAACCCCAAAAAACTATCAGAACCTGTAGTGATATTGACCCCAGTTATACTGCAGCTGCCCAAAAGAAGCTTCTTTTGGGCAGCTGCAGTATAACCGGGGTCAATATCACTACAGGTTCTGATAGTTTTTTCTAGATGTTTTTTTAGTAGAGTTTTGCAGAATCTACAACCAATCTTTCATTTTCTCTCTCATCTTTCTTCACTCCTCTTTCCATTTTGTTGCTGGTTTTTTGTTGATTTTGTTTTACATTTTATTATTTCTTACGCTGATTTTATTGTATTGCAAAGACAGTCATATGTTACCATTAATAATATACTGTAATAACAATCACGTTATAACCTATTCACTGTATATAATATTTAAATAGATGTAATATATTTATGTAGCTATCATTGTATCAAGTAGAGACAAGTTAATCCTATGTTTACATTTCATTTTTTTTTTTCTCCTCATGTTTCTAATGTCTGCAAAATCCTCAACAAAAACAAACAAACAAACACATTGGATGTGAAAAAACCAAGAGGTACAACATTTAAAAACAGGATCACTTGTGGATTAACATGGCTGATCAAAACCCAACAAAAAGTAACAACTAAAAATAAAAACATACAGCCAGTGACAGATATGACATTTAGACACACAATAGGGTAGAATAAAATGTAGGAATAATAAAGGTTTTTATACATTCTTCACTTTCCCACACTATAGTTTAATAAATTCCATGGTAAGACGTACAAAGGATGGACTTCATTCCTTTATGATCAGCACTGGATAACAGGTTTCCGTTCTATACCAGATATGTGTAGATTACTTCTTACCGAACATGTGGACTTCGGTAGTTTCATAGTTCAGCTAAATAAATTGTGGAAATACTTGATTCCTGCCCCATTTCAAGGAATAAAAAGTCTTGTATAGTATTCCAGGTGATGCTCACCTCATCTTTGTTGGACAAAAGGTTTGTATATCTGGGGTTTATCTGATGCCAACAACACTTTAAAATGGACTGTCTGGTGCCAGTCAAAATGCATCTTCCAAATTTTAATGCATATTAATATGCATGTTTTACATTTTGCAGTGCTTAAAATATAAAATACAGATAGATGAAATTGTGACATTTCAACAGCGTGCAAGAACTGTCAAAAGAAGAAATAATGACTGCACTCCAGATTCCAGTAGTGAATAAAATAGGTGCTTTATTGTAGTGCAGAAACCAATTTTCTTGCTGCAGAAACCAATGAGAATAATTTAATTAAAATAAATGGAACTTACTGTCTCTCTAGTGATATCATCAGACAATGTGTTGCACTCTTAAGAGATCCTACTGTGTACAAGAGCAAGTCTATTACAGTCCACACAATGTATTCAATTCTAGGAGCACAGGAAGTGACTAAATGAAAAAAACAAAACTTTATATCCTCAGTGTCTATATAATCAGTGATCGATACAAAAGCATTCATTCACTTGATTAAAAAAAAAAACTCTTACAAATACCCCAAATGCTGCAAAATTTCCCACCATTTAGCCCTTGCTGCAATGAAAGATCCATCTTGCAGTTACCGAGTATTAAGGCTGGTAGTGTTAGATACCAAAAGATCAGACTAATGAAACAGGTAGTGCCGCAGAAACATGGTTAATAGCAGACTAATGCTCCATCCAAGGCTCCGTACAACAACCCCAGGGAAAAGTAGTTCAGCAAATAGACGGGCCGTTACAAAACGTTCCTTTATTAAATAACTTCTTGAACTAACGACATACAAGTTAATGTATTCCACCATGCACAAAACTCGACCCTACATGGAGCACAAAAAAACTGCCTGACGCGTTTCGTGCCTTACTGGTACAAAATGTGTCAGGCCTTTTTGTGATCTTTACTGAGTGGCCCGTCTGTTCACTTAACTACCATTCTCTAATATCTTAATATCGTATAAGTGAACTTTGTCTCGTGGTATATCTGGGGCTCATAATAGTTAATAGTTTTCTCTTATTTTATGCATTTGCTTTCATTTCTGCTAACACAAGGTATAGATCATTTTTCATTATCTATATTCACAGTATACACTAGTTTAGGTGATAAAGTCCCTTTAGGCGGCTAAAGTACTAAATGCTAGGCAAAAGACTGCCAGATGGCTGGCTAAGTATGATGGTAATTACAGTTCATGGCAGTTATTTGTAACATAAGCTGCAGGAATGCCAAATATTAAGGAAGATGCTGCCAGATGGCTGACTGAGCGTGATGGTAATCACAGTAATTTCAATCTTTGCATGTACAATGCTAAACGTTAGCCCAGTGGCTGGCTAAGCATGATGGTAATTACAGTTCATAACAGTGATTTAACCCTTTGCAAAGTAGAGTGCTTTATGCTAGCCCAGTTGGCTGGCTAAGCATGATGGTAATCACAGGTCATGAAAGTGATTTCATCCTTTGCAGGTCGAGTGCTATATGCTAGCCCAGTGGCTGGCTAAGTATGATGGTAATTAGAGTTCATGACAATGATTGCAACCTTAGCAGCTGGACTGCCAGATGTTAGCCTAGAAGTTGCTGGCTGAGCATGATGGAACTGCAGTTCACAGTGCCAAACATGAGCGTTCCCTAATGTAAAGCAGGTAATTGGGTCAGTGTGGTCGCAGTTAATTTAAGCAGCTTCCCACCCCCCTTGTAGCCTGTACCTGCCTCTCGGTGGCTCCTCAGTACAGCTCGGTACTGTCCATGTCGGGGACTCCGCCCTCTCTCTCAGCCTTCAGGGCCTCTCTCCGCAGGCCGCTTACTTGGAGGGGGGGTTGCTTGATCGTTTTTTTTGGGGGGTGAGCTTATTTTTGGTCGGCTTCCCCCGCCCCTCGGTGTAATAGTGCTGCAGGCCGCACTGTGTGGATTTCCGGCCCACACAGACCCACGGGCTTTACGCGAAGCACACACAAGCCCGCTACCCGCCCACAATAACAAACAGCGAGGCAACTGCGCAGGCGCAGACAGCCGAGTCGGCTAAGCACGCCCACTAGCTGGCAGGCACGCAGGCGAGAGGGGAGGTCAGCTGCTGGCAGTGTGCGCATACGCCATGGGACACAGCTTCCAGAGCCAGGGAGAGTGCTGGATTGTCCTACTGTCTTCATTTTTACTTCCTATTCTTCTTCTAGTGTCTTAGGCTTTTTGTATATATTAGAATCTAGTTTGTTTTAGATGATACATTTCAATTATTATTCTTGCTATTGATTCACAAACTGCACATACATATCCTGCTGCTCTGGGAACCAGATAACTTACCCACCAAGCAGGGTTAAACATTGGCTAGGGGCAAAAAAAAAAAACCCCAAATGACTGCTCCACATAAAGAAATCTTGTGCTCACCTTTCATTAAAAGGGACCTAAACATTTTTAGTACTGAAAGCCAAACAATTTTATCTATGTTGCAGATATTCACATGGTCCTTGACCCAACGCATTTCGCCAGATTCAAGGTTTTTGGACCACATTACACAATGTACACGTTTCACTCTCTTAAAACAGGTATTTGAAACAAAACAGCTCAATGATTATGTTCAGAAACCTTGAATCTGGCGAAATGCGTTGGGTCAAGGACCATGTGAATATCTGCAACATAGATAAAATTGTTTGGCTTTCAGTACTAAAAATGTTTAGGTCCCTTTTAATGAAAGGTGAGCACAAGATTTCTTTTGGGCACATTATTTTGGAGTAATTTATTCTGCTGCGTGTGGTACCTAATACACTGATGCTGTGCTCTGTACCCATACGGCTGTAATAAAGGGGTACTTGCCAACAAAGACAACAACAACAAAAAACGTTATATTTAATTGTAAGATTGCATCGTGTGAGCATTCTAAATTGTATATTGAAAAAATACAAATATAGAGTCTTCTTTGTCTGCCCCCTGATAATGCTATACAAGCAAAGTGTGCACAATAAGGTGCCTTCAGCTGGTGACACTTCCACTGCTCAAATGGTGTTGCTGTAATTCTTTGATGTCAATGCATTAACACGAAAATGTAGTCCCTCAGGGCACCACGATCACTCCATGGAAGGATCGTGGAGTGAAGCAGGACGCCCCACCTATATGGTTCTGCCCTGTAGCTGGCAAGAGGGATGGAAGTGATCATATCTTAAATTGCTCTAATGCTGTTGCTAGACTGCCTCTAGAAGCAAAAAAGAAAATGTCCGAACTAACCCTAGATCTAAATTAACCCCATATCTAGGGTTAGAGTGATGACTGGTGTTAGAACGTCACTGTAGGAAAAAATGGTCAGGAAACAATAAACACTACTTTGGGTTATTGCCCTATAACTTGGGAAAAAAAAAACAGAAAAACATGTACCCATTGGTATTTCTAAACAAATGTTAGAAACTATCTAGAGGGGGTCTTTTTACCTGTGTAATTGTATAAAAGATTTTTCAGGTCAAAGTTTTTTTTTCTTTTTCATATTTTATGATAGTAAATTATATGATATGATAAAAAAAATAATGGTATCTTAAGAAAACCCTTCTTCTGCCGATAAAAAACAAATATATAATATGTTTTGGTACATTAAATGAGAAAGAGGAAAATTACAGCTAAACACAAACACAGCAGAAGTGTTAAAATAGCCTCTGTCACCAAGGGTCACAGCAAAGAAATGTCCAGTCACCAAGAGGTTAAAATACCTTCACTTGATGTAATCTTTCATTTATGCAAAACATAATTATTTGATTCTGTGCACAAAGACTTCATCACTGAGTTTTCTAACTGTAACAAGCATCATTAACTTTCATCCCGGAATCCACAGTAACTTTATTTGACTGATGCCAGATGACTTTCCTACCAGGCAGGATTAAATATTGGCAAGGAAATAGAACAGGAAAGAAACAAATGTGTCTTCATCATATATGTATCTATCAGGACACACTTGAACGTAGTCTGTCTCCTAAATATTATTGATCATGTGAATTTAGATTAAAACAATTATCTATACATTTTGATAGCAGGATTGCTAGCAAATGCAGAGATTAAGATAAAATATGGTGTCTCCGGTTGATGACATAGGCTCTGGCTTGATATGCAAATTAACTGATGAATTAATTCATAATTTGCTTTCTAAAATCCATAGTTCTGGCTCCGCAGTGGTAATATGGTATGGTTTGCGAGTGTCTTAACACGACCCACTTATTTTTGGAATAAAGCTTCTCATTTATGTCAACTTTTTCCCCAGACATTTGCCCCACATTGCATTGTTGCAGGACATTATTTGAACACTGAAGGGATACACCTCTGAATAAATTCTGATTATGTATTTCCTTTTTTGGCAACACATGTAATCTTCCTATCATGTGGCTAATCTGGCACGATTCAGCAGCCAATCCAATCTCCTTTTTTTTTTTGCATACACAATTATATATGATCAATTCTGGGGCAATGTTCTAAAAGTGGTTGCTATGGTGACTGTTCCATTTTTAGAACGTTGCCCCCACATTGAGTTTCAGAAGTGACCCCCAAACTTTACTTTCTTTACACCAGATTAACCCCACTGTTGCCCTAACATATAATCCCAGTTGCCATTTAATGACTATATATGTATAACACATGCATGTCTATCACATGGGGGCTGGAAAGCAGGGTCTTTAGTGCAGCAGTGTAAGCTGTGGCCCTCCAGCTGTTGTGGACACTAGGTTTCCCATAATGCTCTGGGCATGAATAAGCTCCAGATGTCAGCTTTCCCATCTGCTGATGCTGATGCACACTGCACAGGACCGTTTCAGGAAACGTTGCCATGGAGACCCAGGTCCTAGTCCCTGAGCCGGTGACGTACGGCGGACGTCACTTCCGGGTAGCCTTGTCTGTGTGTGGAAGCTGTATTGTGCCGGTACCCCATGGAAGTGAACCCCCCGGGGAACCGCTGGGGGAAGTGTTGTTGGTCCAAAAGGAGAAGCCCTTGCTCTCTATGGCAGCCCACGCCGCGTCCAAGTCCATGACCCTGTCTCTCATCATTAAATGGGGCGGCCAGGAGTTCCCCTTGTCTGCCCTGTCAGAGGAGGACACAGTGCTGGACCTCAAACACTCACTCAAGAGCCTGACTGGGGTCCTGCCTGAGCGCCAGAAACTGCTGGGCCTCAAATATAAGGGTGAGTGATGCTGAGACACAAGGTTGCTTAGTGCCTGCACCCACCCTCACCATGCAAGGTTATAAGTGCACCTGCTATGCAGAACTGCATCATATTGGACCTATGCATAGCCATGGCCATGTTAACAGCAGCATAATATTGCAGTTCAGGAGACCTTTAGACGTCTTTAGTTCGTATCAGGGATGAGAAACCATTGACACTCCATCTGCAGACAATGCTTCCCATGATGCTCATCCTTAATAGGATTAAAGGGACTGTATCACCTTAACATTGTGTTTGCTGTGAATATAGAGGGGGGGGGGGGGGGGGGGGTGATTGAAAATGTGCAAGCAAATGCCTGAATTAGGAGAAAAAAAAGTGGCAGTAATAAGCAGATAACAAATTCTCCATTGAAAACCAGATCATTTGCATATCAAGCCACAGGTGATGTCATAATAAAGAGACTACTCCACAGACACACTTAAAACACATCCCAACACCCCCCCCCCCCCCCCATTTTATACATTTGCTTGCAGTTTTGCCAACACGGTGTATAGATAATTTTAAATGCGTTATTTTATTCCTTACGTACACAGTAAAAACAATGTTTAGGTGATACAGGCCCTTTAATAGGATTACATTATGTTCTCATTATCCCTATACTTTTGTTTTGAGTACAGTTGAATTACTGATTATGCAAACAATTTAGAATGAACAGTTAATCAGCTAGGGAGCTAGTATACTCTTGCTATACCTGCACTTTGGGATTTTTTTCATGAAAGAGGTCAAAGTAGACAGGTTTTTAAAAAAAACGTCAGGTGAATGGGAGTATTCTTTCAGCCCGACTACTTTGACCTTAAGCTTGCAATTCCCTGCTATTCTCTCTCATGAATAAAGAGTTATTTTGTTTAACATAAAAGCAGTATAGAACAATAAGTTCAGATCCGCTTTGCGATCAGTGTGATTTTTTTATGTTTTCATTAAAGGGACAGTCTAGTCCCTAAATTAACTTTGGTGCAAGATGAAGATTACTGCTTGTATAGTGCACAGGCTTTTTTTTCTAGTGTGATTTGATGCAGGCATTCTGTATAAATACAATTTTTAATATTTGACTCAAGCCCTCCCCAGTGATTACTGCTCCTGGAATTGGATACATTATGTGGACTCTAAGTGACCTTGCACTTGTACTACACAGTATGATCTCTTAATAGTGCAACACATTGTCTGATGACATCAATAGAGAGACAGGAATTTGAATTAAATTATTCGTATTGGTTCCTGCAGCAAAAAAAAGCAAATTACCTTTACTCAGCTAGGGTGGGAAGTCCTGGTGTCTTGCAAACTGCTGTCATTTCACAATTTCATCTAGCTGTATTTTAGATTTTAAGCAACGCAAAATTTAAAATATGCATTTTAAAGTGCTTTAAAAGCACATTAATATGCATTAATATTTGGAAGATGCTTTTTGGGCACTAGACAAGTCCCTTCACAAAACACTAGGGATATTTCTGTGATTTGTTTTATATATTTGCTTATTTAGTAGAAAGCCGTAAATAATAAGTGATTAACAAAATACTGAGATTAACATTTGTTAAAGGACAACTATCAGTAAAAATAATGTTTAACTGAAATACTAATTGACGTGTAGGTATTTTAAATACAAATGCTTTAATTAAAGTCTGCAAATTACTTTATTTATCCCTCCTTGCTCTGTCAAGGGAAACTTGGGTTAGATCTAACATCAGCTTGCGCCTTTTTCATAACTCCCGACACTTTGCAGTGTGCTCTTTGGAGTGAGATCTTCACCAAAAGGTTTGGCACAGGTTCTCTGACAATTATCAGGTGATTTTAATTTATTTAACAGATATCAACTATTTTAAAGCATTTACCTCCCTTATCTGATCAAGATAGAGGTAGGTAGGGTTTATATCATATTTATTTATGGGACCACGCATACTTGAGCAGCCCTGGGCCTAAATTTCATTAGGTGTCTGGCCCCTGGGGGCCACTCATTTAATTTGTAGACTTTAGCAGGGGAGCCAGTAATTGTTTAGTGGGGCTAGTGAGGGAGCCCAGTAACCTGGGGGGCGGGGGGAGTTATTATTGTTTAGTGGGGCTAGCGGGGGGAGCCAGTAATTGTTTAATGGGGTTAGCTGGCATGGCGGGGGGTTTAATCATTTATATATTTTTTATACTATTTTATTTAAATATTTTATTTCAAATCTCCACTTAATCGGAGAACTGAAATGCCTGAAATTCAGCTGTTTTAGCTATTGTCATGTATTCTTTTCAGGGGATTTTGGCCCATATTGAGTAGAGCGAAAGCCATTTGCAGTGCCGAAACCCCTGAACGAATATGGCTGAAAATAGTCTAAATTGAGTTTGGGAATTTCAGATCTTGCCGGATTGGTCTATATAGAGTAGAACCTTAAGGGGAAAAAAAGCTATGAAAAGGGAATTTTATGTGTACGTGTGTATTTAAATGGACGTTTGTGTGATTTTCTGGTTAGGATTATTTTGACAAACTGACTAGTGAGAAATCCCATGCTTTTTTTTGTTTGTTTTTTTGTGTATGAAAAATTGTTAGATGAGATCCTAGTTTTCTCGAAAGACTGCTCTTTCACAGAAAGCGTAACTCTTTCTGTGTTATTTAATCTTGGCTGCTGACATTTAATCTCCTGTAGTAATATACAGATGGACCAGTACTAAGCAATTTTTCACTGGGGAGTATAACCTATGTCAACACACAGGATTGCCCTTCCCATGTTTATTTCAAAGGCTTCTGTATGGGAATACTCTTATAAACCACAATTTGCTCACAATTTTTTTTTTAAATCTCCCCATAATGTATTTCTTTATGTATATAAACTTTCTGTAACATGCTGTAAATCTGGATAGAATATGGGTTTTGGAAAACATGTTTAGCTGCCGTGTGATTATCTAATCTTCTATAATCATTTATTCAATATATATTTATATATATATATATATATATATATATATATATATATGTGTGTGTTTTGTTTTTCTTATTAGGTAAACCAGTAGAAAACAACATGAAACTGGGTGTTCTGAAACTCAAACCGAATACCAAGATAATGATGATGGGGACTCGAGAGGAGAGTTTGGTAATAAAACTTGTCTTTCTTGCACCACAAAGAAATTGACCTTTTTTTTTTTTTTTACTGCTGTCACAAGCTGCCCTCTAGATCAATGGTTCTTAACCCTGTCCTCAATGACCCCCGATGTTTCAGGGTTTAGGGATTACCCAGTGGTCTTTAAATCAGAATATGTATAACACCGGGTATGGTTTCCTAATGATTTGGGAACCATATCATGTGTTATACAAAGTGTTACAGACCAGTAATAATTTAGGAGCTTCGTGTCTACTGGGCTTTCTTCAGTCGTTTAGGGGTGAGTAAGATTGGTTGAGATGATATAGGCCCGAGACAAGTAAGGAAGTGAGTGACACATAGTGTCAATGGAGACCATATATGGCCCTCAAGGTTTTTTTTGTAGCCCTTATCTTGGTTGAAAAGCCTAAAGGATGTCAGCTATTTAAATTAATGTCCATACAACAGGGTGCATGGCCCCATCTGTTAAAAAGTGGGACAACACACAGATAGATGAAGTCCGTGCATCGTAGGTTATTACATCTTAAGGTCTATTTCCAAGTAATCTGGAGAGCAATGTGTCAATGTACAGTACTATGGATCCTATGTACGTCAATCAACCTTGTTTATTTCAGTTGCTATGTATTTCTGTAATTGTTAAGGATACATCTGGTGCTTGTTATATTCCAAAATGGATCAGGAATTTTTGTACGTGTTCGGAGAAAACATTCAAAAGATTTATCTAAATGTAGACTCGGAGATTTACTAGTCCTTGGCCATCAATCCTAGGGAGATAATACGTTCAGATATATAGCCATTACGTTACGTGTTTTGCAAAGCAAGCAAAATTGGAGAATTAAAGCAAGAGACAGTTCTTAACCCTTTAAGATTGAAACTACACTACAAAAATGTTATAAGGCTGGTAAAAAAAAATAAAAATAAATCAACAACCCATATTTCGAAATCGCTAATAATCTGTATCCGTGATTTTCATTCCTTCTGCGCATCTTTATAGACTTCCAGGAAACAGGTAGATGAGAACTATTTTGTAAGGTCCTTTGCTTTATCAGTCAAGTGTCTGATTGGAGTATGGAAGATGTAGCCCTTCACATAGCCGAAAGGCCGCAGTTTGATACCGCAGTTCTAAATCTTCATACTCTGCACATTGGTTTGAGTTTGGTTGAGTTTGGTCCTTTTGCAGCACTCCTTTTAAATTCTGCACTAATTGCTGTGTAAATTTCTGGCACTATATAAATCCACAGTTCTGCATTTGAAATGATGTTCAGTCTTCCTATATTATCAGTCCTATCAATAGATGTTTTATAAAGCAGTGGTTAATCATATTTAAGCGCTAACAATTCTCTTCCTAACAAATCCCGGGAGCCATGGTTGCTAAAGTACCTACTGCTGGCTCCTAACTTTTTTTTTTTTTATTGTTTTACATTGAACTCTATAGAAATTCAAATTTCCTGGCTCCGCTAACCAGGCTGGCTCCTAAAGGCTGCCAAAGTTTGTCAAGCCCTGCCTCAGTCAACACAGGTGCTTACAATTCATAAAGAGGGAATTGGTTTGTTGTTTTGTTTATCTGGAGCACATTTCTCCTAGTTAAGTGTGTATCTTTATGTTTGTGCTTGGATACTATCGCATTACTATTTCATTACACGTCTCTGGTACTCGCTTGCTTTATGACCCTTGAAATTTGCTCATTATTTTTTTTTTTTTTAATGTTGCTTTATTATGACAGGAAGATGTTCTGGGGCCGCCTCCTGATAACGATGATGTCGTCAATGATTTTGACATTGAAGAGGAAGTTGTAGAGGTGGAGAATCGGTTTGTAATTTATTAATCCTTCTGCCTGATTAGTAGTTATATACACAATATAATACCAAAACTTTTTATTATCATTTTTTAAAACTATCAATACATTGACCCTGTTTTGCTGACTTACTCACTTTAAAAAAAAAAAAAAAAATATATATTTTCTTTCTATCTTGTTTTGTTTCGAAGATTTCAGTGTTCTAGTGAATTCAAACTCTGACACTTTTTCTCCAGTGCTTTGTGGGAGTGGTCTTTCAGATTGACACTTTGGTAGTCCAATAGAAAAGGCTCATCTTTCAGACTGACAGGGGACATGTCAGTCGTCAATAGAGGACTGAAGAAGTCAGTAGGCAAATCTCCTACTCCTTGGCTCTTACTTTCTATAATCAGTGATCGTCTAACCTAAAACCTGATAGTTCATTTAAAAAAAAAAAAGCAAGAGGTGACTCCTAAGAGCATTTAAAAAAGCAGGCAGTGTGTGAGACAATGATAACCTACCTATGGAAAGGTGCTCGCTAGGAAGCGTCTTACCGTTTTATCTGCTCACTTGTACCATTACAGAGAGACAAAATATCCAGTTTGATTGCTCAGTGGGCTAATGCATCGAATGCAGAATCTGGTCGATACTCGGGGTTAAATGTTAATTTCCTTCCTTCAGAGGTGAATAAAATGATTACCATAAAGTTCAGTGATGTCATCTGTTGGGCAACAGTAAAATCCTCAAAACACACTTGAAAACAAGAGCATATCTCTAAAAAAAAAAAAAAAAGAAGGAATAATTTGTTGCTTGTAATATATTGCATTATTCCAGACCTTGTAAAGCCTCAAATGAAAAGTGAGAAGACAATTTCACAATAGCCAACAAAACAATTGCAATGTACGTGTTCCAAACGGCGCTGGCTCAGGGGTGTTCGTAACCACATAAGACTATTCTCTATCCCAGCACCATAAACGGCAAACATGTCTTATATTCTAAACCAGTAACGTCATTCTAACCCACCGAGGGTGAATTATATTTTGCTTATTTTCCTTTAACGTTTTAATGGGATTTTTTTTTTTCTTCATTCTTTGTAGAGAAGAAAATTTGGCAAAAATTTCCCGGCGTGTGAAAGACTACAAAGTAGAAGTGTTAAATGTCCCCAGGGAGGGGAAGAAACTTCTGGTTCTAGACATCGATTACACGTTGTTTGGTGAGTTTGCAGCCTTTGGCAATAAACCTACTAAACCTGCTTTTTCCAAACGTCGTTCAAAATATGCGATTGGTATATATGTCCCATATATAATTAGTATCGGGATGTATACTCTGTAGTCCGTTATCTGTTTAGGTTGTCGTGCATTGGGCATCTGTACAGGGCCCAACAGCTGTGAATCTTATGGTTCGCATACTAGCTGATGGTCATGGGAGTTGTAGTTTCACAGCCGCTGGTGACCTACAGCTTTGGCACCTCCAGTCAAAGCAATACAGTTGCAATGGTGACAGTACAGATTGCTTGTTCCATGCTGAGCGCCCAGATTTCAAACATAGAATGTGTCGGCAGATGAGAACCATTCGGTCCATCTAGTCTGCGCACAGTCACTAACTCTGTTTCCAGTTCGACCAGCATTAAGAAGATATGAATTTTCATATACTTTTCGCGCCAGTCGAATTGGCAACTTTTTAGCCGAATTCGTAGCTGCCGTCTGTCTCCTGGATGTATTTCCGGGGTTTGTGTGCTCTCTGGTCGCTGCACACCTAGCACATGCGGAGCATCTGCGCCTGGGCACTTTTTATCTATCCATTTGCTTTCAAACTTATGACAGTATATACATGTTTTCACTAGAGTTGAGCGGACACCTGGATGTTCAGGTTCCGCCGGACTTCGAAAAAATGTCTGGGTCCGTGCCCGAACTTGACCCCGAACTCCATTGAAGTCAATGGGGACACGAACTTTTGGCCACTAAAATGCCTCTAAAAAAGTCCTGGAAAGGGCTAGAGGGCTGCAAAGTGAAGTAAAATGTGGGTAAGAGTGTCCCCATTCATACGAATAGGGACTCTATTTCGGTTTATAGAAAGCCAATAGCATTACATACAATGTAATCGCCGAACTCCAACCCGGACATACAGTGAAATGTTCGGGTTCGGGTTTGCTCAACACTAGTTTTCACATGTATTTTAACTGTAAATACTTGTCAGGAAGCAGGTAGAAAAATACACATGCATGAAACTTCTGTGACTTAGTGATTTGCATGTTTTGTTTCAGATCATCGATCCTGTGCTGAAACAGGCCTGGAGCTTATGAGGCCGTATCTACATGAATTTCTCACCTCTGCCTATGAAGATTATGACATTGTGATATGGTGTAAGTGTTTCATTATATTCTGTCCAGATTGGCATTGTTCCACTTCTTTATTCCTGCTGAATTTGCAGTTGACGCTTGTCCTGTTTTTCTTCTGTGCCCCATGTAAAGGACAATTAAGGAAGCAAGGATTAAAAAACGTGTCCCCTTTCGCCATAGTAAAACCGATGCGGGTCTTTACAGAGACACGCAGGAGTACTCTGAGCTCTTCCTCTCAGCTGAGGCAGGGCACATCTGAAGCTGGTCGTATGCTGATCGCTTGTCTGATCGGAGTATGAATTTAGTGGGGGTCTCTCTCTGCTGTTGCAGACACCTTGTAAAAACAAGGGTCTCTCTCTACGTTATCAAGGAGAGCCAGTCCCTGACCAGACCGGGCTGCCTCCTTCCCATGGCAGCTGTCGGTCAGAGGATAAACTGGCGTGTACTATAAAAAGTACTATCAAAAGTACATGCTAGCTTATCCTCAGACTAGCGACAAATATTTTTTCACTTACTATACTAGAAGCACAAAAGAGAAAAAAGAAAATAGCACAGTCTGTCACAATTTGTTGGTTTTTTTTGTTTTGTTTTTTAGAAATCGGCTATTACAAGTCAATAAATAAATCTACTTCTGTATTTCTGAAATATCTGTTTGGAAAGAAGGAAATGCTACTACAGTTGATCATCAATTTTACATTTTGTACAGTTTAACAAAATAGCAAATGGAAAAGAGACACTTTGCTTAAATCATTACATTTATGCAGTTTCTCTGGTCCCACAGTTGTGAATGTCGGTAAACAAGCCTTAATGCCAATAACCTCTACACTACCACCATGTACTTTAGTGAAAGGGGAAAAAATGAACATTTCCCAAAATCAGTGCTCCTCGGGCACAATATCTTCAAGCAAACAAGGAGAACATACACAAGCGGACAGAAGCAAATATAGTGTAATACAGTTGATATAAAAACCTGTGCTTCATATATGTTTGTGCATTCACAAACATAGGTGGATAAGCAAGCCCGTCAAGGTATATATAATTATTCTTTATAGAACAGCATTCAAATCCAAACAAAATGTGCCATTTAAAAGTCCAATCAAAGGCTTTCTTGCATCCGATATACATAGATTGGACAATTTCAAGTGTATTAAGTAAAGATTATTTTTGTTCTTGGTTACGATAGATATGTTTGTTTTGTTTGGCAGTTGTTTCTGTTTGCATAGATATATTATTTGTTTTGTCATTTCAGCGGCAACCAGTATGAAATGGATTGAAGCCAAGATGAAAGTAAGTGAATAAGTCTGAATGACCTTCTCATCATGTCCCTAAAAATGCCAGAGATCAGTCCCGCTACATGTTTTCAGTAGCAGATCATACACTTGGTGCCAAACGCTACCTCGCACTATTACCAGGATGCTATGTGTTCTCAGAGTTCACCACTGTAAATTTGCACACCTTTCTTGTATAGTTATTAGGTTAGGTTGAGAGTGTGGCTGCGTGCATGTCTGGGGAAAATAAATACAGATGGAAAGGCATGCTCAACCTACCTACTTATAAACGCCTTCTAGACTAAGCTACCCTGCTCATCTCTTGGAACACACCCCTTCAAGATTCAGCCGAACTTCCAATTAGGTGCATGATGGGGAATATTAGATGGAAAGGAATGTACATTGAATAAGGGCTATAGAGGTAGGTTGTATATGGACCTCCCCTTGTAAGCATATCGGGTGTTATTTCTAGAATTCCTGTAAATCAGTAGCTAAGTAATGGATTAATTAAATGTATTATTTAACTCACTTTTTAATAATGCTCACAGCACATCCCCTAATTATTTCTTCCTTATCTTTGAAAAAAGGCCTTCAAATCTCTTAGCTCTCGTCTAAAACAACCCCTAAATATTCCACCAGTCCAACCTGTGTAGACGACCCAGACCTCAACACACCTTACATCACAGTCGTCTACCTGCTCTAACACCTTATGTTTATTGTCCCCCATTCCCTATAAATTGCAAGCTTGTGAGTAGGGTGGACCCTACTTTGTGTATCAGTTTGTTAAAGAGACACTACCACTTACATAAAATGGAATTAGATTGTCTGTTCATTTGAAACAAAAACATATATGACACATGCTGCTGTTTTTTTTCCCTATGTTCAAATGAATTGCATATAAAAATAAAAATAGGTGTTTTACCCATGATGCAACGGTCTCCAAAGTCTTCCAGAAAGTCTCACTTTAAAATTGTGGCCAAAGCCTGCAGAATGATGTCATAAGATGCACCCTTGCTCTCTTACTGGCGCCTGTGTATTTTTTTTCCTGCCTTTCATCGAACAGGATCTTAACTCCGCCCCCTTGTGATGTAATAGTTACATTACCCTCCCATTCAATTGCAAGTCTATGGTCAGAATTCTGACTTATAGACTGCATTCTGTGTCGCCAGCCCCAAAGTGAGATACTAGTGCTGTAAAGTCACTGGGGGGGTGGCGCCCAAAACACTATATTTCACACAAAGGCGGCACCCAGTCACACTTGTTTAGTAAAAATATTTCATTAAATAAACTCACATAACAAAAACAAGACATCTGAAATCAACAACGCAAAATAAAAAAAATAATTTAAATTGTTGTGTCCCTTTTTAAGGTTAGTCTGGTTTCATGGCTAACAGCCCTTCGCATGTTAGAGTTGTATACATCAAATTTAATGTAACGTGCTGGTTTCATTCTGTGAAGTACATTGAAGTGCACAGGTTGATCATAATATATATATTCTTTTCTCGTCTAGGAATTGGGCGTCAGCACGAACGCCAATTACAAGATCACGTTCATGTTGGACAGTGCAGCCATGATCACCGTCCACACGCCCCGGAGAGGCCTCATTGATGTAAGCTTTGCCTTCTGATAGCTCATAGTATACCAGGTCCCACTATGGCCCAGGAGAGGCCTCATTGATGTAAGCTTTGCCTTCTGATAGCTCATAGTATACCAGGTCCCACTATGGCCCAGGAGAGGCCTCAGTGATGTAAGCTTTGCCTTCTGATAGCTCATAGTATACCAGGTCGCACTATGGCCCAGGAGAGGCCTCAGTGATGTAAGCTTTGCCTTCTGATAGCTCATAGTATACCAGGTCCCACTATGGCCCAGGAGAGGCCTCATTGATGTAAGCTTTGCCTTCTGATAGCTCATAGTATACCAGGTCCCACTATGGCCCACCAGAGGCCTCATTGATGTAAGCTTTTCCTTCTGATAGCTCATAGTATACCAGGTCCCACTATGGCCCAGGAGAGGCCTCATTGATCTAAGCTTTGCCTTCTGATAGCTCATAGTATACCAGGTCCCACTATGGCCCAGGAGAGGCCTCATTGATGTAAGCTTTGCCTTCTGATAGCTCATAGTATACCAGGTCACGCTATGGCCCAGGAGAGGCCTCATTGATGTAAGCTTTGCCTTCTGATAGCTCATAGTATACCAGGTCCCACTATGGCCCAGGAGAGGCCTCATTGATGTAAGCTTTGCCTTCTGATAGCTCATAGTATACCAGGTCCCGCTATGGCCCAGGAGAGGCCTCATTGATGTAAGCTTTGCCTTCTGATAGCTCATAGTATACCAGGTCCCACTATGGCCCAGGAGAGGCCTCATTGATGTAAGCTTTGCCTTCTGATAGCTCATAGTATACCAGGTCCCACTATGGCCCAGGAGAGGCCTCATTGATGTAAGCTTTGCCTTCTGATAGCTCATAGTATACCAGGTCCCGCTATGGCCCAGGAGAGGCCTTATTGATGTAAGCTTTGGCTTCTGATAGCTCATAGTATAGCAGGTCCCACTATGGCCCAAGATACCGTAAAACACTCTACATCTCATTTTGTGCATCAGAGAAGGCCCTACCCGTTTCATTTAAAGTAGATTTTGGGGCAGAAAGTATTATTTCAGATTTTTTTGACTGGTTGCGGTCTTTAATTATTTTTATTATTTATATTACCATTTCTCATTTATTTTATTTCAATGACTATTACACTGTTAATAGGACAATTTGGTGGGCCGTGTGTTCAGAAATACATATTTGTATTGGGCTGCATACATTTTATTTAACTTGTAGTATTTGTGAAGCCATAAAGGAATGTCGGGTTGTTTAGCAATTATAAAATAAATTGACTGAAAAAAAACCCCCAGTGATTATAAGAAAATGAGAAGTGACGTCTGATCGGAGCAGGCTGCTGTCAAATGAAACATAGAAACATAGAATGTGTCTGCATTCGGTCCATCTAGTCTGCCCAATGTTCTAAATACTTTTATTAGTCCCCACTTCCCTATCTTATATCTAGGATAGCCTTGTGCCTATCCCACGCATGCTTAAACTCCTTCACTGTGTTTACCTCTACCACTTCCGCTGAAAGGCTATTCCATACATCCACTACCCTCTCAGTAAAGTAATACTTCCTGATATCACTTTTAAATCTTTGCCCCTCTAATTTAAGACTATGTCCTCTAGTTGTGGTAGTTTTTCTTCTTTTAAATATACTCTCCTCATTTACTGTGTTGATTCCCTTTATGTATTAAAATGTTTCTATCATATTCCCACTGTTACGTCTTTCCTCCAGGCTATACATGTTATACGTTTGGGCCCTGGGCCAAGTATTGGACACCCCTACCTTATATAATTACACCACTTAAACAACTGTACAACGGTTCATATAGTTTTTTTTTAAATTAGTGGCCACTTCAGAATAACTAAGATTAATATTTTCTATTATTTACAATTGGCGATTTATACTGCATCATTTTCTTGTACCTGGAGAGTTTCATTTGACAGGTATGACTTGTGTTCTTTTCATTGACTCTGTTGATGGACAGTGACCTCTCAATGTTTTACGCCTTCAGATGGAGGTGCATTTGCATCCCAAAGGATGATGAGCTTTATTTACATGATACATTGCTGTTGTTCTTTAAGATGCAAAGAATGAGCAGCGGGTGTAAATTGTAGAAACATTGAAAGGTCACTGGGTGGTCAGCAATACTATTTTTAAATGGATGCTGCCATGAAAAATAATTTCTGAAATAAAATGTTAATATCTCTTGAAGCATTAATGATGCAAACAGAGATTTATCTATTTTTAACAGGAAAATGTATTTAACAAAAATATTAAGAAATATACCATTATATATATGTCTAAGTACACAGTGTGCCTTCTTTCTCTATTTGATTCTAATAAAAGAAAAGTTCTATGTTATTCCTCTTTTCTGATAATCCCTTTTCGAATATAGTTACTCTAAGCTCTACCATAACAATACTCTCATTACTCTGGTCAGCATCCTTTATCGGCCAAGCTTTGTTTCCATTTATGTGAAATGTTTCATTTCTTCCCTTTCAAGATAGAAGTATAAAAATCCTTCTGCATATTTCCCGACTTATTTGTTTGGTTTGTCGGTTTAAATTATTTTTGCCAGTATCAATTACACCGAGTTTTCTAAAGCAATGGACTTGGTAGTAAATTGCTCCCTTTCCCACGCTGGTTATTCTGAATCGTACCTCTGACTGTAGACTGTGAGCACATATGTGCCCAGGTCAGCGTGGATGTAGTGGCATTTATGTGCTGTTGATTTCATCCTCTATTGCAGGTTAAGCCTCTCGGGGTTATATGGGGAAAGTATGCAGAATTCTACAATAAGAAAAATACTATAATGTTTGATGACATCGGGCGCAACTTCTTAATGAATCCTCAGAACGGTCTCAAGGTAGGTTGCGGCAAATTATCGGTGATGGTTATCTGAATAATGCAATAAGCAACAATGCAGATTTTAAGGCCACAGAGCCTGTCTAGCAGTACATATTAATCTTGATAAATGTGGGATGATGATCAACTGTCCATTAACTTGGCTAATAAAGTTTAGTATATATCCTCTCCATTTCTCATGGCAAAGGCAAGTCAATCTGGCTTTCCATCTGGTCTGGGCACCAACAAATATTGTCACAAAGCCTGTACGGATCCAGCAGGATGTTGTGAGTTGACTGGTGCAACCAAGATAGCCTCAACCGAAATCAATAAATAAGTGGAAAACTCTGCACTCGCTTGACTGTAATGTTTCATTCAGCAAAACTGTGGGAAATGTAGATCAAGGCTGCTAAAGCGAAACGCGTTTCTCGGCCGTGCTGGTACTTACTCAGAAGCTTCAAAGCAATCTTTTGCCACATCAAATATTTGAACCTGCCACTTATTTATTGATTCCTCATGGCACCTGGCGAGAGAACTCCGGTTATCCTAAATATTGCCGATTTCAGTGTAAGAGTCTGCCCTACTCTAAGTAAAAACTCTTACAGAGTCCTCTTTCCCTTGTCCCAAACATACTACGGGTAAAGTCTGGATGGAGATGAACTTTCTGTGTTAGATAGTTACAGAGAACTAGTTAATAAAGGCAAATATCTTATTAGACTTTACAGCTGCCACTGCTGCTAAATGTATCGTATACAATTACAATTTGTTTGTTGTTTTGTCTTAACAGATCAGACCTTTCATGAAAGCTCATCTAAATCGAGACAAAGATAAAGAACTTCTCAAGTTGTCTCAATATCTTAAGGAAATAGCTAAATTAGACGACCTGTCAGATCTCAATCACAAACACTGGGAAAGGTGAGGCTGAACACACCCTTAAAGGGACTCTGTCATGCTACACATGGTGTTAAAAGTGAATGCACAGAACAAAAAATAGGGGGGAAAATGGCCTATAAACTGCACTAGCAGAACTGCATGTGAATGCCTAGATTAGGAGCTGTAATGTTCCTGTGACATAGGGAGATATTTATAAAATCCAGTTCTGGGGGCAGAGTTCTAAATTCGGAACAATCAGGTATATTCTATTAGTTTCATGGTGACTGCTCCACTTTTAGGAGTTTGTCACAGAATTCACCTTTATAAATGACCCATTAATTATTTTGCACCTTTTTATGGTGTTTGGGTGGGGTGCTGCAGCTTTAATGCAGCTGGGAACTCTACATGCAGACAGGAATGGTTTAATGTACACATCTGTAGGGGATGAGAATCTCCAAACCCAACTATGTTTTTGATTTTTACCATTTACCAGGCTACGCCCAGAATATATCTCATTATTGTTTGGCTGGGTTCTCCATTATTGTGGATTTTAAGAAATCTGTTCCTCAGTTTACAAATGGATCAGAGGAACCAACAGGGGGACCCAGTGAGCTGCTCAAATTGTGCCACAGTCCTGAAAACAATCGTCTGCAATCCACACAAAATTCCACACGTACCCTGTTCCATACAGTACCCTTTTCTGCTTGGTGTGCGCGTTCTGTAATGGGAATCTGGAAAGTACTGTTTAATTGAAAGATTGCATCAAGTGTAGACATTTTAAATAGAAATGTTTTAATGACAGAATATAAATAATGTAAGGTATTGAACCCTCTTTGCTCTGTTTACCTCTTATAGGGGGCGGACATGTTGTTTAGAATCTTAGGACAGATCTTCATTCACCTTGGTTCAGATGAAGGAAGATCTAAGCGATCTGACCCAAGATTCTAAATAACATGTCCGCCCCCTGTTAGAGCTAAACAGAGCAAAGAGGGTTCAATAAGGTATGTTATTTATATTCTTTCATTTATATGCAAACTATCTACACTTGATGGACTCTTTCAAGTAAATATTAGTTCATTTTTTTTCTACAGTTGTCCTTTAAACGGTATCGGTTAAACTGGGGGACGGAAAAAGACCATGCAGTTTAGAAATCTTGCGCATACTAAACCATCGCAAGCGCCCTATGAAATTTCGGCTAGGGTTTGTTTTATCTCCCTCTCTAAATACAGCATATGATTTTATCCAGTTGTATGAAAAGAGGGGAGCTAAGCCATAGATTTACAGTGTGTGAAATGCGTTTACAAGCCATGGGTTAATATAGTCAGCAACACATTACAATAGTTTGTCTTAAAATCACTTTTGCTTCTTCTAGAGCGGCGCTAAGATATTGTTTCTTTTCTTTCACAGATACCTTTCAAAGAAGCAAGGTCAATTATGAGGCATCTTAGTAGAAGGACATGTTTTCTTTTATTTGATCTCTCTTTTCTATTATTTTATTTTAATTTTTTTGGACCCTGCATGGAATGTCATGAAACTCAATATGACCCCTTCTAAACGTCTTCTTTTTTGGGGGACGTTGGAGTTCAGTGGGGATTTTCAGAGATTAATGGAATGTAACTTAGATTACTCCCCACACCCCTTAAATCTATATTCATCTCCACCAATGATAATAGTTAACTGGTTTCAATATACCCTCCATTATGCACACAAAAAAAATCTGTGACCAAATTTCAACTTTCATAATTCTACATCTTTTTATTTATATTTTTTTATATGCTGAGAGCTCAGTAAATACGATTTATGTTGCGACTTATCCTCATTTGAATATTTTTCCTTTTGTGTAAGAAATTAGCATTGCAGCTTATTTTTGTCATTATTGTTTTTTTTGTTTTTTTTTGAGGTGTATCTAGTATCTTTTTTTTTCTTTTTTTTTTTAAAGAATGGACAAGAACAAACACTTGAAGGAACAAAAATCTATCTTTAATGTCATTTGAAAAAAAAAAAAACATCAATAAACTGAAACTTATGGCCTTAAATTGTGGAACTGAGAAATGATTGATTACATGACAGTATTAATAATTTGGTTAATTCGGGTGGCTGGTATGTCTGGACCTTTAAAAAAAGGGAAAAGGCAGTTCTGTTATTTTTTTTTTTATTTTTTTTAACAGTCTTCTAAATCCAGCTATTGGTGAGATAGGGGCATGAGCAGCTAGAGGGCTGTAGTTAAAACCTCTAAGATATAGCTTAAACAGTTCTGTTAGAGGCCTATATAATATTATTCTTCTGATGCTAACTCAATGAACGGACAACAGTTGGCACAAAAATATTGAACTGAAAGATTGCATTAAATGTAGATATTTTAAATAGAAATGCTTTAATGAAAGAATTAATGTAATTAGTAAATGTTATTACATGTTGAGTATCTCTTGTCCGTTGATCTAAAAGCTGATTTTTTTTTTTTGGCAACTCTTAAGTGGCTTATTGGCATATCCGGGGATACATTGGCAAGTGTGGAGGGCAGATTGGCATGTCTGGGGATGCATTGGTAAGTCTGAGGGGCAGAAATCCTGACATATTAAAAGTGATGTATTTGCATTGATTCTGTGAGACTTTAATATATCTAGGTGAAAATGATCCGTTATCCAAACTGATCCATTCTCCAAAAAACTTCTGGTTCCAAGCATTACGGATAAGGGTATGCAACCTGTATTATTAAAAGTAAATTGAGCCCCCTCTGCTGGTATAGCTCTGTCAGGTGGCTGACATTTTTAGAATCTTGAGGTCAGATTAAGGATTATCTATCCAAGATGTCTGCCCCCTGATAGAGCTATGAAAGAAGAGAGGATATAATCATTTTCTCTATTTGTATTCTTTCAGTAAAGGATTTCTGTATAAAATGTCTACTCTTAATGCAATCTTTAAATTAAACATAACTTTTTTTTCCTGACAGTTATCCTTTTAAGGTGCTTATGATTTCTTCAAATTGATGTATTCTGTCGGATTTGGATCAATAAGACACATCTCTTTTAAACACTAGTTAATTATTTTGTGCGTCTTAAATGATCCAGTGACCGGAGTGTGTTATATATACCAGTTTTTCCTTTATGGTCCTCAAGGGGTTATTAGTACTTCCATATCACCATACATTTTTTGGGGCATTCCTTTTACATCCCGGTGAATTAAATGGTTTTTTCAGCATGTGACCTATTTATTTCCAACTGGTTTGTTGAGATGATCTATTGAAAATACAGGTGTTTTAGCACTTGAAGCCGGGGTTATAGATTTGCAGAGTGCGCTGTCTGTTCAATGTTAAAGTTACAGCGTGTTTACATGTAGTGTGGGTGGCCCCTGTGGCTGTTACCTACATCAGCAATTCATCTCCTTTCCCCAGAACCATGTATAAAGCTAATCATTCACATATCTTATACCTTATTAACCTTCTGAGTGCTGTTGGATATGATGTTAGTCTAGGTTTCCTTCTTTCACAGGTCAGTCGTTTGACCCTGAGGCCTACTTACTGTGTAGCACAAGGATAGCCCTCTTGATGGACTACATCTCCTATGTTCCCTGCCAACCCCTTTCATGTCGTAAAGGATTATGGGAAATATAGTTCTTTATCAGCTTGAGGGCCTTCGTTCGATACCCCTGGTGTAATGTCTAGAACAACACTTCAAAACAACAGCCATGAAATATGTGAATTCTAGTTTGGTCTATCATAGGGCAGCGCTTTAGATGTTGTTGTGGACTACATGTCCCTTGATGCTTTGCCAGCATTTCAGCTGTAAGAGCATTGTGGGACATATAGTCCACAACATCTGGAGAGCCAGACGTTGCCTACCCCTGTCATAGCTAGTGGAAAGCGTCCTACAGCAAGCAGAGTTTATTGGTAAAATGTAACAAATATCTGTACTCCACTGACCGATCAAACCACACAGAGGCCAGGCATGGATGAAGCTATTGATATTACCCCATGCGTTTCGCATTATGGCACATTATTAAAGCTACGATTAGGTGCACAGACCCAAAAAGGAAATGTGTTGGTTATCAGTGGCTACCCCTCACATGTCTGGTCACAGGTTGTTTTCTTGTTTGTTTTATGTTCCTACTGAGCACCATTTGCAGCTTTGTTACAAGGAACCTAATTATTCTTACTACTTCTTGTGTTTTTTATTATGACCCAACGCATGTGCATTGATCCTCATGCAAGCAAATAAAATTAGCCCACCTCTTAAGAGCAGGGACTTTGGCTCACTATTCCTAAGAAGCCTATTGCCAGCAAAAAAAAAAAAAAAACCCTTACAATGTACAGGTTAAACACTAACAGATGAACCAAAGTGAGTTGAGTTTAGAGTCTCTTTAATTCAGTGAGATCAGTTTAAAGCTCTTGATTGAGAACACTAGAAAACGGTGCTGAGAATTTTTCTAACCTTATTGTTTGTCCAGATCTGTTCCTGTAATAAAACATATAATCAGTTTTGAAGATGTAAGCAAAATGTATATTTTTCAACCCAGCATAGACTGATGATTCCTGATTTTTGTTAAACGTTTACTGCAGAATTTTCTAAAACTTGTGTGGATTTATCTAAAGGCCGAGTTGTGCAGAGAGTCTGTTAACGGACATTGTTGCTCTCTCGGTGATCTCTGAATGTGTCAAAGTTCACAACTTCAGCTGGAGGTATATTTGCATTTTAATCGTTGATACCCTTGTTTATATGATACATTGTATAAGCCTTTGAGACGCAAATGTGCCTATGACCTGAGTGAAGATATTGTAAAGGATCACGGTGGGATGTGGGAAGCCAGTGATGGCAAACCTATGCACAAGTGGCACTTTTAGACCTCTGAGGTGGCAATCTGCATGTGTCTACAGTATCACCATCACTTATGGAGGACCCAGTAAATGTTATGATGTAAGACTGACATTTGAGGGTATTAGGCACTCTAGTGCACGGTTCTTACTTGAACTCAGTGGTGCAGTACAAATTATAGAAAGGGGATGAGCAGGGTGGCTGATAGTGATGGGCAGAAAAATGGTTGAAATTATGACACTTCCTACAGAAGATTGAGTACACAGGTTCAAAATGGTCACCATCTTTTCTCTAAGCAATACTTTTTAAAAGAGCTCTGACAGATTAAAATAAAAAACTAATCATCTTTTGAATAATTAGAAGGAACATTCTCTTCATCTTTATGTGGTCATTTATTTAAGAAAACAATGGGGGGGGGGGTCCCACTTTTTCAATTTAGACTGAAAATGAATTTTTGGTTAAGGTTTGAAAGTGCTTTGTATGGTCTTTAACTAGTACTGTGGGACTCGTGTTAAGATTGAATGGATATTAAATAGAGTGCAGCAAAATGGTGTTGTGAATTGACATGGTTTAGAGCTCATTTTGCCCCAGAGCAAGCCCCCCAAATGGAGGAATTTGCACTATATGTACTTTTATTTTTGTTGGATTGAGCAGAGATGAAAAATATGTGACCCTCCACTCCACCCTTCGCTCTTTGGTGTAAGCTCTTTTTTATTGAATCCCTAACCGGCATCCCTTCTCGAAGCAGATGGTCCTTTTAGTGGAAGAAACTAAGTCGATCTATAAAACGTAAATTACGTTTTCGTCAAAGAACTGCCTTTTTTTCTTTTTTTACATTAACTTTTGCTTCGTGCAGGTTTCATGTCTAATACTAGTGGACCCTGTCGCCGTTCAACGTATTTCAAACTCCAAGTTATGTAAAACTCCTCCAATTACCACCTTCACCAACCCAAGTGTCCTTGTGTGAAGAACATTCTTGGACACCCAACATACTCCAATTTTTATATTTAGGTTTTCTAGGTTATAAACTAAAGTTTCTAAAACCAGCTTTGTTGCTTGTAACAGGATTCTTTTTTAGACAATGACAACAAAGGCTTTTTCCATACCCATTAACATTTCCTTTGGACCAACAAGAAAGCTTACAACCAGTTCCATTCTTTTCTCCGAGCCCTATCGAGAAAAATGGCCGCCATGGAGCATGCTGATTTCTGAAGGTTTCGCGATTAATAAAATACAGCACGGGGATTACCGCCTACTATCTTCTCAGGCGACCTAAAAACCGACCCATCTCCTATTTCCTTAAGATTTCCTCAAGACATTCAAAGACACGGTATGTTTATCAGTATTATTTATTAAAGTGGTTACATTTTTACAATATATGGAGCATAGTAAAATACACCCGAGTTTATCATGACGATGAGAACAGGCGATTGTCATAGTTAATAGTACGAAAACCAAATTTATCAACACTTCAAAGGAAGCAAATTCTACTCTACTCTAAAGAGTTCCTTAACCAATAACTGCACAAAATTGTATTGTTACGTCCAAAACTTAATGTATTTAGTACAAAAAATAAAAAATAGTATGTGATATTACCAAATTGTATTGTTTAGACTAAATACCGTATTCGCTTATTTTGAGAGAACCACAACATACTACAGCTCAACAAGTTTGAACATACTTTGACTTACGGAGTCAACCATCTAGAATTGAGGATAAAATAAGTGGAATGTAAGAGATGGGGAATTGGTCTACGCAACATACTAAGCGACACATAGAACCGGCGCTGACAGAACACCGGTTTCTGAAACAGCGTAGAAGGCGCATGGTGTCATTGTCATTTTTTCCCAAACTACTCGTTATTGTAGTGGTCCAACTTGTTATTTGTATAGAAAGGAAAAAAAAAATAGGAGGATGTAATTTTTTATGATCCTCTGCGTTATAAAAAAAAAAACAAAGGCCAACAAAACATAAATACTTGCAAAATGGATAAATAAATATAGTTTTTCTATTTTTTTATGTTTTATATCTGTATTTTTTTTTGTTTGTTTTTTTTTGTTCTTGGTTGCATTTAACTCTTAGCAGCATCAATAACTCCATTGTAGTCCATCAGATGAATGTCTAATTAATAAAGATGCTAAATCTTAATTTTAAAGTTTGGGGGTTCACTTGGGATCAGTTACTCATTGTATGGGGATTTAAAAATGCTGCTGGGTACATATCCGTGAGCAGACCCAGGTTATGGGAGAAAGTCTCAAACTAAAGTGTTCTCATAACCAGTGTAATATATAGCTTCTATCTCCCATGATGATATTATCCAATTAGGTCAACATTTCAGTACTTATTAACATTTAATAATAGTAACTAAATAATTAAGAACAAAAAAGGATACAGCTAAGCTGACCCTGCCAGGAATCAAACCTGCAAGTCTGAGGATTGAAAAATGTTTATGTGTCCCCCCGAGTTTATATAAGTTTACTGAGAGGGGACCATAACATATTGTAAATCCTTCCTGCTGTGCAGTTTTTTTTAACTGCCTTTATAAAAAAAAAAAAATGTAAAAAACCCAATAAAAGGGGTTAACACCAAATAATGCTAGTTTTACGTCAACTCAAACAGAGGCCCACTTTAATCATAGCGGCTGTCTATCATTCACGGCAGTATGTATGGAATATCTCTATTTTTCCCATCTATACCATTTCTTTAAAAAAATAATATAGAGTATGCGATCATGGAAAAGAAGAAAACTAACAGAAATAAAAAATACAAACAAGTTGAGAACCCTCTCCAACGAAGATACACATACTGTTTATCACTTAACTTAAATCCTTGTCTTTTAACGATATGTTACCGATTTTGAACTGAAAGGGGGGAAAAAACGTGTTTATCTCCTTCTTAAATATTACGCAACTGATTACAAGACATGTAGAAGCAGCCGCGACTGCTGGAATTTTCTATTGACTTAGTTCATTAGCAGAGCCGGAAAAGGCTTGGTACGTTCAAGAGTTCGGCATTAGCGGTGAGTGGAATGCATCTACAAACAATGCGTTTGAAAAATTAAAAAAAACATTCTCTCCACTGAAGTGCTAATACTGCCCAACGCGTTTCACCCACTGTTTATGTTCCAAGGGAGAGAACGGACGGATGTACATCACAGATATCAAACCACTTAGAGTTGATTTTCCTTTTGGGCCACAGTCCGTTGACAGGCAGCGAAGAGTTGGCCTGCCGATCTTGGTCGCTGACCAGTTTCCAGTAGTACTTGTCCTTGATGAAAAAAGTAGACTGATAAGCGTAAGAAAAATAGACGGCATCGATGTAGCCTTTGGGATGATCGGCGGGCGATACTCCTGGGAATACATCTATGATGCGTTTGGGGTAATGCTCCACCTTTTTATTCTTCTCGATGCTAAACGCGGTGACCTAGAGGAATAGGGGACAATTTAAAAAAATATATAAGAATAGTGAAGTCTGAAAGGTGATAAATAGCTAGAAAAAATATATAGTAACATAAAAAACAATGTTATTTTTTATGCCAACCAGTCATATACGTTCGAAAATACATTTCCTAGAGACCTTTTCCGGCATGGGGTGGGTTTAAAAGAGGATGAGGAGTAGGTGACACAGTTGTGGAGTGAGTAGAGGTAAATACCATGCCTCAATCTCCATATTCTAGAGGGAGTTGCGGTCTCTTTAAATGAGAGTAATATGCTAATTTAAGTTGAAAGACCCAAGTTCATCAAGTTCAACCCTACTACCTATCCTAATTCCAGCTCTTAACCCAAAAGAAGGTAAAATACCCTAATTAAGTGATTTTTTTTTTAAATGTTGCCATGATGGGGGATCATTTCCCTTTTTAACTCCAAACTGACAATCAGATTTCTTGGATCAACAAGCTCTAAAAAAATTATGTTGATTCTATCATTTATAGCCCTGTATGCTCTTCTTAATAAAAAAATAAAAATAAAAGTTTTTTAAAACATCTATTGTATTTGATATCTCCACCTCTCTTGGCAGTAAGTCCCATATCTCTTTGACTTTATTTGTGAAAGATGAAAGTTAAGTTTCTTTCCAACTCGGCTACTTTGGCCTTATGTTTGAAATTCCCGGCAATTCTCCCTCTCAAGATTAAAGCTCCTATTGTCTTTGTGGTAAAGAATCCCTTTCTATCATGTTTTTGTTTAGAAGATATGGCAGTGAAGAAAACCAAGCACTAGGACACTTACTTCCTCCAGTGGCTGCTTGTGGGTGGGGTTTAAGTTAGTGCTCCTTTATTGGTCAAGCTAGCAGTCTTTCAGTCACTGACCAGTAAGGGGGTTGTGTTTGTAAGTGACAGGTTATGTCCCCTAGTGCGAACTCGAGGAAGCAACTACATAATCAAGAGTGTCCTTAGGAAAATTTGCAAGTTACTGAGGACCCTTACATTATTTTCAGTGAAAAAGTAGATGACCCGTTCCTTCTTGTCGTAAAAAGCGGCATCGATGGGGTTGGGCACTCCAGGAAATGCCTCGGAAATAGGCTGGGGGTATTTATTTTTCCTCCAGTCTTCTGTGAAAACTGTATCCTTTTCAGGGTCATAGCGCCAGACCTGCGTGCCTTTAAGAAAAAGAAATGAGAAATCAGTTTATGGATCACTGCCCATCTTGCCTTTCAAAGTCTAACGCATATAAAGCATTATGGCGTACCTGTTGATTCTAATAATTAAGTGGCTTGGAACCTTCCGCCCTTCTTAAAGGGACTGTGCATATTAATGTGCTTTTCAAAGCACTTTAAAATGTGTGTTTTACATTTTGCATTCCTTAAGATATAAAATACTTACAGCTAGATGGAATTGTGAAATTACAGCAGTCTGCAAGAAGCCAGGACTGCCCACACTAGCTGAGTAAAAGTTAATTTCATTATTCTTTTTGCTGCAAGAACCAATGAGAATAATTTAATTCAAATGAATGGAATTTCCTGTCTCTCTAGTGATGTCATCAGACATTGTGTTGCACTTTTAAAAGATTCTACTGTGTACAAGAGTAAGTCTGTTGCAGTCCACACAATGTATTCAATTTCAGCAGCACAGGAAGTGACTAAATGAAACAAAACTTGATATCCTCAGTGTCTATATCAGTGTTTCCCAACCCAGTCCTCAAGGCACACCTACCAGTCCAGGATTTAGGGATTACCTGGGTGTGTCTAAGGTGTTTTTACAAAGAAGAAAAAAAACACCTTAGACACAACTGGGTAATCCCTAAATCCTGGACTGGTAGGTGTGCCTTGAGGACTGGGTTGGGAAACACTGGTCTATATAATCAGTGCTGCCGCACCTGCAGTAAACAGGCAGGGTAATTACTGAGGGAGAGCTTGAGGCAAATATAAAAAAATGTGATTTATGCAGAATGCCTGCATCAAATCACACTGGAAAAAAACCCTGTGATCTTCATCTTGCACCAAAGTGAGTTTGAGGACTAGACTGTCCCTTTAATGAGCATGAAGTAGGCGGATACGGAAAGGAATGGGTGGGGTCAGGGATTGCAAACTGGGCAGAAATAGCTTAAAGTGGAAGGGAATCAGCGATCCAGGTGGCAGTGAGAGGGCACAGTGCAGTGCTAAAATAAAACTAAAAATTAGCTATGTTCCACAAGTCCCCCACACATTTGTATGAACCCTCTCGTAAACCTTTTTTGAATACTTACCAATACATACTGATACATTAACAATAAGTAAATAAAAATGTTAGTAACCAATAGTTTCTAAGATGAATTACAGCAGGTCAGTGTACAGTCCCATCTGATAAAGTACAATTACACTTTAGATTAATGAGCGGAATTTTGGAATCGTTAGAAAAACCCACACAACCTTTGTTTAATGAATAACTTTAATGATCCGGGTTATTTTTAGTCTGTGTTCTATACGCTCCGGGACAGGACTTCCCAGAAATGTCCTTCCACAGAAGCTAAACTTCTATTAATGACTAACTAACTTAAAATAATATTTGCAATGAATGGACTGATCATAGTTACCATAAAAAACCATAAGATCATACCTTGGGTGTTTTTATTGCAGGGTCTTCAGTGCAATGCCTGTCATGCCCTGGTGGTAGTAGGGCTGTACAGTTCTCCCTGCCCCACCCCTCTTTTGGCCATTTTACATCCATGGCATGCAACTCCCCACCAGCCTGGCCTAGGAATTCACCATTTCCTGTCCCCATAAGAAGATGGGACACCATAACCCCCGACATTTTAAATGGTCAAAGAGGGGCACTTTAGTTTTTAAGGAGACTGGCTGTAGGTGTGGCTATGGGAGGGGCATTTATGACATTTGGAAGCGGAAGTCAGAAAGCCATTTAGAATAAGAATAATAATGCATTTTATTTACAGAAAGTAATATATAAATTAAAATATTTATTGCATTTTATATACACTATACAATGTTTTAATGCTTTGGAGCTCTGTGATACATATTTCAAATTCCAAGTTCCTGAGACATAGGGAGTCCAATGTAGGAAAGAGGGACATAGAAATTTAGGGAAAAAATAGGGACTATCCTTCATAAATTGCATGGCCTCCAACTGTCCCGCTTTCCGTGGGACAGTCCCGGTTTTGGGTGTCTGTGCCACTGTCCTACTGATTCCCTTCATCGTTAGACGGTAGAACATGGTAGGAATTTTAGTGCATACCGGAAATTGCTAAGGGGTATGGCAATTACCAAACATTGCTATGGTGTGTGGCAATTACCAAACATTGCTATGGTGTGTGGCAATTACCAAAAATTGCTATGGTTTATGGCAATTACCAGAAATTGCCATGGTGTGTGGCAATTACCAGAAATTGCTAAGGTCTATGGCAATTACCAGAAATTGCTATGGTGTGTGGCAATTACCAGAAATAGCAATGGTCTATGGCAATTACCAGAAATTGCTATGGTGTGTGGCAATTACCAAAAATTGCTATGGTGTGTGACAATTACCAGAAATAGCAATGGTCTATGGCAATTACCAGAAATTGCTATGGTGTATGGCAAGTCTTGATCCTATGAAGTATGGACCAGAAAGGATGTACAGTCAGCCACAAGTTCCCTGACCTCATTTGAAAGGGAAGATATAAAATTGAATATGGAAAGTCCATATAAACATTGTTGACTAAATTAATTGATGTAAAGATTTGCAAGTGAAAAAAACCCTGATAATTTAACGATGGTATTTTAATTGATTTAATAGTATGTAAGGAATACTAAATGCTTCCTTTAAAGAGACTTGTCTCTTTAAAAAAAAAAAAAAAAACCATATAAACAACATAACTTTATTTAGCAGTGGGATGAACCAATGTAATATATAATATATATATATTTTTGGATCCATACCTTTAAAGAAATACTGGGCATCAATGTTCCAGGTCCACACGTGCACATACGCATCGATGTCTTTTTCTGGAAGCCCGCGCCACCCAGCTTTGATCGGGCGCGGGTCTCCAAATCGAGTCCGATTGCCCTTGTTCTCGTACATCCAGTACCAGCCGGTCTTGAAGAAGTAGGTGTTGAACCTGTAGACCTCGCCACGTGGAGTCCTCTCTTTCCTCACCCAGTCAAATATGGTGCTAAAGCTCCCATCACACGAACCTGGTCATGGAAAGATAGAAAAAAACATCCCTCAACAACCGTCTGACAATATATTCTGATGTGGGCTAAATTCACCAACCAGTATATTATTTGTTTTTGAGGTTCAATACTTTCTTCCTAAGGGCACCCAGTATATCAATTTGGATAAAGCGTGCATTCCTTCCATATTACTTCGGTTTATGCGCTTACCATATTTCTGCTGGACTGCCTTCCTGTCTTCCCAATCAAGCTCAAATTTGCCTTCCTGTGGCGTGTAATTGGGCTGCATCACTGACCCCAACCTGTTAATATGGGGCAAGCCGAGAGCATGACCAATTTCATGAACCGCCACCTGAAACAAATAAACATGTTATTATTAGAGTTGAGCGGACACCTGGATGTTCAGCGAGTTCGGCCGAACGTCGGAAAAAAGTCTGGGTCCGTGCTCGAACTTGACCCCGAGCTTGACCCCGAACCCCATTGAAGTCAATGGGGACACAAACTTTTGACCACTAAAATGCCTCTAAAAAAGTCCTGGAAAGGGCTAGAGGGCTGCAAAAGGAAGTAAAATATGGGTGAGTGTCCCCATTCATACCTATTGAAATTGACCTATTCGTATGAATGGGGACTCTATTTCGGTTTATAGAATGGCAATAGCATTATATGTATTCCATAAACCGAAAGTCTATAAACCGAAAGACATTCGGTTTATAGGCTTTCGGTTTATGGAACACATGTAATACTATTCGCTTTCTATAAACCGAAATAGAGTCCGCATTCATAAGAATTTCTTATGAATGGGGACTCTATTTCGGTTTATAGAAAGCCAATAGCATTACATACAATGTAATCGCCGAACCCCAAACTCCAACACGGACATACAGTGAAATGTCCGTGTTCGGGTCCGGGGTCCAAAAACCGTAAAGTTCGGTACGAACCCTAACAGTGCGGTTCGGGTTCGCTCAACACTAGTTATTATGTAATGACGGAATTGTAATTCATTATTTACATATGTGTATAAATATATACATATATATGTGAACTTAATTGATTTAAAATTTCAGAGTGTTGGGTGTCATGTGGCACCAAACACTCTGACAGATGGAGACAGACACAATGTGTAAAAAGCAGGAAGAGTGAGCACAGATTTCTGCTGCCCACTGGACCATCAGGGGTTAGGCCTCTCTACAGGATAAGATAAGAGGGTGGGTTATTTCAGGGGAGTTGCTGGGATGGAAGGGGACAGGGACCGGTGATGCTGGGGAAAGGCAAAACAAATTTACCTTCTTCTCTCTCCCTGGAATAATTTCTGGGCACGCCCATGCTCACTATGCAGTATTAGTAATATGTCTTTGACGGAAGAAGCACAGACTTCAAACCTCCACTGCACCACCAGGGTGCGCAGTCTATACAGGAAGAATGGGGTATTTGTTTGAACTAAATGGTTGTAGTAGTGCAGACCATCAAAAACTAGGGAAAGAGATGTACGGCATTGGGTTGGGGAATAGAAGGCTGCCATGATGGGAGGGAAGAGATGGGGGGACATTAAAAACAAGTTACAGTGCCAAGGGGAAAGTGATGTTGTTTAGAGTATAAAAAAAATGTCTGCATGAAATTTTTACATGAGGCATTTGTTAAAGAGAGGCATCTTTTAAAGAACAGCATCTTTTAAAGAACGGCATCTTTTAAAGAGCGGCATCTTTTAAAGAACGGCATCTTTTAAAGAGAGGCATCTTTTAAAGAGCGAGATCTTTTAAAGAGAGGCATCTTTTAAAGTTAGCACACATTTTCATAAACTGAGCAGCATGAACCAATGACTTCTACATTGTCATTAATGCTGTGTCAGCTGTATCGTGTTATGTACCCTTTTGCACAATATGCCAAGACAAAGCCCAGATTTACGTGACCTGATAAAAAGTAAAAAAAACAGTGATGCTTACCTTCAAAAGACTGATGCCATGCTCACTACTCAACCCTACAAAGTGCTCATCATCATCGAAATGGATATCGCCCAGATACCAGGCATGAGCAAACTGCTGACCCACTCCGTCAAAGGCCTGAGAACAGCCAAGGTGCTGTCCTGTTGGGAGATACAGAAACACAAGTTCACCATTTGGGGGTTTTAGAGCAAGGGTGGGCACCGGCATTGTTTACGGTTGGACAATATTTTGAACCTTGTGATGGATACTGTTATCCTTCTATGGGATTTATACCTATCGCTGGTGTAGAGTTTTATTCCATTGTTCACCCTGTGTCGCCCCAAATTTTTAAAGGGAAATTGGGGGTCATTCACTAAAAGTAAACTCACCCATAAACTACAAAATTCCCAGGTTGGAAAAGTTCTCTAGGGCTTCTTTCCAGTTCAGCTATTAATGCCTGAGTTTAGCAGTTCACTTTTAGTGTAGAGAGTTGACCCTTATGGTTAGCTAAGGGCAAATACTAAGCCTTGACGGCTGTAGACCTAGGGATTTAATTAGAACTCCTGCAACCGCAAACTCCAGAAACCACAAAGGTGGTTTGTTTCGAGAAGAGTTTCCATTGAAGTCAATGGTTTTCTATAGAATCATAAAACTTAACTGGCCACATTGGCTTTTTGCTCACAGCCCATCCACATCCTTGGTCTTACTGACTTTGTGAGGTTCTTGCCGGACTGGTGGCCCCATGTAGGAGGTCGGGACTCGTTAAAGGTAACAACTAGTTCAAACTTGCTAGGGATTTCCCTTGTTCCTTTCCTCTCCTCTCTTTCTGAGTTCTAGTTTCTAGATTTCCTTTCGGATTTCTAGATTTCTAGTTTTTTTATCCTCTTACAGGGAGAAGGTTAATACACCTCAGTCACGTGTCTCCTCCAGCTTTTTAAATAAATATCTGGTACATACAGGGGGCCTCACGCCCAATGGAGGTTTGGACTTTTGAAATATATTTAGTATGCCTGTAACTCTGTGGAATTTATGTTTTTCACATGTGTTTACTCTCCCACCACCTTCCCCCCCCCCCCCCCCCCTTTAATAAAAATTGAATTGCAAAACCCAGCATAAAACTAAGGATATTTGTGTGTAATAGGATCACACGTATAATGAAGGTCCTCAGACAAGAGATTTACCAAGTGATTCAAAGTTGGCAGGACTTCATGTTAGGAAAACCTCCACTTTTCGAGCTGATGCACATTTTTAAAAAAAATTTAAATTTCTCCCCACTTTTTCCCCACTTTGTAAATCACTTGATAATTCCCCTTGAGTTTTTAATCAAATGATCAACTGTTTAATCTTAGTTTTGAGATTCTCAGCTGTCACCTGCCTGTGCCGAAGCCAACTCGAATGTCTACGTCGTCCCCTTTGAGGTCTTCCGCAAACTGTAGAGGGATAACCTCACTCCACATCCGGAAAGCTAACGTGAGTATCCTTCTCTGCTGTTCGATGCTCAGCTGCATGCTGTACCCTTCGCCCATTAATTTCCACTTGAGAGTGCTCTTCGAAAAACTCATGGAGTTGTTATTTCCCAGAGTGTCCTTGCTGTCCCGCTTCTTCCTGTGGTGTTCGACGATTTTGGAAATTAAACTTCTCTTTTGGCGTTGGGTTTCACCCGTTTGTGAGATTTCATGATATGTCTCAGTCTGGGTGCCAGGGACGGTCATGGTCCCATTTTTACGCTTTGACGGGGCTTTGTGGTCAGGGACACCACAGCGGGGTTTGTTCATGGCTACTTTTGTAGCACTGTCGAGAATTCCAGTCATGTTCAGTCCATTGGCTTCCTGGAAACGTTTCAGTGAGTCTGAGTAGGTTGGACTTAAATCAACCTTTTTGGATGTGTTGAACGAATGCCGCTCCAAAGGCTCTCCTTCTGATATCATCTGGGAAACATCTTGCGGAGCTTGGTCAAACTCAGGGGGTTCTGGAAAGACCTGTTCCTCCCAATTAACTGGGGCGACCCAACCATATTTTACAAGGTATTGCTGTTGGTGAGAGGAACATAAACGGAAGAAAATACATTAAAAATCATATGGTTCCTGTAAGTGACCTTATTTACAGGTGCCCAGAAAGTGTTATTAAAGGACAATTAATGGCACAAAGTAAAGTTATATTTAATTAAACGATTGCATCAAGTGTAGACATTTTAAATAAAAAGGCATAAATGAAAGAGCATCCATGGAGCATCCTTTTCTCAGTACAACTCTATCAGGGGGTGGACATCTTGGGTCAGATTAATAAGATGTTAATTCATTTGACCCAAGATTCTAAACAATATGTCTGCCCCCCCTCATACATTTATAAGGAGCGAAGAGGGTACAATAAATTACTTTATGTGTATTTTTTCATTAAAGCACTACTATTTAAAATGCCTTCACTTTCTAGCAATTTTTCATGTAAACATAACTTAATTTGTCCGTTAATGCGCTTTTCTATGGTGGAACGGGGAGTTTGCGTCTATCATGGAAGGGAGAGTCAGCCTGTAGATGGCACCCCTCGACAGGCTGGACCTTCTACCCCTGTTAACGACTCTTGCTCTCTCTCCCTCATGATTCCCTGTTAAAAAACAGCAATGCTTTTTTTTTTTTTTCTTCCCTGACTTACACACTGCAGCCACTCAGCCTTGTGTATACACTTAGTGCTTGGTAGAGATATGCTGCAGGGGAAGGATGTTTACATTTCCAGACCATTCCTCAGACACACACCCATCAGTATCTTGAATTTCCTGAATTGGACACTCTCTTCCAAACAGGATAACTGGATGTTTTGACTCAACCCTTGACTTGCAAAACACGCAGTGAATCATCAAAATATCTGAATTATCAGATGTTTGTAAAGCAAACGATTATTCGTTTATTATGGTTATTATTCGAGAACGCATTTAAAGAAGGAATAATGAATTTTTTTTTTTTTTTATTTCCGTTCTGAGATAGATCCTCGTGTTATTTTGGCTAAAGAGATAACATCTGTTCTGGGCTCCCGTTTACGGTTCCATGTAACGCTGGAGATTTGGCGGACTTCCTGTCCATGACAGAAAACGACCATAGAGATGCCATGTGTGTCACAATAAAAGAGTCACACCTCTCTATGGCATTTCCTGTCTGATACAGAAATTATGTGGTCAACCTGTTTTCTGTAATGTGTGTCAGGTTAGAGGTTCCAAAAACCTCCTCAGCGAGTGTCAGAATTCCAAATGACAGATTTACATCTCCAGTGAACGTCTACTTCAGCATACGTCTACTTCAACATAACATAACATATCCAATCATAGTTCACCTCCTCTAAGGTATGATGTCCCATTAGGGTTGCCACCTTTTCTAAAAATACTGGCCATGCTACTTCCTCCATAGACTTTAAATTGGCCTCAAGCCAATTTTTTTACCGCCCTGTCCCATGCCCCATGTCCTCAAAAAAATGTATGTGGTTTGAAGCCAACACAAATGGCAGTGAGAACCCCAGGCAACTTAAAAAAGTAATTTAATCTTAGTATTGGGAGCAGTGTAATCTACAGATTTTGGAATGCTAAAAGTGTAGGGCCTATGAGGTGTATCAACACTACTTTTCAACTAAAATCTGTATAAAACCCATCACGACAAGAGCTGGGCTTTGTGAATTTGGTTGCTTCGCTTTTGACCAAGTTGCCCAAAATTCTGGCCATGTAGGAATTATATGGGACTTGAGTTGTTCTCAGAAAATAGGTAAGAGAGCAGGAGCCAGAAACCATCCAGCAGCTTCCAGGTTCTACCAAATGGCCAAGAGCTCCAACGGCTTAACACTCGATAGAGTATAAATTGAATAGCTATGTCCATCCTCCCAGTGTGTGTGTCTTACCTGAGCAGCCTCTGGGCTCAGGATCGCAGCGGCCTGCGGGTGGACTTGAGTCTCGGCATCCGAATGATCTCGGTTGTGGAAGAGTTTTTCAGAGCCCGCATTCTCGAACAGAAGCAGGAGGAAAATAACAGCGGCCAGGACTGAGAGTGTTTTTAGGCAATCGGCTTTCTCCATTCCAGCAGTGCCCATTCGTCTTGTGTTTTCATGAGATCAGTGGTGGATACAACTTATCTTACTGCCGGTGACTAGTTAAGCATAGCTTTTCATAGGATCCTTGCAAGCTCGGGATGGAAAGATGGACTCCGTCTAGCCAGGGGTCGAATATGTGAAGAGAGGAGGTCTTTCCTTACAAGCCTGAGTTAAATAAATTAGTCAGAAGGTCAGAACAGGCATCAAAATGTGAAATTGCAATCACACAAAGTGTACCAGAACTATTAATGTTACTATAGCAACAGTCCTGCCTATCTCTCCAAGCCCTTCTGATTGGATGCTACTGAATTTAGAAGTCCCAGTGGAATCATTTTCAGTATAAAACTGAGGACTATCAATTGGTTTAAAGTCAAAATAAGTGGGTTTCACCCATATTAAACACATATACAACATACAGATAATGTGCTAGGTGGAAAGTGTCCCTTGAAAGAAAAAACAAGGTGTTAAAATCCACAAAAAATGCAAAAGAAATCCCGACTTATTAAATATATCTAAATTTATAATTGTTGCAAGACATGATAAAGTGGTACTTACTGCTGCTGTTCTGGCCACCCTGGGTCACAGTGTCAGAAGACTTTCTCTAACTGACTAGAAAAGTGTAGGTTTGACCAGTCAGAGTATGTCCTGCCCCTTACTAAATCAGAGCACTCCTATGATTGGACTTCAGTTTGCCACACAGATTATTACCTTACAAATGATTGGCTGGAATCTATTACCAATGATTATTAGACTTTTATTTATAGGGCATATATATGTGTATAAGGGGTCAATGCCAACTTTTTTTTTTTAAAGTGGATGGCCACATGCAGAAGAAATAGATTGGGAGGCTGGGTATTATTTGCTTCCAATTCTGCCTTCACAATGTATGGATCATTTTTGATAATGTTTTAGTCTTTACATTCACAGTATAGACAGTGTTTAGCTCACAGCGTCGGTTTAAACCCTTGAAATCATTAACCTCTAGAAACGAATACTATAGAGTGAAATTAACAACACTTGTTTTAACTGAGTGCTTTTCAAACCAGTTACCATAAAAACGAATAATACTTTTGGACTATGATTTGTGTGTGCTCAGCCAAACAAAAACAAAAAAAATCCTTGGGATAAGCATTTGGTTTATATATTGACGAAATCGTGGAGGTTATATGTAAATATTAACTGGGGGAAAAAGTTCAAAGTTAAAAAAGATGAGAAAATCCTTCAAACTGTGTGTTCTCCCTAATAAAACTAACAACCCAAGAAAATATAGCAGAAAAGAAGGTGAGAGACCAAATATATTGTCCATACAAAGACCCAATTAATATAGAAAGGGCATACTGGTCCCACTTGTCATGTACAATTGAGAACCTTGAAGACTCAATCCGACAACTCTACAGCACGTGTGCGGTGGCTCTGTCACTAGATCTGACAGCGCTACTGCCCATGAGCCTCAAATCTGAGACTGTCTCTTTTAGGCCGGGACAGTTGGGAGGTATGTATTATTATTAGATTATTAATAACAAAAAAAAAATGCAGAGTTTCCCTTGATGCATATAATGTTTATTACATGTGAACTGAAGTCATATTGTATCTTTGTCAGCACTTGCTAAATGAGATTCTGTGAACCTGACACAGCATCGTCCCAGCTAATGAATCTGTAATAGGTGATACACACATCACACACTAGAATTCTTCTACAGGTCACTGAACAGTGTATAGCCCAGGCTCAGGAGGCTTACATCTACAGTATGTATGAACTTGCTGGGTCTGTCAGAGTCCAGAGAACATTTCTGTCACAAAGTCTAGTTAAGCCTAACCATCAACAATGTTGTCATCTACCCCTGATTTGGGGTTTGAAACCTGCATGGAATAACTTTGTATCAAACTTTCCTTTAAAGCTGCCCGCCCCTGTTTGGCACTTTTGCAGGAGGTTCCAACCAAATTTATTTGAACCACCCAACGTGGCATAGACCACACCCAGTCTTTTTTCTGCTCCCTATCCCACCAATGTCTCCTGGTATGTATATAAACGAATTTGGTATTTTCGTACTGTGACAAAACCCACGCTAAGTCTCAACCTAAAGCAAGGAATGTTTACATAGTGCTGTTTCCTGTGACTCGTCTTTGGTGCCCTTTGCACCCTACGTCATTAAATTGTTCCGCTGTGATCTGGCCTCCATTAGTTCTGAATCAGTACTCTGCAAAAATACCAGGCATGAATCGGACTGCTGGAGCGGCAAATTTAGCTCACTTTGGACTCTATGAAACAAGACTGGAAACTGGTCATCGTGAAATCGTCAGGCAGACAGAACGCACGTTTACTGTTCATAAAAGACCAAGCTTGCCGGAAACTGGACACATTTGACGTCAAATTTACAAGCCGATTTTAACCCGTGCTGGGTATCTGTGGTTCCACAGATGTTGTTGGGCAATAACCAACAACATATTCTGTCGGCCTTTGGGAATGCCCCCATGCCTCAAAGCTGGGGATTGGTCCAAGCCCACCCACAATGTTCTAAACAAAAAAACAAGCCAAGAAACCAAAAACACCTGGCCATTTATACATCCACTAATATTGTTGAATTTTAAACTATGGTAGCCACATCTGATGATATCATAATGCACTTCTGCACACCCTTCTATAACTGTGCCATGGTCTTACCCCAGTGCAAATACTGGAGTTTGACAAAAAAAAAATTAGGCACTGAAAAGGATAGACAGTCATCCAGGCTTGTGTTTACTATAGCTAACCAAGGTATAACTCTTACTTGCATCTGGACCCCCTACAATAAATTAATCCAGGTACTCCCCCAAACAGCCCCCAAAACTTCTTATTACTTCTTCTTAAGGGATTTCAAAAATTAAGAATCTTGCCATGAGTGAGACATTTCCAATCCTTGACTCTATTTATTCAAGGGACTCCAGGGTTTGACAAATATTTGTAGACTTATAGGAGCCAAACACACTGATTCAGGAGCCAGCCTGGTTATTTTTGGGAGCCAGGGAAATGGTACCTCCCCAGAGGTCTACATAAAACACTCAAAAATAACGAGCCAGCAGCAAAGAAGCAGCAGGGATCTTAAAAGGAAACTAAACTTTTTTTTTTTTTTTTTTTTTTACTTGTTCTTCTAATATAAATGTAAGTTGCTCCTGCTGTGAGGATGAACTAGCGTGTACTTTTGATAGTACTTTTGATAGTACACGCCAGTTTATCCTCTGACCGACAGCTGCCATGTTTCCATAGGAAGCAGGCAGGCGTCTGGTCGGCGACCGGCTCTTAACTAGGTCGAGGGTCTATCTCTGTGCTAACAGGGAGAGACCCTCGCATTCAGCTGTCAGAGCGGGACATTGATTGGCTGTGCGCGTGTACAATAACACACACAAAAAAAAATCTACCTAAAAAGCAAAATGGTAACTTAAAATCCTTTTATTGGAGACTTCTCTGTATGTCTTACTTTATCTATAGTTTTTCTTTTGTGCTTTAGTGTTGTCTGTGACATTTTAATAAGAGCATAGATTAGGCATTTTACACAAGGATTTTTTTAAACATACAGGAATTTTCACTGAAATTAAAATACCAAAGTGGCCAGAGGTTTAGAGGTTATAGAAAGTGCAAATTAATCGCCTACACTAAAAAATGTAATTTACAGTGAGAGCAAAGAGTTGGTTAAAATCTAATGATTTATTGGTTTCTGCAGAATCACTCATTACTGTTTGACTTACACTTTTCTGAAATGCTTCTTGGAAATTCATCTTTAGAAAATTAGTTTTTTTTTTTAAAGACAAATGAAGGGGGTAGGACTAGAGTTAAAGGGACTGTTTGGTGCCTAAAATGCACCTTCCAAATGTTAATGCATATTTGTGTGCTTTCAAAGTAGGTTACAATGTACTGCTTAAAATATAAAATACTTACAGATAGATGAAATTGTGAAATTACAGCAGTTTGCAAGAAGCCCGCACTAGCTGAGTAAAAGTCAATTTCCATTTTTTTTTTTGGGCTGCAGGAACCAATAGGAATAATTTCATTCATATGAATGGAATTTGCTGCCTCTCTAGGGATGTCATCAGACAATGTGCTGCACTGTTAAAAGATCCTACTGCATACAAGAGCAAGTTCATCACATTCCACACAATGCATTCTAATCCAGCAACACAGGAAACAACACATTATATGCTTAGTGTCTATATAATCAGTGCTGCAGCACCTGTAGTATAAAAGCAGAGTAATGGGGGAGGGCTTGAGTAAAATATAAAAAATGTGATTTATGCAGAATGCCTGCATCCAATCACACTTGAACAAAGCCTGTGCACTATACAAGCAGTGATCTTCATCTTGCACCAAAGTGAGTTTGGGGACTAGACTGTCCTTTTTAAATGGTGCTGTCAGCCTGACCCTGCTGCAAGGCAAGATACAGGTAGCAAAGTCACACATGTTCACTGTTTCAAGAACTAGCCGCACCTGTGTCTCAGTGATTGGGAGTGTGACATCATATCTTGGTTCCCTAAAAATACTCTCCCCCCCCCCTGCAGAACCATAGAACTGAGCTATAAAAATCAGAGAAGGGGGGTGGCAAGAGCACTACTAAAAAAAAAACACATTGTGTATTATATGCTCTTAACCAATAAATAATCTTCAAATTCCAGTATATGATTAAAGGAAGAAGAACATGATTTAACCCATTTGCTACCACATGTAAAAGATGAATGTGATGCTTATTACATAGCCTTATCTAAGAGTCCAACTTATTTACACTGCTTTCCAAACTGAAAGATATAGCAGATGTTCTGCGCAATTATTATCTAATATGTCTACTTTTTCATTTATCATTACCCCAAAACACCTGCCAACAGCTTTCTTCTTTAATGATCCACACATATTTAATGCCCTTATTGTGAGCTAGGGAAGGCTATTTTCCTCTAATCCCTTGAAGATCATAAATCAGTAGAACTCACAGGATGACACAATCTGCTAACAGCTCCTGGCATGGTCCGATTTGTATATATGTTATCACATCTTCTCTGTCTCTTCTAATGTAAACAACCCAATTAATGGAGCCAGTGCTGGGGAAAGTGATACTGAGCTGGCTTCAGTTTAATCCACTTGAGTCCTTTTTTTTTTTCAATAATTTATATCAGTAAAAGTTTGTGCAGCTTGTTTACTGTTTGCATAGTTTAATTTTGAAGGAATTTACATTGGCAAATGAAAGGCATCAAGAATTTCAAAACAAGTATTTGAAAAATAAATTAATCCTTGACACAGAGACATTTAAAGGGACTTCGTCACCTAAACATTTTTTTTAATGAATAGAATACAAAGAATAACAATGTGTGAATAATGAGGTATACATGAGAAAAGTGTGCTTTAATTGTGTCTACAGTGTGTCCTGTTTACAGGTCCGGCCCAAGATACATTGCTGCCTGGGGAGAAAAACGAAATGCTGCCCCCTCCCCCCCAAAAAATAGCCCACAGTCGTGATTGTTCAAACTAAAATGAAACTTATCAGGAAGTGATAATTTAATGCAAGAGCGACTTTCTATATGCAAAATTATACAAAATACTGTATTGGCCATGATTAAAATCTGTACCCTAAATGTTTGAGCATTTAAACTTATGTACAATATTTGAGCAAGTCATGTTATAGGTCAGTGGCCACATATTATCTTTTGGGAAATTGCACAGCCTATTTTCATAATAATGTTTGTTTTACCATTTCCTTCTTTTCACCTTGTGGGTCACATAATGTGACCAGTGACCTTTAACATAATCCAGATAGATATAGACAGTGTCAGAGGAGTCCACCCCTGGATTGCTTGACATATATAGGCAGTGTCAGATGAATTAACCCTTGGGTGGCTAGACAGATATAGGCAGTGTTAGAGGTGTTAACCCCTTGGGTGGCTAGACAGGTATAGGCAGTGTCAGAGGAGTTAACCCCTTGGGTGGCTAGACAGATATAGGCAGTATCAGGGGAGTTAACCCTTTTATCACACACATGTACACTCATACACACACTCTCACTCACACTGACACACACACACTCTCAGTTTTTAACATACCCGGTGGTCATCTCTTTGCTTTGAGCTCCTCGTGTGAAGGAGGGACTGAGCCAATAACAGGAGGCTTCCAGCCAATCAGGAGAGTTGAGAGGTCTCACCTGATTGTCTGAGACTTCCTTCTATCAAGCTCCTCCGGACAAAAAAAAAAAAAAAAACGCTGCATGGAGCAGCAAAGTGCCGGTTCTGCCAGGGTGCCGCCTGGGGCAGCTGCCCCAGTCTGCCCCATTAAAGGGCCAGCCCTGCCTGTTTATGCCATCACCTTGTGGCTTTATATGCAAATTTATAGATTTTACATTTAAAGTAGTTAATTTGCTTCCATGGTGCTGTCATAAACAGGAGACAGTGCAGACATATTTAAAATACATTTTCTCTTAATGTATATCTGTGATTACAATTCTACTAACACAAAAGGGCTGTATTCAAGAAAGAGGGAATTGAAAAATGAACTGCAAACTCAAGGCCAAATTAGCCGAGTTGGAAAAATTCTCTGATTCAGCAATACTTCAAAATCTGCGATTTTGGTCTTGTTTTCAGCTCCCTTCTCAATTTCCTGCATTTCTCTCTTTTATGAGTAAAGTCCTGAGTATTTCTGAGCAGCTCAGAATTCCCCCAGAGTTAATGAGGCGAAGGATTGTTTTGGAAGAAGCTCAAGGATTGCGAAATGCGTCAATCATTCACCCTTGTGATTCGGTTCTCCCTGTTACATATCTACGGCTGTTCCGGTGGCATCATTAGTAAATCATTTTGTCTTAAAAAAGATCTGAGAAAGTTTCTGTGGTGTGGAGTACTGATAATATCTGTAGACAGGGACTGTGGAAGAGACATTGCGTTACAGTCTATGTGACTTACTAGAAAAGAATTCCAGAGCCTTAATTGCTTAATGAGATCTTAATTGGCTCTTTTTTTCTGCAAGAGCAGCTTTGGAAGGGACACGTCTGGAACACGTGAATGGATAACTTATCATAAGTATTTCAAGATAGGATCTGCTAGGATCATAAATCAACAACAGACAAGATCCCTGATAGAGGAAAAAGCTACTGAACAATATAGTACAGCAAGTCTGACACCAAACAAGTTTCCCTTTATCCATTTAAAGTGCAACTGCGTTTTCAAGGGGCAGGTCCACCGGTTTTCTGTATAGTGTATGTGTCTAACCATGTAATGGGGTGATGGAGGTATGTAATGGGGGTGATGGAGGTATGTAATGGGGGTGATGGAGGCATGCAATGGGGGTGATGGGGCATGCAATGGGGGTGAGGGAGGCATGCAATGGGGGTGATGGAGGCATGTATTGGGGGTGATGGAGGCATGTAATGGGGGTGATGGGGCATGCAATGGGGGTGAGGGAGGCATGTAATGGGGGTGATGGAGGCATGTAATGGGGGTGATGGAGGCATGTAATGGGGGTGATGGAGGCATGTATTGGGGGTGATGGAGGCATGTAATGGGGTGATGGAGGCATGTAATGGGGGTGAGGGAGGCATGTAATGGGGGTGAGGGAGGCATGTAATGGGGGTGATGGGGCATGCAATGGGGGTGATGGAGGCATGTAATGGGGGTGATGGGGCATGCAATGGGGGTGATGGAGGCATGTAATGGGGGTGATGGGGCATGCAATGGGGGTGAGGGAGGCATGTAATGGGGGTGATGGAGGCATGTAATGGGGGTGATGGGGCATGCAATGGGGGTGATGGAGGCATGTAATGGGGGTGATGGAGGCATGTAATGGGGGTGATGGGGCATGCAATGGGGGTGAGGGAGGCATGCAATGGGGGTGATGGAGGCATGTAATGGGGGTGATGGAGGTATGTAATGGGGGTGATGGAGGCATGTAATGGGGGTGATGGGGCATGCAATAGGGGTGAGGGAGGCATGCAATGGGGGTGATGGAGGCATGTAATGGGGGTGATGGAGGTATGTAATGGAGGTCATGGGGCATGCAATGGGGGTGATCTAGGTATGTAATGGGGGTGATGGAGGAATATAATGGGGGTGATGGGGGCATCCAATGGGGGTGATGGAGGCATGTGATGGGGTCATGTAATGGGGGGATGTAGGTTATGGGGCATGTCGTGTGTGTGCAACGTGGGTGGGGGGTTGCCCGAACCACTGTGTCTGACACATGTGCAATGCACTTATTCTCACTTTAGTTTTACAACAAAACCTATTTCACCGGGGCTTCTTAATTCAGTGGCATCCAATGAGGAGCGTTTTACATGCATTTTTTGTTTAGGGGATTGAAGGAAAAAACGACCAACAGATCTCTTTCTTTTTCTTATCTTTTTGTGATGCAGCATTTACCTAAAAAAAAAAAAAAAAAATCCCCCCCCCCCCCCGAATCTGTAGATGGAACGGCCCCTTTAAGAGGTTTTTCTTCTTGCAAATAGTGACATTTTGAAATGGAAATAAAAGTAAAATATCAAATAAAATGAAGCAGGATTGATCAGAGATAATGGTTATCACTAGAGAGGAAGATCTGTCAGTGGAGCAGTGGGCCAAAACATTCCACTGGTTTCTATGGTGACTGCTCCACTTGTAGAACTTTGGCCCTGACCTATACACATCGAGGGGAAGATCTGGAGCAATCTGTCAAAGTAGAGTACCCAGAAGCAATATTCCTTACCCCAGGATTATATTCCCCAACTATCCCCCCTGATTTGGGGGGTCTCAATAGCACAGTGGGATTCAGGAGCACAATCCGGTGGCTCTGATCACATTGGCCAGTGTCGGGGACCCTCGGAGAAGGTTACTGTAGAGTGGTCTGTTTAGTGACAGCTCTATCTCGCATGGGCTTTAACACTGACACTCAACCTCACAAGATCTGCCTCCCGCGTCCCAATTCACCAGGTGGGGGGGATGAGTTGGGAGGTATGCTTATTACTTATACTTAACCCCTTTTATAAATAATCTGTGCTGTCTCAGTATGTATAATAAATGGTTAAAGTAAAGATTTTTAGAATATAATATATATATATGTATATATTTTTTTTCTTTATTTTTTATTTCTGGGTATCACCAGATCATCATTGATGATGAAGAATTACCTGGATTTCTCCAATACGTACAAGTAGACATGTCAGAAGTATATACAGTGCTTGTTTACCAGCAGTGCGCAAGTTAATCTTGTGAAACATGAGTAAGGGAGATTTAATGAATGGTATATCCTATATATGGACTTCATCTGTACAGAGGTTTCTCACTGTTAATTCTCAGCAAACCCCCAATAGTGCAGGTTTTATGAGTAGAAATCCTCAGTCAGACTCACCTGTGCTAATGAAAGCGCTACCTGTTTTCAAGCAGAGATCCAATAAACTTGCACTCGGGGAACGGGAATCTGTGCTATACTGGGGTCACAACTGCAGAGCATTCTCTACAGCATCACAAAACGGCGGAATTAATCGTTTTATCGCATATACGGGCTTTATTTATGGGGGGCAAGGAGAATTGCAAATGTAATTGCCTGCCATGTCCTGCCCATAGAGCATTAGTCATGATAGAGGGCACTGCAGGGAATTGAGAAGGCAATCACAAACGTAAGGCTAAAATTGCAGAGCTTGACAGCTTCATGAACAAAGCGCTGTGGGCTTTATTAATGAAAGAGAGAACTGCAGGGAATTGAGAAGACCAAAGTAGCCGACTTGGAAAAACCTCTCCCATCCAGCTATATTTCCAACTCTGCGGCTGTGGCCTAACGTTTGCAGTTCGCTTCTCAATTGCCTTGCAGTTTCATCTTTCATGAATGAAGCAATATGTTTGACAAATTAGCTGACCCTTCCCTCCAGACGCCCTATTCACATTCTTCGGAAAGCTCCCGCTCGATCTGAGCAGCAAGGTCTCTCCAGCAACCAACTCGTTCCACATACTCCGATCTGGCCTTACAGAGATCCTCACATGTGCAATATGCTTCTAAATACCATCAAATACTGCAGTATACTAAAATCCCTCAGCAGAGCATGCCTTACACAGACTGTACTTTTTAATAATTTACTTTGTTTGTTTTTTTTTAACATGTGTCCAGTGTGGTAAATTCCCTGCCTACAGAGCTTGATCAAACCTCAAGACTGCAGGGTCAGCTCATCATTCTGAGGTCAATCAATAAGTACCATTAACTGGCTAATAATGACTTATATTACTTAGCTGCTAATTAGGTTAATTCCAAAAGTGAGCCCTAAAAAATGATTTGAACCCCCCAGGAGAAAGGGCACTCTATAAATATTAGTTCTTATTTGGTGTATATATTTATGTGTCCTTACATGTACAGAAATGTGTACATTGTTATTAAATGCTGATATTTATATATATGTTACATTGCACTGGACTTACGTTAGAAATCTCAACGTATCTCTTCCTAGTAAAATACTTTACATAGAAACAAATTAACAGAGTTAAACAAATAAGGCTATACATTAACACGTACACTGCAAAAAAAATCTCAGATTTGTCTTTCTTTTCAGCTCAGCTATTAATATCTGATTTGTGATATTTTCTTGTCGGTTCTCTTTTTAGTCAATACCTCCTAAAGGGATGTTTATTGAAAACATATACAGATATACAAACACAAGCATGCACACGTTTGCTAATCAAATAAAACTAGCAAAGGATAAACAGGTATACTATAAAATGCATTAATAGATGATTATGTATATAACACATGACTAAGTCAAATATGTCAGTGCTAGCTCTGATATTTCTACACATATATCAGTCTGTGTCAGTCTATTTATACAGAACAAAATAGTATATGCACAGAAAAATAAAAACAGCAAATAAACATATAGAAAGCGGTGGAACATATATAACAGTTATAGAAAATGGAAAATGTATATAAAATATATAATGAGCAGTAGCATGCAAACTCCTATTTCCTGCAAGTGTAATATCTTTAATAAATAGACATAATTATACTTGATATATTTAATAGGTGTCACTATACTATAACCTTTAAGGTACATGTGTAAAACATTTCCAACAATTGGCATCATTTCAGTAAAACACCAGCATGTGCAATAATAATAATAATAATAATTAGGCTATAGAACTATTAAATAGTTTCATGTGAAAAACAACAAGATTTCCAAGAAATAATAAAAAAAAGAGTATCCACAGCCCCCAGATTCTCGCTTTCTATTTCTTTCTTTCTTTTTTTTTTAAGTTTAGTTCAGTAGAGTTTCTACTGTGCAGTTTTGTTTTTTTCATTTCCTTTACCTTTTTTTTCCCGTGTCCGTACACTGTGATATTTCCTCTGGATGATCAGACGGTCAGTTTCGCTGTGTGGTGTGTGTGCTATGCTGAGGTTACTGCTCTGAAAGGAAATAATAGAATTCTGGCTTCTTAACAGCTGTCTTCCTTCAGCTCCTCCCACACCACTGTCAGCCATTTTTAAATCATGTGTTTTTTCAAACTCTTTCCTTGTTTTTTTTTTTTTTTTTTCTGTGAAAAGTATGTGGGTATGTCGCCAGCCAGTCACGTAAAGACATATATATACAAATGGAGCGAAGAGATGCGCTCCTAAGAGAAATGCTAAAATAATGGTGTCACCCCCTTGTACAGAATAGGGGGGGAGCATATGTTAAAGAATACAACTTTGCACGGAGAGAATATTCGGCTAGATAACAGATTCCAGTCATCCGGAGTTAACATGAAAAAAAAAGAAGATAAAAACCACAATAGCGTAATATTTACACAAAATAGAATCAAAGAGGGTAATGCACTCATAACCATTAGATGAAAACGCATCTCGGGGGCAATTTCAGACTCTTTCATATTGGTAGAGTACCACACAGCCTCAGCCTTCACCACACAGTCTCAACATACACCGATCAGCCATAATATTATGACCACTGACAGGTGGCAAGCCAGCGGAGGCAGTGGGATGCTTTGGGCAATGTTCTGCTGGGAAACCTTGGGTCCTGCCATTCATGTGGATGTTACTTTGACACGGACCCCCTGCCTATGCATTGTTGCAGACCATGTACACCCTTTCATGGAAACAGTATTCCCTGATGGCATTGGCCTCTTTCAGCAGGATAATGCGCCCTGCCACAAAGCAAAAAGGGCTCAGGAATGGTTTGAGGAACACAAAGTCGAGTTCAAGGTGTTGACTTGGCCTCCAAATTCCCCAGATCTCAATCCATTCGAGCATTTGTGGGATGTGATGGACAAACAAGTCCAATCCATGAAGACCCCGCTTCGGGGTCAGCAGGAACATTAGTTAGTTTCCAGGGTGATTGCTCCACTTTTAAAACTCAAACAAACAAATGTCCCGATATAAATAGATCCCTGTATTACATAGTTGTAGCAGGCCTGTCACATAAAAGGAACTTCAAATTATTTAGTAATTATTCAGTAAACTATACAAAATACAGGCCATGGACGGGCCATATTTTTCCGGAGGGGGGGGGGGGGGGTGTAGTGGAGAAGGGCTGCTTAGAGAGCACATCATTGCTCATCAACAGGTGAGTCTACGCTCTCCATCTTTATATTCACTTAGAATCCCAGTAACATCTACTATGATTTCTCTAGTTGCGTTGGATTGTGCCCATACACTGTTGTGGTTTACATAGCATTGTACTTTATGTATCAATTAAATTGTTGCTATTTTAATTTAGTTTTCTAATTCATATTAACTTTTTTAAGCACTATCTCTTTTTTTCTCTCTAAAAAGAGTAGATAAAAATAGTATAAAAGCAAACAGAAATATTCTAAATATTGAACATTCTGTACTTAAAATCTCCCCGTCTCTGTATTATAACATATTGATTGTCACAAGTGTTAAACACCAGATCACGAGGGATATGGATGGTGTAACGGGTGGGGTTGGAAGTGGAAGGGTGTGAGAAATGAGATTCATTATAACATGACTTAAAAAAAAAGGGGAAACTTTTGGTAGAATGTGCAGATGAGGAAGACTTCGTACGTCAGATCACACACTGTATTATCTTGAAATGCATGGCAATTGCTATTTATTAGTGATATGAGACAGGATATACATTAAGATGAGGATGTACTTTATTCTGGCACATATACCCAAAACCCTGTTGGTCCTTCATTCCAACCGTGCTGCTTTATAGACTTGGGCACAGCCATAATTTTCGTTTTGTCCGAATGCATTTGGCCCGAAAAAAAAAAAAAGTCCGCCCGAACCGAATTTCCGCAGACATCCATTTTGGACTAAACCCGTCCATTATTTACGTTTTAGGAAATCCTTTCTATGAGGAAATCAGAGCTCTGACACAATCTGACACAATCCGATCACTTCAGGATCCAAGTAGCTCTCAAACTGTGATCTCGAATCGGTATGGAAACTGGCCATTGGGATGAAGAACTCCTTGGGCGTTCAGCTGCTGAAACGGTAGCCTCGATCCGTCCCATGGGGAGGACTTTGGCTTATTTTGGGGGTCATGTCAGGAAAACCTCGGCTATTACAGAAGTAGATGGAATCCTACAATACATAGATGTGTCCATTTCCTAACTTTTATTGAGGTTTCTAAGTGGGGTTACCTCTTCCCACTCACGATTGCAAGATTTTACCCAAGCTGCCCCCCTCTCTCTGGAACTCTCTTCCACAGAGCTTTCCGCTCTCTTCCAGTCTCTCAAACTTCAAAAAGTCCATTAAAACGCACCTCTTTAAGGAAGCTTACTACCCAACTCACTGGAATAACCGTTAATTAACCTCTAGCCAGTACCAAGGAGCTCTCACTGTCCTCAAACACTGAACAGACAGCTTACAACTCATCCAACTAGAACACACATAATTACTCTCTGGGCAAACCCACCCAGTCCAACCACCCCTAATACTGTTACAACCACCACCTCCCTTTAGATTGTAAGCTTTGCAGCAGCAGTCTTTACCTCATGTATCAGTCTATTCTTGTTTGGATAACTTAGTATTAGTCCCCCAAAGGTCTGCTGTCCCACTGAGCTCTACCTTTGTCCCGAAAAGCAGGGCAGAGCAAAATCTTGGCAGGACAGCCCCCAGAAATCGGACCTGTCTTGCACGAAGCAGGACATTCGGGAGGCATGAGAGTGCCATAAAATCTACAAAACTCATCTTCCACTGACCATTATTTTTTTTAGAAAGCTACGGTAGTCTCATAGTTGCCAACATCGGCCATGTTTCCAGGGACACATATTTGTTCCACATGCTGCAGAAAGATCATGCAAAGTGCAGCCCAGCAGTATGTAGGATGGATATACGCATAGACACAATCCAATTAATTAATTATGAGATCCTACGAGATCTCCACCCTGATTAATTAATTGGATTGTGTCTGTGCGTATATCTATCCCACATACTGACGGGCTGCACTTTGCATGCTCTTTCTGCAGCATGTGGAACAAATATGTGTCCCTGGAAACATGGCCAATGTTGACAACTATGTAGTATGAGGTCTTCAACCCTGTAGAGGAACATTAAGCATTCAGAGGAACCTTATTTTGTTTGTACATTTAAAGTGTGAAAGAAACAAAATTTTCTCCATTTTTTAAAAACATTTTTTTCTTTCCGTTTTTTCTTCGGTAATATATCTCTCTCTTAATTCACTCATTAATCACTGTGCAACCTTTAAACATTTCAACCTGAGTCAGAAGAAGGGAAGTCTGGATTAGTTTCACAGACACTTCCTTCCCTGTGTCGATAACGTTGCTTCACTTTTGTGTGCGTCATACCTCGCCAATTAGACGGTGAGCTCCGGGCTGTACAAAGCACTGTGAGAGTAACCTGCCATTTCTTATTAACACTGAAAATATGCAGGGGATATGAGTGTAGGAATTAGGTGACTGCCTAGCATCTCGAGCTGCAAGGGACTCTCACATTGCTCTATCAGAATTTCAAGTAAATGTACAAAATATCATAGCTGCCAATAGTCCCGAATTTGCCAGGACAGTTCTGTTTTTTGGTTCCTGCCCTGTTAAATTTGCACTTTACGCAGGCTTTATAACAGTGAACGGACTAAAGAATTGAGCTCCAGACACCTGGTATTTGTACCCGGGAGGCCGCAGCTCAATGTCTGACACATGGCCCTTAAATCTCAGCCACATTTTTTTCAAAAGTTGTCAGGTCTCATGGTTATAATATCACCGCAGGGCCCTGTGCTGTCTCATGTTGATGACATCACCACAGGACCCTGTACTGTCTCATGTTGATGACATCACCACAGGACCCTGTACTGTCTCATGTTTATGACATCACCACAGGACCCTGTGCTGTCTCATGCCGATGATATCATTGCAGGACCCTGTGCTGTCTCATGTTGATGATATCACTGCAGGGCCTTGTGCTGTCTCATGCTGATGATATCATTGCAGGGTCTTGTGCTGTCTCATGTTGATGATATCATTGCAGGGCCTTGTGCTGTCTCATGCTGATGATAGCATTGCAGGACCCTGTGCTGTCTCATGCTGATGATATCATTGCAGGACCCTGTGCTGTCTCATGTTGATGATATCATTGCAGGACCCTGTGCTGTCTCATGCCGATGATATCATTGCAGGACCCTGTGTTGTCTCATGTTGATGATATCATTGCAGGGCCTTGTGCTGTCTCATGTTGATGATATCACTGCAGGGCCTTGTGCTGTCTCATGCTGATGATATCATTGCAGGACCCTGTGCTGTCTCATGCTGATGATATCATTGCAGGACCCTGTGCTGTCTCATGCCGATGATATCATTGCAGGACCCTGTGCTGTCTCATGTTGATGATATCATTGCAGGGCCTTGTGCTGTCTCATGCCGATGATATCATTGCAGGACCCTGTGCTGTCTCATGCCGATGATATCATTGCAGGACCCTGTGCTGTCTCATGTTGATGATATCATTGCAGGGCCTTGTGCTGTCTCATGCCGATGATATCATTGCAGGACCCTGTGCTGTCTCATGTTGATGATATCATTGCAGGGCCATGTGCTGTCTCATGCTGATGATATCATTGCAGGACCCTGTGCTGTCTCATGTTAATGATATCATTGCAGGGCCTTGTGCTGTCTCATGCTGATGATATCATTGCAGGGCCTTGTGCTGTCTCATGTATTTGATATCATCGCAGGGCCCTGTGCTGTCTCATGCTGATGATATCATTGCAGGACCCTGTTCTGTCTCATGTAGCCCCCAGACAAGGTCGGGGAGGGGCAATCATGACAGGGTGCTGAGAGGATATGTCAGCCTATAGTGGGAATCAGTGGGAGGAGTTGGGAGAGTATAAAAGATAGGAACAGGAAGTTCAGGGGCCATTTTAGGAAAAATTTTCCCCATATACCTGTTGTCCCACCCACCCTCCCTAATTTTAAGGTTAATGACACTTTATTTATTTATTTATTACATGTCACAGCGTTGGCGGAAGCTTGCAGGGTATCCAGGAGGGTTAATGGAACATTTGGATTGGGGAGAGTCAATCGGGACTCTGGTGGGAGGTTCGAGGGGAAAGTGGTACCTCGAACCTCAGGTATTGGGGGCATTGGGATATGCCCAGGAACATGGACTTCGGCAGCCACCTGGATACACTTGCAAGCTTGATTGGTTTTCCTGTATATGGAATGTTTTAATATTTATGTTTATGTTATGTTTAGTCATTGTATTAATTATGGATATATATACATAGGTGGAATGTGTATATATATGTGTTATATGATTGTAAATGCAATGGCTATTTAAATAAAGTGCTGTGGCCGTTGTTTTACCCCACAGTCTGGTTTTAAGTTCAGTTATTTCTAGGCGAACACATATCCTCAATGATAGAAGCTACCATGTCATGTATATGATATCATTGCAGGGCCCTGTGCTGTCTCATGCTGATGATATAATTGCAGGACCCTGTTCTGTCTCATGTATTTGATATCATCGCAGGGCCCTGTGCTGTCTCATGCTGATGATATAATTGCAGGACCCTGTGCTGTCTCATGTATTTGATATCATCGCAGAGCCCTGTGCTGTCTCATGCTGATGATATCATCGCAGGGCCCTGTGCTGTCTTTTGTTGATGATATCACCACGGTTCCCAAGTTATATGGGTGCAATCAGGGGCAAGGAATGCAAGGGTATTAATGAAAGGGGGGAAGGAGAAATTGAGTGAAGGCAGTGGAAGGAAATAAATACAAGGGATACATTTAAAAAACAAACAAACGATCTGATAGTTATACCTTATCACACCCTTTCACTGATAAAAACAAATTATATATTCAACGTTCTAATTTGAAACACTGATACAACGTCTTCCAACGTATATATATATATACTGGCAAGGTTACATGCACGGTAAATACGTCTCACTACAAATAATTAATTTATTACCCATAACCATCACAGCGACACTGATCCAACCAGCAGAACTGGCGAGAATAAAAAAAAAACCAGAAAAACTGTACACTATGTGCCAGCTCTTTGGCCATTAAATGGTTAAGGGGCCCTACTTAAAAAAAAAATCACTGGCAATGTACAAAACAAAAACCAGAGGTGTTCATATAGATATTTATTGTGGAATTGGTTCCCCATAGTGATGGTGGGAGTTCTCCAGAATGATTTACATGAGCCTATTATACACTAAATCACCCAGGAGGCAGACACGCCTCACTCATGATCTGCACATCTGTGCATCTGAGAACATGCTATTTGTTGGAATAAGTTCATGAAAAATCCCCCCTCCCCCATTTTTTTTTTTTTTTAAGGTGTTATAGCCAAGTGGGATAAAGGTTTATTCCTGTTCCAGCCATTTAGGAGCCCACACTTTAAAGAGTTAAAGGGAGTGTGTTAACCTCAACACTGCTTATATGTAAATGTAGAGAATAATAAAAAAAAATATATATAAAAGGATCTACACATTGTGTTATCAGAATTTAAAGCAAAGGCATAAAATAAGAGAAATATATATTATGTTTTACATGTATCTGTAGAGTCTCCTGCTTATGACATCACCATGTATCATCATTTGTACATCAAGCCGCAGATGATGTCATACAGGAGCAAGTTTTTCTCTGATTTTATGCATTTGCATGTCATTCTGCTAACACAATGTATATTTTGATATTTTTATTCTCTACAATCACAGTATATGCTATGCATTGTTTGAACATATAGAACAAAAGGTGGTCAAAAAGGTGCACTGTATTAGAAGAATTGTCAAGAGAAACATATTATAAATGTGTCAGTGGGGGTCTCCTGTTATGACATCACCTTGTGACCCAATATGCAAATTAGTCATATCCCATTGAAAGGATTTTTTTTGCATGTAAAGTCACATGTGATGTCATAAACAGGAGACACCACGGATACATTTAAAACCCCTGTTTGTCCTAATTTAGGCACCTGTTCTCTTTAAAGGATAAAATGTATTCCACTTGTGCTTCTATTATAGAAGCACAATTGAAATATGTAGTGCGTCTAGCGTGAGGATGAACTGGCGTGTACTTTTGCTGCCGTGCTTCCTGACGGCCACGGTCTAAGACCCTTGTTTTTGCCTGGGATCAGCAGAGGGTGCAGCCTCCGATCAGTCTCTTGACCCGCTCTGCCTCAGTTCTGAGGCAGAGCCGAGAGTAAACCTGCATGTATTTCTAAAAGATACACATCGGGTTTACTGAGGAGAAGTATACACTTTTTTTTAAAAACCTTACTTCTCTACTATCCTTTAAGGAATAAAGTGTTAAAATAAAGATTTTAGTTGTCCTTCATATCATATCATATCATATCTTTAAAGGCCTTCTACTTTGCAAAATGACAGCGTAGCACTTCAAAATGACAACTCACAGCTTCTACCTGCCATCACCCAACCCCTCCCCCCCCCCAAAAAAAGGCCAACTCTGTATCTAACACAGTAATATGTCAGAATTCCAGAGGTTCGAGAAGCAGCAGAGAGGTCAGGTCCTTCCACAGGAACATCATTTACTGTAATGTTTCTGTGACGGGAGGAACTCTCTGAGGCAGTAAATGGGGGGAATGGTTATCGCCAGTACTGAGAGAATTCATATATCCAAGACAAACTGAGACAGCTTACAATGTTTCACCCAATTACTGGTGACCTCTCCTCCAGGGATTTCACATGCGCTATCAGGGGTAACGGATTGCGAAAGGACCTGACTGAGCCCCACTGCAGAGTCAAGATAGTACACAATTCATTCTGATTTTCTGTAAAAATTTTGGCCATAAAAGGTTTGGAGGTTAATAAAAAACAAACTAACACGGTATAGTGTAATATGCATGTGTTAGGTGCCGTGAGTGATACAATGACACACCTGGTTTATTTGCACCTAGATATTCATATTTTAGCATAGTTTAGCACCAACATAGGCCCTGTTTCCAGCGGGTAAATATCTGTTCCATACGTTGCGTATAAAGCATACGAAGTAAAGCTTGCCATTTGCAATTGCTGAAGCCCTCCCACTAGGTCCCCTCCCAACTAGGTCCCCTCTTTTGGGAGGACTTTGTCTATATTTATAACAGCCCTGTTATAAGCCGAAAGTCCTCCTCACAGAAGTCTAGGGGGAGGGCCGCGGCTACTACTTTTTGGTGCATTAGGGTGTCAGGAAATATTGGTGAGGAATCGGATATGATTTCCAAACCGCGAAGGTATTCGGAGGCACATGGGGTCTAACTGGTTTCAGGTCCCTATGTGGCCCTGTCTGCAATTTAACTGACCAGGAAAGGTTGAAGCATCTTAACATGTATAGCTTGGAGGAAAGACGTAACAGGGGGGATATGATAGAAACATTTAAATACATAAAGGGAATCAACACAGTAACGGAGGAGAGTATATTTAAAAGAAGAAAAACTACGACGACTAGAGGACATGGTCTAAAATTTGAGGGGCAAAGATTTGAAAGTATTATCAGGAATAGAGTTGAGCAGACACCTGGATGTTCGGGTTCGGCAGGTTCGGCCGAACTTCGAAAAAATGTCCGGGTCCGTGCTCGAACTTGACCCCGAACCCCTTTGAAGTCAAAGGGGACACGAACTTTTGGCCACTAAAATACCTCTTAAAAAGTCCTGGAAAGGGCTAGAGGGCTGCAAAATGAAGTAAAATGTGGGTAAGAGTGTCCCCATTCATACGAAAGACATTCGGTTTATAGACTTTCGGTTTATGGAATACATGTAATGCTATTGGCTTTATATAAACCGAATCTCTTTCGGTTTATAGACTTTCGGTTTATATAATACATGTAATGCTATTGCTATTCTATAAACCGATAAACCTATTTGTATGAATGGGGACTCTATTTCGGTTTATAGAAAGCCAATAGCATTACATACAATGTATATGTATGTAATGCTATGGGCTTTCTGATTGGCTGCCCTGCAGCCTTTCAAAACGAGCCATTAAATGGCCGAACCCCGAACTCCAACCCAAACATACAGTGAAATGTCCGGGTTCGGGTCCGGGGTCCAAAAACCGAATTGTTCGGTACGAACCCTAACAGTGTGGTTCGGGCTTGCTCAACACTAATCAGGAAGTATTACTTTACTGAGAGGGTAGTGGATGTATGGAATAGCCTTCCAGCGTAAGAGGTAAAGACAGTCAAGGATTTTAAGCATGCATGGGACAGGCACAAAGCTATCCTAGATATAAGAGACTAGATGGACCGAATGGTTCTTCTTATCTGCCGACACATTCTATGTTTATATGTTTAAATTCTGAGGCCAACATTTTGGGGTCGACCCTCATGTGTAGTTATCTAGATGTAACAATACCGTGTTACTTTCTTCACATTTTTAGAGGTTCACATCACTGTAACCACTTACCATTTTTCTATATTTTATCTAGCGAGCAATCCTTTTACTCACTGATTAAACATGCCACTTTAAGCGATCTTTAACTGCCTTTGTTGGCTCCGTCGCAGGTTCAAAGGGATTCCCTCTAATGGTGATATTTTTCCAGGATTGGGCATTTATCATTTAAATATCCCTATTGGACACCTGGGTTTATTACATGCATCACAAAAGGCAATTTATGGGGAAAAAAAAGCTTTTAGATAATCACTAAAGAAGAAAAATGGACAATCTCGAGATCAATAAATAAAGTTATTGTTGAAGGTGCTGCATAAAGAACTGGCACTATATAGATAAGTGTTAAACGTTACTATTAATAATATGGTGGAGGTATGCTATATGTGTGGTCAACTTATACCTAAAAGAAAAAGGCAACTTTAACTCCTTAGTTACTGGGGCTGTTTTTACACGTCTGCTGTGTTTGTGGTTAGCTGTAATTTTCCTCTTTCTCATTTAATTTTAAACTAACTCTCACCCCTGTGTGTCCTGTTTTTTGTTCCAGCTCTAACGGACTAACTATTGGTGTCATTTTTTTCTTTTATGGTGTACTTTTGCTTACTGCCACTAGAGGCCGTCTAGCAACTGCAGCGAGCATCAGAAGTGGTTATTTACTGCTTCCAGAGCTCTTGCCCACAACAGGGCAGCACCACAACAGGGTAGCGCCTTTCTGGTAAGGCGAATACAATCACTCCTGGTAGCGACCTTATATGCACTGAAGGCGATTCTTCATTGTTGCCTGCTCATTTTCCTGCTGGACCACCACAGATGAAGCCCACTTTACCACATTAAGCAAGGTATACACGGTTGGGATGCTAAAAAAAAATGTGACCTCCGCCCTTAACTTAAACTTTATTTTCAACGGTATTGGACTATGGTTCCCATCATGATACTTTTTTTCCGCTCTAAATGATCAAAGCCCCCTTTCCAAGAGTTTGTTAAATAAACAGTCAAACAAATCGGTGGGAGAAAAACAAGTCACTTCCTTTTTATTTGTATAATGGTAAAACTGGTCGAAGGTGGGGAAACAGGGGTTAGGTGGCAACATTGTTCCTGATGGACATTTGGTTGACTGTATGACGGACACCGGTGTCCACGTACTCTTTGCCCATCCCTGTGGAGATATACCCACCTCACCCTGGGCCCTAAAACCACACACAACATAAAGACCATGTGGTCACCTTCGAAGATCATTTCAGGCCTAAATTAGGAAATTTATCTTCAAAATGACAGAACACTGAGTTCTGTTGACTAAATAGAAGTGAATTGTGGTGAATTGACAAGTGAACTGCAACAAAGTCATTGATAGCGGAGCGGGAAACCTTCTCCATCTTGGCTATTTTACTAATTCGGCTATTCGTGTCTAATGTTCGCTGTTTCTTTGTCAGTTCACCACAGTGCTGCTTTGAACTTGTCGAACAGAGCCCCGATTATAACACCGAGCTCGGCTACCAATTAATGACATTGTTACATATTTACCCAAGCAATTTTTCCATCCATTCGCCCCGAAACATGACATAAACCGAAGCCTGTCACAATATAATTAACAATGCATGCCAAGGATACGGCAACAGATAATTATTACAATAAATAACACCAGCAAAACAATGAAAAAAGCACAGAATAAAAAAGATAAAATATAATAAAAACATATAAAAAATAATAATTTTTCCTGCCATGCTCCCTCCAGTGTTCCGCTTCTCTGGTGGGGCATCATGGGAGGTGTTGTACACAGTATAAGCACAAACAATGCAAACAATAAAATGCAGAGGAAAAACAGCATCCCATCTGGTCTGTTATATCACTAATGTTCCACAGCAACCCTGGTGGGTCCCGGGTACCTCTAGGCCAAACTGGAATTACCTAAATTGACACCTTTTGAAGGGGCTTTATGAAATGTACCGTACTGTAGATTCTGCAGCCCATATCATGTCCAATTTTGCTCTATATATTTGGACTGTAAACTTATCTTTGTCGGCTTTGTCGACAAACCTTGCACCATTGCTTGTCCCTAAAGCGGGGGAAGGTCTCTGTAAAGGGGGCGTGTCAGCTCCGCGGGACTACCATAAGGGGTCTTTCAAGTGTGCCTATAAGAGCTTCTCCAGTGTCCCCAGAATCAGGACACCAGAGCAGCATCCAGGACTGTAAGCCCCAAACAGGTACTGTCCCACCGTACCTGGGTCACCCTGGGAGGTATGCATCATAAATGAAATTACCACTGAGAAAGAAAAAGCCATTACAGTCAAAATACATTTCTCTTAGAGAACAGCAAGAGCGGAAGCAAAGAAGATGGCCGACCAGCCTTGGCATCGGAAGCTATGTTCAGATCCTGAGAAGCTTTTCACTTAACTGGGACTGTGTTTCGTCTTTTTTTTCTTTTTTTTTTTAACCTTATTTTTCTTCTTCTTTGTTTTATTGGTATTGTTTGTCTCTGAAGAGTCACTGTTGAAAAAGTAAATTTATCTTAAAAAAGTTATAATACCCATTATACATATATAAAATATGTATACACACCACGTAAAAAAAAAACATCACCCATCATCTTATACTTCAGAAATATTTATGTATATGCTTATTTTTTCCTTTCATCTCTAAATAGAACACCGGAAATTCTATAAACAACTTCTTCTTTAAAAAAAATAATATAATACATTCATGTAATCCATCTCTCTCTGCGCAGTGTCTGGACTGTCCATTATTTTAAATCTTAATATCTTCTAGAGCTGTGGTGTCATTTTATAATCTGTTTCTTAGTCCTGCTGGTTGACATTATGAGACAGGTCGTTTCCAACGAGTTTGGGACTCCCAAGATTTCCCCAAAAAAACCACACCTATAGTGTTGCCAACAAATCCAGACTGTCTTAGAAACAAGCTTGCTGTCTAGTTATGTCAGCTGCAAGCATGAAACAATAATAGGATATAAAATAACACCACAACACTATAAAATAATGCAGAATATTATTAATAATGAATGGAAATGAAAGTGTATTCCATGAATGGTTGTGAGCAGTGCACCAGATTGCGCAGTCTTTCAAAGAAACAGGCCACAAGGATTTAATCACAAAACATCAAACTGGCCCAAAAAGTAGATTACAGTAACTAAAGACAGAGGATATAAATTGTAACGCAATTGTGTAGTTTATTTTCCAAGAGGACATCTAAATATTCATTTGAATATCCCCAACACATCTAACCGAATAGTTCAAACAAACTTCTTCAGGCTATAAGTTGAGTTTGAGGGATGAAAGCTAGGAATTCTATGTATTTTTTTTTTTTCAAATTATTTTAATTAATATTTAAAGGACAACTGTTGGCAAAAAATTAAGTTATGTTTAATGTAAGGCAGGCATTTTAAATCGAAATGCTTTAACAAAAGAATACAAACAAAGTACATTACTGACACCTCATTTCTTGTATAGCTCTTTCAGGTGGCAGACATGCTGTTTGGAATCCTGGGTCAGATGAAGGATAGCTGACCTAACATGTCCGCCCCCTGATAGAACTGCACAAGCAGGGCGGGCTCAGTAGGGTGTGTTATTTGTATTCTTTCATTAAAGCATTTCTGTTTAAAACTTTCAATTACACATAACTTAGTAACATAGTAACATTGGAACCAGGTGTAAGTACAACAAATTGAGATTCTTACCTACATGTAACATGACCATTCGCTCCAGGGTGAATTATGATACATGTCTCTGGCTTGGACACAGAATTTAAAATCCCCATGTGTAGGCAGGGTAAGCCTTGTGTCCTGGATTTCTGCATGGTACTAAAAAAGATAAACAAAATGGTATTAATTAGACATGTGCATTCGTTTTCGGACTAAATGCATTTTCGTCTGAAAATATCATTTTCGTCCATTCGTCCGAAAAACGAATAACGAAAAATCCTAAACTAACGAAAGAAGAATGAAGGAATGGTTAATAAACGAAAATCATTCGTCCATTCGTGCTATTGGCATTCTATAAAGCGAAATAGAGTTGGTTTATAGAATACCAATAGCATTACATATACATTCCATAAACTGACATAATGAATGACCTTCGGTTTATAGACTTTCGGTTTATAGAATACATAGAATTACATGTATTCTATAAACCGAAAGTCTATAAACCGAACGACCTTCGGTTTATAGACTTTCGGCTTATAGAATACGTGTAATACTATTGCATTTCTATAAACCGAACGAGAGCCCCATTCATAAGAAATTCTTATGAATGGGGCTCTCGTTCGGTTTATAGAAAAGCCAATAGTATTACACGTATTCAATAAGACGAACGAAAAAAAACTAAACAAAAATAATGAACGAATTTCGTCTGAAACGAATGCAGTAATGAACGAAATTCGTTTTAGACTAAATAAATAACATTTTCGTTTTGCACATGTCTTGTATTAATAAGGACAGCTCTACATGTGTTTAATCCATGGGAAAAACACATATTTTTACTTTAAAGCAATTTTTAGTTCTCCTGTAGTTTTACACTGAAAATATTTTGTTTGGAGACAAGAAGAATGGAATAAAAAAAATGCCGATCTCTTACGGTCCTTATCTAAAAGAAAATGTCAGACAATCTAGGTGGAACTGTCCCTACATGGGTCATTGTGTTAAACGCACCCTATAGCTTCATAAATTGTGTATTTCGTATTAAAAGGACTCCATTATGACCAAAAGGGAAAGGACGGTCATCGGCACCACTCCCTCTCCTGGAGAAAAGAGGTATGGCGAGTGGTCAAACATCCCAAGTACGACAACGGTGTTATCTCTAACTATAATGTTAATATTATTTGGAGCTATCTCCATGGAAACCAATGGAATGCTCCTGCTGATTACTCCACTCTTAGTTCTTTGACAAAGAATTGTTACTTTCATATAAGTGTAATAACAGGAGTATTGATACTTTTTAGGAATGTCTGGACTAAAACATGGAATTTGAACCCAGTCCCTGCTCAGTTCGATTATTCTAGCATTTTTCCAATGCTAACAGTTGGGCACCACCTGCTGGTCAACACTGGAAAAGCCTTCATTCCATTGCAGTCGTGTCTCAGGAAGCTGTTTGCATTGGATGGAAGTAAGGCGAGAGCTTATACTCACAGAAATTGGCACGCAGAAGGGGTGCTACTTAAATGTACACTAATTCATCTGAATTGGAGATTTTTTTTCCCACTCGGGTACTTTGTCCTTAAGTTTGTAATTCTCTTCATAAAGGACAAATATAGTGGAAAATTAAGTAGTGTTTAATTGAATGATTGCATGAAATGTAGGCATTTTAAATAAAAATGCTTTAATGTAAGAATACAAATAAAGATCCTTATTGATCTTTACTCCATATAGCTCTACTCGCGGGCAGACATGTTGTTTAGAATCTTGGGTCATGTGGGTAAAATCTTCTTTCTTCTGAACCAGTCTTGAGTGAACATCTGACCCAAGATTCTAGACAACATGGCTGCCCCCTGAGAGAGCTATGCGAATCAAAGAAGGCTAAATAAGTTACTTTATTTGTATTCCTTCGTTAAATAATTGAGGGACTGACACACACCAATGACGAAGAGAGAGACACATGACAGACTCTTTCAGCTGCCATGGAGCACAGGCTCCGTGAAATGGCTGCTGCTAATGCTGTCCTTCTGTAAAGGGCACAATTTAAAATGGAGGGTTTTTTTTTGAGGGTCCTTAATTTTTTTATATGTTAATATTATTAAGAATGGTTGCCTTGTCTTTGAAGGTTTAATTAGCAGGATGAGGTAATAATGTCCGGCTAAAACTTTCTAGTATTACGTTTTCTATAATTCCCCGACTGTGTTATTATTTCCCTGTGGCATAGTTCAAATAAGGAATAAAAACACAATGTACAATAGCATACCAGAGTACGCTGTAATTCCCACACATACCAACACATGCTAATCAGGGAATGTCCAGGAAGTGGGCATTTCCACACAAAATGCGTAAGTTAAAGGAGTAAATGTGCTTCAAATGCATCTGGGGTGTCTCATGTTTATGACATCACAATATGCAAATTACACATTTCCAATCAGAAAGAAGAATTTCATATGGATATAAAGCATTGACAGAGAGGACAGGTCCCTCGGACCTTTAGACTTCATTCCCTATTCGAAGGGACTCAATTTAAGCATTGCTATGCAAATTTCCCATTGAAAATTAATTAATTAGAAGTCAAAGCCACAAGGTGATGTCATACGCAGGAGACTCCACAGACACATTTAAAACACATATTTCTCTTTTTTTTTATGCATTTGCTGCAATTCTGTTGACACAATGTATAGATCATTTTTCATCATTTTCTCTTCTCTACATTCACATTATAAACAATATTTCGGCTGACAGAGTAACTTTAAGTTATATACATAGCTGGGAACACTTTGTGGTGGACTATTCTATTATGATCTAGAGACAGGGCTACTACATTATCTCTCCCCCATTCCCCCCCCCCCCCCCCCCCAAAAGAGCTTTTATGACATCACCTGGGGCCTAATACATTTCCCTTTGAAAAGTTCATTTGCATACCATGCCACATGTGCTGTCATAAGACCACAGACATATTTAAAACACATTATTCCCCTAATTTAGGCACCTGCTCGCAGTTTTGCTAACACAATGAATAGATCATTGCCAATCATTTTTAATGATAGCAAAAAAGCAGTGTTTAGGTGATACAGTCCCTTTAGAGGGGGCCAGTGCCTATTTTTACCCCAAATTCCACTGTCCCCCTTTCGTCCTCTGATGTCCCTATTTATTAGGAGTCTGGAGTTTTCAATGTGGAGGAGTGTATCACAGAGCTCCCTAGTAATAAAACCCCATCCTTTAGTGTGAATAAATTAAATAAAGTCTTTTATATATTGGTTTTTCTTTAAAATAAAATACAAAATTCTTATTTTCACTGGTTTATCAGAAACCCCTTAATTGGTCATAACAGCACCCAAAAATTCCTCAACCCTAGCCACACCTGAAACTTTATAACTGCGAGAGATTAGGTGAAACTGTGATAGATACCAAATATTCTAAAAAAAAAAAAAAAGGGGGGGGGGGGGAGATGGGCAGACCTTATCACCACTCCCTCTACTGGAGAAAAAAGGCATGACATAGATTTCAAAGACGTTATCCCATGGGGCAAATGTACTGTATTTTATTACAAGCTACATGTGGGATATTTTTAAAAACATACCGGTATATATATTTCTTTCATTTAAAGACTAATTTACTGGACATTTTTTTTTTCCTGCTTACTCCATTTGATTAGAAATAGATAAAGTTGTTACATTACCTCCATCTTCCTACTGATTTCATTAGTTATGTTGACATTAAATATCAGCGGGAAGTAGGTGTGGATATTGCACCAGGTTTTCGGATATTTCCATTCTAGGGAAACACCGGCGCTCTTCTGATGTTTATGCAGATCTCGGGGTGGGTCAGGCTTCACTAGAAGAAATAAAAAGCTAAAATTAAAAAAAAATAATGGTTCACGCATTTCTGCCTCATTACATATCTGAAACCCATATAAAATGTGTGAAGAAGCCGAAACGAGGCACAATGCAAAATAGAAAGGAACTGGTTGTTTTAATTTCTTAATGTATCATTAAGGCCACGATTTGTAAATATCTTTGTGATTTTACTGCATAACCAGTCTTCTGGCCCGTCATAAAACTGTGTCTCAATGATGTCATACAATGGAAGCATGTACCCCCTAACTCCCCACTAAACTCACGAATACAAATGTTCCCATATCACTATTGTTCCCCCTACCTAGAATTAACCCCCCCCCCGACCCTTATGTCCCACAAAACGGTGTGCATTAGATATACGTGTACATCTTTAAGGACACATGAAGGTTGGGTCAATACTTACTGATATCACGCAACAAAAAGGTCTTATTGTGGCAGTCATATTTCTTGCCACGGATTACGTGCAGAGAGAACATAATGTGCTTAATCTCTTCCTCGTAAGCACACGTTTGGTGGTCGTGGCAGTTGACCACATAATCTGAGCCGTGTCTGACTGGAGCACTGCAAGGTATGGGGACGGAGCTGCAAAACAAACAAGGAGGCCATGACAAGTCGTGGAAAATACAGTAGCTGGGTGCCACGCAAGCTTATTAAACTGTAAAATGACATGAGGATCAGGACATTAAAAAGTGCTGTGTCAAGTGACAAAATCTTTTCACTTAAGTGTAGGAAAAATGCTCGGTCTATTGATGCTTGGTTTTTTTAAGTTGACTTATAAGTTCCCCATAACTTTCCCCATAACTCATGTTTTATTGAAAAGCTGCAACGGTGTCGCGTGAAATGGAAAAAAAATACATCATCGATAGATTGTATGAAACAGATTGCAAACTCATCAAAGTAACTGCGGTTTCTCGTTATAGGCTGTTGTCCGTGCGCTGGGCAGTGTGGGCGGGGCAAAGGGGGAATAGTAGGTGGAGCATATCGATAAACAGCATGGGAGGTCAATCAGTAGGCCCCTGCCATAGAACCATAGACTGTGACAGCACATTAGAACTCATTGGCCCATCTAGATTCTGCCCATGAAGGAAACTGGGATTATTTGGATTTTCGGGATAAGGATGGGTCAGGTGGAAATGCTGCTTTCAATGAGATGAAACGCATTTATACACATGATAAGAGGAGTCCAGAACGCAAGCTTGTGCTCTAAAGGAAGTGCGGCCCGGAAGAATATAGAGGTGATAGAGAAGGCAGGAAGAAAGACTGTGATGGCGGGTATAAAGTGTGCATGTATGGAGTTACATATGTAATACACATGGATATGGAGCACTGCACCATGCACCCCAAGATGTTACGTGCAATCCTAAGCCCCCCCCCCCCCCCCCATCCTCTTGTATCTCACAATGATGGAGGGATGAAGTTGTGAGTTATCCTGCATGGGTATGGGACTGCATGTATTTATGAATAAAGCTAAGATGTAGAAACAGAGCTTAGAGCGGACATTTACTGGACTGGCTGATGGTATAATGATGGTGCTTCGCCGACCTTGCCGTGGACACGGACTCTTTGCCTATCAGTCAGTGGGAACATGTGTGATTAGACAAACTTGTGATCTCTGAGGCTGTGTGGGTGAGACTGAGTGGGAGAAGATACAACCATAAGCAACTATGTGCAAAGGGGATTTCTGGAAGACTAAAGGGAACTTAGAATGTGTCGGCAGATAAGAACCATTCGGTCCATCTAGTCTGCCCAAGGTTCTCTTTTTACACTTTTATTAGTCCCCAGTTCCCTATCTTATATCTAGGATAGCCTTGTGCCTATCCCACGCATGCTTAAACTCCTTCACTGTGTTTACCTCTACCACTTCCGCTGGAAGGCTATTCCATACATCCACTACCCTCTCAGTAAAGTAATACTTCCTGATATAGATGACTGTGTAGTCACTTCTGCAATGAACCCCATCACCTAAACATTATTTATATTTTAAATATAGATAATAAAAACATGCTGTCCCTATGCTGGCAGAATTGCAAAGAGAAAAATGTTTTTCAAATGTGTCTGTAGTGTCCCCTTTTTATGACATCACATGTCGTTGCTGGAGATGCAAATTACACATTTGCCATTAAAAGTAGCTGTGATCTAGCACAATATCTCACGTCATGATCTATGAATAGATTTAAGTTGCGTCATAATAACATTAATTATCAACTGTCAAGTTGATTGCTTCCAAGATAGGGGAGAAAGTCCCTACATTAAAATTTGTATTATTATTATTTCATCAGTATTATTACTAGAAATGTTTCTTATTTTTAATGTGGGCATTTATTTGGGGGGAATTTGGTTTACTTTACTCCCACTTTAAAAAATAGTCAAGCCCAGGTTGTTATTCATTTTTCTCCAGGTCCAGAAAGGTCAAACAGAAAAAAGCAATGTAATCCTTCTCTGCCTCGTTTATTAAAGGGGTAAGGTAGAGAAGACTTACCCTCTGTGAGCATGGCACATGTACAGAGCATCATTCCCTGTAGCCTTCCACGAGCAGTTAAAATGGCCACTGTAGTTCTTGGCTTCGCAGTGTATTGGATGTTTTACATCTGGTACTAAAATCAAATCACATTTTAATTAATTAGAGCATATGTTAAAATAGGTTATTCAGTGTAGACAGATACATTTAAAAGGGTATGATGAGCATCCAGTCATATAGCAGCCCACATATCTTCTTTATCCATCATTTATAATATATGTGTCTGTCTCTCACTGTCTACGTCAGTCTATCTGTCGATGTATCTATCTCTCAACCTTTCTTTCTGTACAAGTGGTGGAAAACACCTGTAGATGTGTGCTCTGTACAGGCTTCTGTGTGATGTAGAGTTTTCATGCGTTATACTTTGCTCTTTAATTGTTTGAAACTCTATAAAATGTTGCTTTTGGCTCCAGCCAAATGCTGAGATCTGAGTGGGAGGATCAGTAGAAGCTGCGCAACTGATATTTGTGGATAACTTTAACATTATTGGAATACAGATAATAAGTTAAAAAAAAATGAATATATATTTTTGTTATAATGATGAAACTTCAATATGCCTTAAAAAAAGAGCTAGGTAATTATCAAGTCAGAGTGGTATTTTAACAAAATGTGCTATAGAACAACACATGATGGTGTTGGCAAAGCCTTATGGGCAACTGGCCAACCATCCCGTGTGATTCTTCAGACCTAGTGAATCTTCTTCAGTCTAGAAACTCTCTTTTACGTGGAACATTTCGACAGCTGAAGATTGTGTTCAATGGGTCACTTCCGGGTAACCTGCCACATTTTAAACTATTCATTGAATGATATAGAAATTACATCAGTCTGCGAATTACCAGGTTACATCGGTCTTTTAACGCATAGAGGGAAACTGGAGTTGAGTCCCATACTCACGTAACGAATTTTTGTTCTTTGTGGGTTGACTTATTTTCAGTAGAATAAATTTATGCTCAACAATGTCTCCGTTCTGCAGATGGCAAGTGAAGTTCCCCACTTCCGCCTTCTCCCGCACGGTCAGTTCCCACGTACTTCCATCACCTTTCTTTTGCCCATCCTGAGCCCAGTAGACCTGTTGCTCTTCAGATACGTTGCATTGCAGTTCCACTGTCTCCACTGGGTTTTCGGTGGTAATCTCCACCACAAAGGCTGAGGGTGGAAAGGGGTATTGAGTTCATGAAAGGGAACATGTGGCTGAGCTGCCAAAACTGGAAGTTATTAGACTGCAATAATAACATATAGGATTTTTCTGGCTTCTAACTTTCCCCTTGTGTGAAACGGGGCAACTGGTGGGCATGGCCTTGAAAGGGGGCACGGCAGCGGCACAGGTTGACTAACCAGCTACGTGAGGGCAATGAAGTTGATTGCACAAATAAAAAATGTCTTAAAGCAGGGATGTCCCACCTAAAGAGTAAATAGAAAAGAGGAGTGGGCATGGATATTGTCATTACAATACACTAAGAACTTAGAGCACATCCACACACAAAAAAATCAATTTATCGATTCCCTGAACAATAAAAAAATAAACTAGCATAATATATCTATTTCTGTTTTAAAATATCATGTTTTCATTTTTTTTTAGCATAAAATTAGTATTAGGGGAGATTTGTTTTAATGCACCCAACCAACTTTTCAATTTATTAAAAAAAAGAATAATAATTTAAAAAAATAAAATAATATAAATAGTTAGACTTTTCAATACTGCTATTATTATGGCTGTTTCTGCTTTACTGAACTTCCTGCAAGTTTCCGTCGGATTTTGGTGTGCAAATTTCCTCCTGGCTGACCCTTTCCCCCTATTTTGAGTCTGAGGTTTGGTAAAGATAAGTTAGGCAAGGGGTTTTCAATGTAAAGTGTGCAAACACTTATAGGGGTTATGTAAAAAACTTGTGGGTAAAAGTTGAAAAAATTGGTCCAGTCACCATAGAAACCAGTGGGATGTTCCTGCTGATGACATCACTTTTAGAACTCTGTCCTTGAAACTCCCTTTATACTTTATGTTTGTACATCCTTGTTACAAAGCATGCACTTTGTATATTGTTTTCTTTATTTCCTTTTGATTCCCTGTCATGGTACCAATATCACCTACCAATTCAACTTTAGACTGCAATTAAAATGTGTCAAACTCTGTCCTTGAGTACTCACCTATTGAGAGGAAGTTTAGATGTGTTTTAATGGTTAATTTAATTATTGTAGCGAAATGTCTCCATTTTTGTTGTTGGTGTAGAAGACCCGATTATCATTTTTTCCCATTTTTGTGGCGGGATGTTTTGCCCATTCCCTGATCTTATATGCTAAAAAGGATGTTCATGAAACTTACTGTTTGTCCTCAGCGGAAACTCCCACATTCCTTCCAGAGAAGTAACATATAGGACCATGAAGAAGATGACCGGTTTCAGGGACATCATCTATAAATCAAAAGAGAGATGCTCATAAAATATTATTCACCATACCAAGGGTTTCCAACCCTTGAGACTTCTACATCTGAGTACATTTAGTGATGTCTGAACACAGCGCACACAGAGATAGCTCCAAATGCTAACGCAATCGGAATGTGCGCCTATGTATAAATCAGAGACCTGACAAAATTTTGAAGGTCTGCGCAGGTTCCGTCGAATACGCACATTCTGCTTGTGTCGGCGTTCGCTGCTCCGGCATAGTCAATGTATATAAATATTCCCCAGAGCATAGCACTTCCTATCTATCTCTCCAGGTATTTTGTTTGTCTATCAATCTCCATCCATTATCTGCCAACATATCTGTCCTTAACCTCTCCGTTTGTGTCTAAATGATGATGATAATCGTTGGGCTAGTAAAGTTGCACCGTGGGCCAAAAATTAGTTTTTGCCCCTCCGGCCAAAAGTTGCCAGTCGCCCCCCCGATTATTCCCCAACTCGTTACCTTTAGTTGTGTTGCCTGTGGAGGAATTTCCAGATGCTCCTGCCTCTTCCCTGCTTCCAAATATTCTAATGCTTTTAATTATAGGTCTTGTTACCTCTTGAACTAATCTCACTCTATGCTTCTAAAAATCCTAGTCTGCTGGGCTTATATAGAGTAGAGATCTTCCAGTGACATCATCACTGGGGTAATTTTTTTTCTTTCCTTTTTTTTTTTTTAATGTTGTTCCTTTTTGTGAGGTACATAGTGTTAAACTGAGGAAAAATCCGAGAGCCTAGACCAAGGAGGAAGCTAGCGAGTGTTAATGGGTTTTATTGTCAAGGTCAGTGTCATTGAATTTCCTCTTTCATAGTGATGTGTGACTGTACGGACATGATGTGTGGTACCTATACCTGCACGGTGTTTGCAGAATGTTGGCCAGGGTCCAAGGTAGGCAGTGATGTCATAAGCTAAGCAGGAAGGCCAGGCAGCCAGCCAAACTCTGTGCTATGGTTCGTACTTAATGTGGATTAGAATATCTCCAAACCATGGAAGTCCTTAAAGGTACAGTCAACACAATTTTTTTTTTCATTGCATAATTGTCGAACGGGCTCCGTGTTATAGGCATGGAGTGAATAGGTGGGGAGTGAGGTAGATCTGATGTTCCTTACTGATCTAAAAAAAAAAAAATCCCTTTAAGAGCCCTTTAATAAGCATACACACATAAACTGTGATCGAAGGAAGGAACCATTGGGCCTACCATGTCATGTTTATTTATGTGTGCTCTGCAAGATAGCTTTATGCACATTGCAAATATTCTTGTTTAGCATATACTGCCTCTACTGTGTGGTGATTCTGGGTATCTACTAAACTTTCAGTAAAATGATGCCCTTTATTTTCTAGTAGTCAAAATTTTATTTAAAAAAAAACAAACTGCAGTGTATTTCAGGTTCTACTTAATAAAGAGAAAATGGCAGGGAATTGAGATGGGAAATTCAAACTTTAGGCCAATGTAGCCGATATATATATATGTTCTATATGTGACTTGGCATAATCAGCAGCCAGTTTTTCGCAGTTTGGTAGCATGCTGGCTAAGCATAATGGGAGTTATAGTTCAACAATAGCTAGGGCTGCTCTTATGGAGCAATGTTATCTCACTACCATTGAAATCATCCGATAAAGAGCTTTCTAGATGCTCCTGAGCAAGGGTGCTCAATTTTTAATCGGTGGTATAGAGCAGTGGTCCCCAACCAAATTGAATGCCAGTATTTCGCCACTCAATATGCCAGTATTTAGCCATTCAATATGCCAGTGTTTAGCCACTCAGTATGCCAGTATTTAGCCATTCAGTATGCCAGTATTTTGCCACTCAATATGCCAGTATTTAGCCATTCAGTATGCCAGTATTTTGCCACTCAAGATGCCAGTATTTAGCCATTTAATATGCCAGTATTGTGCCACTCAGTATGCAATTATAATTTTTTTTTTTACTTATTTGAAGCCACGCTTCATAAAGTAACCTACTGGAGGGGAGCACTGAACGCTTCCCTCACAGCACGTGACCCGGCTGAACAGAGGCCGTGGACCAGTGCTGGGCCACAGCCCAGGGGTTGGGAACCCCTGGTATAGAGGACAACCGCACGCGCCACATTCCGGAGCCAGGTGTATTCGCCGACTAATCGAAAGTGAGGAAACACAGACAGGTCTGCTTAACAGCCAATTGGAAGGCAGGAAACTCTGTGAAACTGGGAGGGGTTATACTGAATGGGAGGGAGGGTCCAGCTGCAGAAATTTCCCAATCAGTATGGAGTGTGTGAGCAGAGCACCGCCCCCAGATACTCCCACCTCACATTAGGTGGCAGGTGTTGGTTTTATCACAGCACAGCCGCGCAACTCCCTTTGAGACTCACTGCTCTAGAGCAAGGGAAGGCAACTTTCAACACTCCAGATGTTGTGGACTACCTCTCCCATAATGCTATTATACTCATAATGCTGGCAAAGCATCAAGGGAAATGTAATCCACGACATCGGGAAAGCCGAAGGTTGCCTACTCCTGCTCTAGAGGGAAGGCCGAAGCCCTGTAAAGTATCCACAGACCGCATGTTCCTCCAGCACTGCTCGGAAACACAACCACCCTTTGCACAGGGGATATTTCTGTGTTTGCAAAGAGAGATGTGTGTGAAACATGTGTTTCACTTGTCGTGCTGTGGTAAATATGGTTGTTTAAATGTAAAAGCAAGAGTAACAAATACTGCTGCAAAAAGTAAGGCCAAAGCAAACAGTTCAGGCTCAAATAGCCTTGCATGCTGAGCTCTGGGTGGGTGAGTCAATTTTAACCTTATTTATGCCATAAATGGTCATTCCAAGTGGTTTTGCTTTTTTTTTTTTGACATTGAAAAGTTTAGGACGGTTCCTGATTTTTAAGATTCCCATTTGCCATGTTTTCTCTTCAGATATGTGTGTTTTTGTTGTAGGTGCTAGCGATATTCAACATATACTGCTACCCCCCATGCCATGATGCACTGTAGACACCTAGTGGCCACATGAGAGCGGAGCAGGTTCAAGCAATCAACAGCACAAACTGAGCAACTCGAAGATAAAGGGCTGGTATGTGTTGGTAAGAATTATTTTATAGTTGCCAACAATCCCATATTTGTTTTTTGGGGAGGATCCAATTAAATACGGGGGTGTTCCAGCATTACTGCTGCTTGTGCACAGCAACGCATGTTTTAAAGTTTGCTTTTAATAAAGAATATTTAGTGCCAATTTAAACACATAGTTTTAAAACAGGTACCTAGCGAAGATAAATGGGGGTTGTTTATAATGCGTGGGTTAAAGTTCTAAGCTTGCAACAATCATCATGGCAACCAATAGACTGTTCCAAGTTTAGAACCTTGGCGCGGAGGGTTTTAACACCCACTTACATACTCCCCTTTAAGTGGGTCAGTCCTGATACCGCGGTGTTCAGAACACCAGAGAATAAGGTCGCACTCACACTCGTGCCGTACTGTTTCACTCAGGAAACTATTCAGGAATGTATTGTGTAAAATATTAGGACAGTGCAGATTATACTGATTACAGCCTTTTATTGGCAGTGAAATAATCTCAGTTGGCAAGACTGATCGGTAATGGCACCCACTGCACTGTCCGCATACAAGGTCATAGCGCTGTGTGAATAGTCGTACCCATACTCGCTGACTGCACATGCTTAGCTCGGTGCAACATGGGTCTTGATTTGCATAGTTGCCAACAGACTGGCATTAAATGAGAGAGTCCTGGTTTTTTTTTTTGATCCTGTCCCATCAAATTCGATGATGTCCCTGCATTACTGCAGCCTATAAATGGTGCTTTGCGTTGTACCCAAGCGGCATTATTTTTAGACTGCGGCTCAGAGGAAGGGGTAGAGGACTCTGTGGGCTGCTGTGCCACCATTGTTATCAGGTACGTTTATCAGTCACGTGTAGCCAACTTCCCAACTGTTGTTGAAACCCATTTTACATAATCCTCACAGTGGCAAAGATAATCTGACCTCAAATGGACCAGGTGGCTAAGACGAAGTTATCCCTAGCTTCATGGATTCAATGGGTTTGGATAATTGGATTTGGGTGTTTATCAGGGACATGAATGATGCCCTGACATTGGCTAATATGATTAGGTTGAATGGGACTGTTCTTTGCGGCCACTTCATCTTGGCGGCACTTAAAGCGCCTGGCAGTTTGGCGCTGTAAGGTGCATCATCAATTGAGTTGCAAGTTTATTTTATTGGGTTTGTTTAGGGTAAGTATTAGGGTTAGTTTTAGGGTTAGTATTAGGGTATTAGGGTTAGTAGTTAGTTTTAGGGTTAGTATTAGGGTATTAGGGTTAGTAGTTAGTTTTAGGGTTAGTATTAGGGTATTAGGGTTAGTAGTTAGTTTTAGGGTTAGTATTAGGGTATTAGGGTTAGCTTTAGGGTTAGTATTAGGGTATTAGGGTTAGTAGTTAGTTTTAGGGTTAGTATTAGGGTATTAGGGTTAGCTTTAGGGTTAGTATTAGGGTATTAGGGTTAGCATTAGGGTTAGTATTAGGGTATTAGGGTTAGTAGTTAGTTTTAGGGTTAGTATTAGGGTATTAGGGTTAGTAGTTAGTTTTAGGGTTAGTATTAGGGTATTAGGGTTAGTAGTTAGTTTTAGGGTTAGTATTAGGGTATTAGGGTTAGTAGTTAGTTTTAGGGTTAGTATTAGGGTATTAGGGTTAGTAGTTAGTTTTAGGGTTAGTATTAGGGTATTAGGGTTAGCTTTAGGGTTAGTATTAGGGTATTAGGGTTAGTAGTTAGTTTTAGGGTTAGTATTAGGGTATTAGGGTTAGCTTTAGGGTTAGTATTAGGGTATTAGGGTTAGCATTAGGGTTAGTATTAGGGTATTAGGGTTAGTAGTTAGTTTTAGGGTTAGTATTAGGGTATTAGGGTTAGTAGTTAGTTTTAGGGTTAGTATTAGGGTATTAGGGTTAGTAGTTAGTTTTAGGGTTAGTATTAGGGTATTAGGGTTAGTAGTTAGTTTTAGGGTTAGTATTAGGGTATTAGGGTTAGTAGTTAGTTTTAGGGTTAGTATTAGGGTATTAGGGTTAGTAGTTAGTTTTAGGGTTAGTATTAGGGTATTAGGGTTAGTAGTTAGTTTTAGGGTTAGTATTAGGGTATTAGGGTTAGCTTTAGGGTTAGTATTAGGGTATTAGGGTTAGCATTAGGGTTAGTATTAGGGTATTAGGGTTAGTAGTTAGTTTTAGGGTTAGTATTAGGGTATTAGGGTTAGTAGTTAGTTTTAGGGTTAGTATTAGGGTATTAGGGTTAGTAGTTAGTTTTAGGGTTAGTATTAGGGTATTAGGGTTAGTAGTTAGTTTTAGGGTTAGTATTAGGGTATTAGGGTTAGTAGTTAGTTTTAGGGTTAGTATTAGGATTAGGGGATAGTTTCAGGATACGTTTTACAGTTAGTGTCGGGGTTAGGGGGTTATTTTTAGGGTTAGCAGTGGCTACTTGATAGGGGTGGTTAGAATTTGTTGAGTTTGTAGTTCAGCGCTGTAACAGCCACGCAGAACTGTCAGTAACATAACTGCCATGGAAAAACAGCCGCGAGGAACGATGCGAGACCTGTGATTAGGTAGACGTTAGCCTGTTAGGATATGGCGCCATGAGGGATGGAGCCAGGGACAATATCGAAATGATATGTCGACATCTGTGGAAAGATTGTCCACTTGGGGGCCTAGAGATCTTGCCTCCCCTTTCCTCTGTGGGCAGGAAATGGACAATCCTGTGCAATCATGTTAGAGGTAAACACCACTCTCCCCTGCCTAGTTAAGACAGATCTGACTAGGAGGCCCGACAATCGGGTGTCAAACCTAGTAGCCAATCAATGTACATCTGTATTTTGGTCCCACATTATGTTAGCAACTCCCTATTTGTAAATGTGTTGTTTGTGTGTCCATGGCGTAAGGCCAGTCTACCAACGTTTGTCAAGAAGGATGGGCCTCATCGTGGTCTGACCTACACAGCACAGACAGGCCAGGAGACGAGAGAGTCTGCGTCAATACGCCTTCATTCTCCTGTGCTCTCAGCAGAAAGGGAATGTACACTACGGAATCTCCTCTTAAGGTCAACTTAAGAGTAAACTAAAAATAGATACCAAATATTCCCTGTCTATATTATTCTCCTTTCGATGATGATTTTGGATCAGAGATGGACCAGAGATTACAGCCAAAGCACGGAATGTCTGATCCGTGGTCTGCATAAGGGTCAATTCAAGGACAACACATTTTGTTTATTTTTTTTCCCCTATATACTTTCTGCATTTTACACTTACTATGTTAACACTGTGAACTTTTGTCACTTCCCCTTTTTTGTCATCTCCTGGATCTTGCTCCGTGAATTCGTTATCTGACTAGCATGGGTGAATAATAATAAACAGTTACAGCAGGTTATTATCAAGGCTGGCCAGGGATAATGGGAATTGCAGTCTGACAACAGTCGGCGATCTACCTGTTGTCCACAAGTAGAAACAAAGTAGGCTGCACTGGAAGTCGATAAAAAGTCAACAAATTTGAAAAATCGTCAAATAGGGCACAGCAAGCAACACTGAAAGACCCGAGCAACAGTGAGGTAATATATCTCACGTCTGAAGACCTATTGGCCATGCCTAATCTAGACAAGGTGGAACACCATTCACAAGCCAATGCTGGTAGACTCCTGTACTTGATACAATCTCCCAGTGTATCTCCAAGAAAGGATAACAGCCATATGAAGATATATCTAAAATAAATACTTCTTACAAGGTTGGGGTAAGTGGAGTTCTGTGCAGTATCTGTATACAAGGCACCTCCTCAGCGACACCGAAACAATGAAGTGTGCTCAATGCCGGCAACGCGTTTCGCCTGCTAAATCCAGGCTTCCGGTCCAGAGGTTTGAAAGAATGGATTTATCTGGCGAAACGCGTCGCAGACATTGAGCACACTTCATTGTTTTGTTGTTATAAAAAAAAATTGCGCAGTGAACCTCATCTACGTCAGATTATCTCATCATAATTTCCTCCGTTTTTTTCCCCAAGACCGACCTGTGGTGTTTGTTTTTCTCTCTCTAACTTTCCACCAGTTTACCACCAGTTTATCATACGCATCAAAAAAAAAATGGGTTGGAATATAAGTAATTCCCATCATTTCTTATACGACAATTGTGGCTAATTAGTGGCAGCCACAGGCCTAAAACGCAGGCCACTGTGAATTTCTAAAAACTCAAATTGAAAATTGCTCCTCGTTTCATTGTCACATGATAAGTCACATCACTAATGGCCATAACCTCAATCGAGAGAGAGAAAAAATAGGAAATTGGGTTAATTGTTTTATTATGATGCTTATCTCTCACTTCCTCTGAGTTTAATGCCATTCAGACAAGAATACACATCCTCATAGACAAAGCCGCAGTTTCAACATGGACTGGAAATACCTTTAATTAAAAGGATCACTTGATAAATACAGGGCTGGCTTTCCACGTAGTGGCATGCCACTAGAAAAAGACCAACTTCTGCATTGCGTGTATAGAGCAGAACCAAATTAAATTACAACTGTCCATAAAAATTAGTAAACAAAGTTATGTTTCATTCAAACATTGCATTGCAAGTGTAGATTTTTAACTAGAAACGCTTTATTGAAACAATACAAATAAAAGTACCTTATTGAGTCCTTTTTGCCGGCTCTATTTAAACATTGCAGTCTTTCAATTAGTCTTAACCTTTTTTTTTTTTTTTATTGACGGTAGTTTTCCTTTTAGTGTTTCTACGTCACCTAAACATTGTCGGCACTGTCAATTGTAGACCTATACAGTGTGCAAGCAAAGGCATGGATCGAAAGAAAAAAATGTGTGTTTAATGCATCTCCAGCCGGTATTTTACTGGCAGGTCAGCCAAAAATTGGCTTGGGCAAAATGTAAAGCCAGTGTGAGTGGCAGAGCCTAACGTGTCTGAGCAGTAATGCCGACACTCAACCTACCAAGCTCCACCCCCACCCCCCGCATACTGATTTGCCGGGGGGAAGAGTTGGGAGATATGCTACTGGGTGTGGAATTATGGGGGTTATAGCTCAGAAACTGCTGAGAGAACTACATGTTGCCTATCTCTGTCATAAAGCCTACTTACCAACTCCTCTGATTTACTCTATTGGTTCTGGTCTCTAAAATTCGACTTTGGAGGTCGACTTTCATTTTGAGACTAGGTCATATTCACCACCCAGGTTCGACTCTTCCCCACTGAAAAAAATGGAATTCAAAAAGATCAAAGCTATTTTTGAGACTAATAAGGCACAGTCCCTATTCTCTAGAGCAGATAGAATGCTGGTAATACTGAGCATAGCCAGTAACTTGCCGAACGTAACAGCTTTACAACATTTCGCCTTTTTTTTTTCCTAAGTCAAACTTGGGTTTGAATTAGTCTCAAAATGAAAGTCGACTTCCAAAAATAATAATGGGGTTAATAGACCCATGAGAGTTCCTCCAATCTGGCCATCTCACCTGTAATTTACATTGCGTTATTTTTGAATTTGTTATTACATGTTACTCTCCTTTTCCCAATAAGTCATTTTTGTACAACTGTCTGTGCACCCAATAGAGGACAGGGTGTAGGGATGTCATCTTTAAAAAAAAATAAAAAATTACCAGCTATGCTACTGCTTCTGTAGACTTAACATTGGCCTCAAGCCAATTTTTCTACCGACCCGCCAGAAACATTCCAGCCAGGTAACAACAATGTGTAATTATAGCGTTCTAGATGATGTAAAGAAAGAAATCAATAAAAACCAAGGACCCCCCATCAACTGTCACTGGTGAGCGTGCTGGGAATTATGATAAAATGTACAGCCAAATTGTATTTGGAATTTTTTTTTCAAAAATTACAAATTCTAGAGACTGTTTTTGCAGACGGAAGTTCCTGGCGCCTTTAATAAAAACGAAGCAATACAAATAATTATTATTACACCACCTCCCTTATGTCTACACAACAGGGAGCCAAACTTGTGAGTGGCAATAATTCAATTTTTAATAATAATTATACAAGCATGACTACATAACCTGACAGCAAGAACAGGAAGTGACAGACAAAGAGGCAAGGGGATGTCAGCCAAGCTAACAGAGGTGCCAGTGTGCGGAAATAGAAACTTAAAAAAAAGAAATGAGTTAGTTATTTAGAAGATAATAATTAGCTTTCATTGTGTGATAGTATTGTCGGAATTTGCACGGGTGAGTGTACAGTTGCATCAATGGCTATCTTTAGTTCATGTACACATGTGTACATTAGATCATTTCTGCAGAACATCACACATGCTCTGTTTAAAAAGAGCTTATATCAAAGGGCCATGTTTGAATTGATGCCCATTCGATGCCCATGCTCACAGAGGGCTAAGCAGGAATTTTAATTTGATGGGTTACATTTATTAACATAGAAAAATAGATTGTGTCGGCAGACAAAAATACTTTTTATTAGTCCCTGGCCTTATCTTATATCTAGGATAGCCTTGTGCCTATCCCACGCATGCTTAAACTCTGTCACTGTGTTTACCACTTCTGATGGAAGGCTATTCCATACATCCACTACCCTCTCAGTAATGTAATACTTTCTGATATTAGTCTTAAATTAGAGGGGCAAATATTTAAAAGTATGTCCTCTTCTTGTGGTAGTTTTTCTTCTTTTAAATATACTCTCCTCCTTTATTGAGTTTATTATTCCCTTTATGTATATAAATGTTTCTTTCATATCCCCCCTGTTACGTCTTTCCTCCAAGCTATACATGTTAAGATGCTTTAATATTTCCTGGTAAGTTTTATCCTTTAATCCATGGACCAGTTTAGTAGCCCTTCTCTGAACTCTCTCCAAAGTATCAATATCCAAGTGAGGACTCTGTAAAATGGCATGAGCATGTCCCTCTTTCTACTTCTAATACCTCTCCCTATACAACCAAGCATTCTGCTAATACCTCTCCCTATACAACCAAACATTCTGCTAATACCTCTCCCTATACAACCAAGCATCCTGCTAATACCTCTCCCTATATAACCAACCATTCTGCTAATACCTCTCCCTATACAACCAAGCATTCTGCTAATACCTCTCCCTATACAACCAAGCATCCTGCTAATACCTCTCCCTATACAACCAAGCATTCTCCTAATACCTCTCCCTATACAACCAAGCATTCTGCTAATACCTCTCCCTATACAACCAAGCATTCTGCTAATACCTCTCCATATACAACCAAGCAGTCTGCTAATGCCTCTCTCTATACAACGAAGCATTCTGCTAATACCTCTCCCTATACAACCAAGCATTCTGCTAATACCTCTCCCTATACAACCAAGCATTCTCCTAATACCTCTCCCTATACAACCAAGCATTCTGCTAATACCTCTCCCTATACAACCAAGCAGTCTGCTAATGCCTCTCTCTATATAACCAAGCATTCTGCTAATACCTCTCCCTATACAACCAAGCATTCTGCTAATACCTCTCCCTATACAACCAAGCAGTCTGCTAATGCCTCTCTCTATATAACCAAGCATTCTGCTAATACCTCTCCCTATACAACCAAGCATTCTCCTAATACCTCTCCCTATACAACCAAGCATTCTGCTAATACCTCTCCCTATACAACCAATCATTCTGCTAATACCTCTCCCTATACAACCAAGCATTCTGATAGCATTTCCTGTTGCTCTGTTACATTGTCTACTTATCTTTAAGATATTATGGGCAGTTAGTCTTATAAAGGTTATTTGTCGGTTACAGTTATGGTTCCCCATACGTCTGCATGCGCAGGATTCGGTCTTTTGGTTCTTGGCTTGTGGTTCCAGCAACGTAGCCATTTTTTTGAATGCACAAACAGAGCACTTTACAAACTATGGCATATATTATACAGAATGCTCTTCCAAATGAATAACTAACATTACAGCAAAAAATGTTGGGTTGGGCCTTCAATTTTTAGGGGTGGACGGTAACCATTTCCCAATCTGTAGATATCAGATACTAAGGAAGTTGGTGATAGTTTATAAAAATCCCAAGAACCCCTGACCAAATTTTCAGAGAGAGTAATAATTGGAATTACCCCCCCCCCCCCCATGTTTTCCTTGTTCACCTCGCTAGGCCTACGTGTGAGCTGGGTGTAACTAGATACAGTAGAGGCTGCTCTTGAATGAAAGTATACAAATACTGCTAAAGGTTACTGGTTGCTTACAAAAACCATGAGGTAACGGGGTGCCCAGAGGAAAAACGCTAATCCTTATCCTAAAATCTGTACACTAATATTTAACCTGGAAGGTAAAAAGGAAGGCTGGGGAAAATGTAAAAGATTAGGAAACAGTAGTTTTATATTAAATTCTGTTTCCTTTATTTGACTTCAATTAGCAGACAAGACTTGCAGTGAATTCTGAAATGGTTGGTTACAGGACATAAGAGGGGAAGTGTTCATTTCTTAGATATACCTCTGCAGCTGGTACTATTTGTGATAAGGGAACCGGTTAAAAAAAAAAAATCGGAAAAGCAAACAATGTCGCAGTATTAAGTGTATCCCAGTCCACACTGCAGCCGTCTCCCGTACATTATTCATGTTGTTGAAATTTGTATAATAGAAAATCCAAACCTAGTGACCTCCTTCTTAGCAAACTCACCAGGCTTGTCCCTGCACAATGTATAGCTAAATTAGTGAGATTAAATGTTCAACTCACCTGTAACTCCCCTTTTAGTGAATAGCCCTCTAAGACAGTTTGCCTGTGCAAGCAGTAAGGAAACAACCTAAGCAAACACTTAGACGCGTTTGTCTTAGACGTGTTTGTCTTAGACGCGTTTGTTTACACTGTAAAACACACACTTTTCTAGTGGTTATTGTTGATGTTAAATGTCAGAGAAGCTTAGTGAGAAAGGCCTGAATAAAGGTCCCAGTGCTGTATAATTATACATAATATATATCATTTGGGCTATTTGCAGAATGTAACCAACCAGCTTGGCCTCAACTTCATAAAGAAAGAATGGCTGGGATTTGAGAAGGGAATTTCAAACTTAAGGCTAAACTAGCAGAGTTAGACAAGTTCTCCCATTCAGTGGATAATTTTTCCAACTCGGCTACATTGGCCTAAAGTTTTAAATTCCCATCTCAGTCCCCTGCCATTCTCTCTTCTTTGAGCAGACCCTTCGCTCAACTCTAGTTAGATATGTACAAGGCCAAAACAAAGGGTTTGATAAAGACATGTTCATTGACAGAGTAGTACAAGGGAGGATGTACTGCGGTGGAACAAGCGGTGGACACGACTAAACATAACAATCACTGCTCTGCTAGTGTTGCTCTAATGCCTCGATGTTGAGGCATTAGAGCAACACTGAAATTTGTTGCCCTGGGCACCTGCGATTGCTCGAAGGAGCAATCGCGGGTGCCATATTGGAGAGCAGCATGCGCCTCCAATATGGTTCTGCTCTCTTGGGGGAAGAGGGACGGAAGCAATGCAGTATCACTTCCGTCGCTCTGTTGCTGTTGCTAGACTACCCCTAGAGGCAGTCAGCAACATTGTAGTAAGAAAAACAAATCCTAGGGTTTAAATCCAGGGTTATGGTTAGCATCATGGTTAGGGTTACAGTTATATTAGGGTTAGCCTAAGATTTGGACTTAGGGTTATATTTAGGTTATATGTGGGGTTAAGTTTGGGGTCAGAAGGAGGAGAAATTGGTTAGGAAACAAAAAAAAACAAAGTTTCCCTAAACAAGCAAAAAAAAAAAATTAAAAAAAAAACCCAGAAAAACATGTAAACATTCCATATTTCTAAACTCTAAAAAATATGAAAATTGTGTAAAAGATTTTTCTGGTCAAAGTTAGATTTTTTTTTTAAATGATATTTTTAAGGCAGGAGGGCCACAGCTGGAGCCACAGGGCTGTATTCACATAAAGGTGAGATGAGGTAAGACGAGCATTTATCTCACCAAGTTATCTATACATTTTGCAGGGACGAACTTGCTGAGTTTCTCCCCTAAGCTGAATTGGAGAGATGAAATGTTCATCTCAGCTCACCTCAGCTCACCTGTAACACCTTTTAGTGAATAGGCCCTCTGAGTAGCATTTGACCTTTCCTTCAAGTAGGTCAGCAGGTATTACAAGTTACCAGTTTGCTTTAATAATTGTACTGACTAATGTCTTGGTACTAAACACTGGATATCCAGGATGTGTACTTAGATGTCAGAGTATCTCCCAAATCCTCAAAACAGATTGTACCTGTTATTAGTTTACAAACTCTTTCGTATACTGTACATGTTGTTCCTTTTTTGTATCAGTAATGATTAACCCTGGATGTTCTCCTTCCAACTTGTTTAAATATATGTATTTATTTATTTTTAATCTACTGTTAAATGTGTAACTCTGTGTTTCTCCATTCTGGTCTGGGTCCCCAGGACATACTTGAAAACGAGAGAAATCTCAATGTATTCTTCCTGGTAAAAAACACTTTATTAAATAAATAAATAAATCTCAAAATGGATTGGATGGAAGCTACTCTACATAAAGAAAAAGATACAAAAACCTTTTTTTTTTTTAAAAATGGGAGAATTACATAGATACATTAGATGACTATTACAAAAAACAAATACGAACAGCATTCCAGGAGACAATGTGGTATTCAGCACCATTATTAAGGGGTAGAACACCATGTACATAATGAAAATGGTAAATGAGATATCCGAATAATTAACACAGTTAAATGTAGATATACATAGTAGAATGACATAAACAAAGATATTAGATAAAAATAAATTAATAATAGAATTATTTAAAAATAAGTCAATAGGGAAAGGGATGGGAAATATAAAGTTGAACACATATAGTCTTTATAGAAATGTTTATATTATTATTACCGGTATATATATATTATATTATTATATTTATTATTATTTATCTTATATGATAATATTTTATTGTTAATAATTATATTCAAAACCTTGTAAAAAAATGTATAATATTACTGATATTATATAATATTGTTGATATATTTAAATATGTAATATATTAACATTAATCTGAAATTATAAGATAAAATATAAATGATATAATATTTAAGATATATGTAAAAATTTCAAATAAAAAAGATTTTGAAAAAAAATAATTAAAATAAATAATCTGTCATTCTCCTGTGATTTCATCCTTAAAGCAGTCCTATATTGCTGGGGAACAAATATTTAGAAGTTGGAATGTAAAAGGCAAAACAAAATTACATTTTAAAATTAAATTAGAGGTCTGCAGTCTTGTCCGGGATGTGTAGATATGTTCAACAATTCTCTGCTTGCTCATACTGATTATAAAGTGAAGGGGGGTATGGTGTTTTCTTTAAGGGGACTGTATCACCTAAACATTGCCAAATGTAGAAGATAAAAAAATATTGAAAATGATCTATACATTGCATTCGCCTAAATTAGGAGAAAACTAATTGGCCCATCGCTCGCTGAGATCCGGGGTACATCACGGAAGGCAAATTTCAAGCTACACAATATTATGGGGGGCCAAAAGCCAAAAAGCCCAAACCCCGCCCCTATAATAGCTGGGGTTGGGAGCAGGGCAAGTGCTGAGAGACCCCTAAAAAATATATATCTCCAACAGTATCTGCCTCCTAAATGGCCCCCGATAATAGATTCCTGCTCAAATACCTACAGACCCCCTTTGGTACCATTGGCAGCCATTAATAAATTAATTATTCCCCCCCCCCCCCCCCATTGGGGTCTGGGGCTGCCTAATGGCCCCAGACCCCATTAGAAAAATATAATTAATGGCCCCAATGGGTCCTGGGACTGCGCAATGGCCCCTGACCCGGGGAGACTAAATAAAACAAATAAAATACAGTTTTGCCCTACCTACCCCCACCACCTTTACCTTGCCCATGTAGGAGATGGCAATTCATCTCCCCTTTGGCGAAATTAAAATGTGCGTAATATGACATCATATCATCCCAGAATCTGAATTCTATTCACAGTATTTTAGACCCAAAATTCTATCATTTTAATAGCGATACTGTTCCCATCCAAAGGCCCCCCGCGGCTTGTGTTCCCCGATGGTCAGAATAGCCGAAACGGATCCGAAATGCGGCACATTGTTCAGCTGAATTATTCACACAATTCTGGGCGTTGATCACAATAGCCACCAGGGGGAGAGCTGAGATAATGTTATGTGCCACTGCGAGAGTCTGGGACCATATCAGCTTGAAGATGGGAAGATGTGGGCTGATCAAAACCAGACAAATCTCAGGACCACATTGTGGGCCGTGCCATCCACTTTCCCATGGGTTCCGACACTCACATCCTCATAAATAATCACAAACTTCAAATCTTAAGTGCTCAGGACGTTGAAAATAGCACAGAATTATTCATAAGATGTCTCTTGGAGAAATATCAGAAAAAGTCATTTTTTATGCTTTGAAAATTCCAAGCATCAAAAGTAAACATGTCATCTTGGAATGAACAGATTTGTTCAGCTGGACTAATAAGTTTTTCTATTTTTTTTATTCATTGCTCTTTTTTAATTTTTAATTTTTTTTTTTTTAACAAAACAGATGTATAAAACATCACGAAATGTGTCCCATTTATATCATGACAACAAAACACCAAACAAGTAAAAAAAAACAAAAAAAACATTTTAATGAGATTGCCAAGGCTCACAGTTTCGTAGCACAAAATTAAATTGTCCGTCAGGACCCAGATTTATCAGACGGTGAGAAAATGTATCCAATGAAAACATTTAACCAGTGAAGGAATTTTTCAAAAAAATTTTTTTTAACAAACTTTCATAAATTAACCCCATCAGGTAGAATATAATTTTAAGATATGTTTTGTATTATTTTTCACTCTTGTTCATTTTATGTTGTTTTTAAATATTTTGTTTTGTTTTGTTTTTTTAAATTATTTATTAGGGGTTGAATTTTATTGATGTGGTATCATAGCATGCAGAGGTGCCAGAAACCATGCCCCGTCTGCTTTTTCAGCACTTCTATTAGTTCAACAAGGAGAGGCTGATTCCACAGTAACAGCTTATGACATCCCTTTGTCAGAGTAGAGAGGGAAGGTGTCTTGTGTACGCCGTCCCATTGATACCACTGGATTTAGAGGTCCCTGTGAAATTATTTTCAAAGTAAAACTACAGTAAATCTTTTTATTTGTTTAATGTAAAAATCAGTACATATATAAAAGAAAAAAAATATGAACATTATTCAGAAAAAAATAATTACATGGCATGAATACAATTACAGAGCACTGTAAAAAAGAATTGTAGACTATCCCCGAGGAAAGTAACAGGCCGTCAGTAAACTCTCAACTTAAACAGAATATGGAAGTAGTTAGGTTATAGACAACGATAAATAAGGGGCCATTAAACTATCTAAATTCCATTAGAGGTGCCTGGAATTGTTTTAAAAAAGCCTTTAATCAATTTTAAACACTAGTAAGTTGTCTCTAGTTAATAAGGGTCAACATGTCATCATCTCCCATGACATCACTTTACAGATGTAATTCCAGTATTTGGATGTCCTGTTGATATTTTATAAATTCTGACAATTTCCCAGGACAGTCCTGGACGCCACTTTGCATGCAAGGTCATAATTTAAAGGGACACTGCCATCAAATACTTTTTTCATGCATTTTGTGGGTACATTCAGATTTTAGATGTGTAATGTCTAGGGGTCCAACGGTGGTCCTCTGCTGCCCATTCACCCTTTTCCCCGACGACCTTTTATGAAAGGTGGAGCATTATGGTAGCTGTAGTCCACAAACAGCCGGAGGGCTACCATTGGACACTTGGGATATTTAGGTTTTGCATGTTTGAGTATGCGCCCGTGTACTAGATCAGCAAGCAAAATGGTTCATAGTGGCCATTGCCAACATGACTAGTGTACTGCAAAGTTCCTTCCCATTTAATGCTTAACCCCACTTGACCATCACCGTAATTGTACAGTCTTCATATTTCCCTGGAATAAAGACGCAACATCCTTTGGATAAACGTGGCCACCGCGTTTATTTAAAATAATTGAATAAAATAGAAATACTTTATTAAATAACAAATGCTTTTAACTGACCCCCTTGCTTATACCAACCCCTTGGGACCAAACTTATGTATCAGATCTCACAGTATAAAAAACCCTCCAACACGCCATGACATCCACCGTGCCTACCTACCATTTATATATATTAAATAAACCTGAGCCATATATATATATATATATGGCTCAGGTTTATTTAATATGTGTATAACATATATGGCTGGTTTTATAATATTTAAATGACAAATATTCTATAAAAACAGCTATATATATATATATATATATATATATATATATATATATATATATCTGGTTTTATATCATATTTGTTATAATATTACAGTTACATACATACATACATACATACATACACACAGTCAGACATACACACAGTCAGACTTAGTTACATACATACACACAGTCAGACTTACATAGAGTCAGACTTACACTTACATACATACACACAGTCAGACTTACATACAGTCAGACTTACACTTTAATACATAGACACAGTCAGACTTACATCCATACATACATACACACACACAGACTTACACTAAATACATTATATTTTGCATATCACTTATTTTTCAAGTAAATCCCAGGGGTGCAACTATTACAGAACATCCAGGAAATCATCCCAGCCAGCAATTGAACCTGCAATCCGCAGGATTAAACTGATACCATATTTGAGTAATGCTCCTGTCTGTCATTAGCTATTACTGTACAATTAGATTCTGGAACTGAAGGGGCATAGTTGTATCCATCTCTGTATACTGTGATGTCACCGAAGAAGGAGGGCTGTGATGTCATAGAAAAACATAACCTCTATTAACTTGGTTTCTGCTCTTTTTAGGAGACTCAGGGAATAAACTGAAAATGCTCTGCTAGTTATATTTAGAGTTTACAGTGGCAAATCGATATACATGTATGTATGGATGGCAGGAACAAAAAGGTTAATACAAATTTGTTTAATAAGTATAAAACATGTAAAAACAAATGTATCCACATTAATAAAATATAAATTCATGATAAAATCATATTTTTACATAACATTTTTACTCTGACAATATTGAAGCGCCATTTGGTGTAGAAAATAGACCTGACTCGTTTCGCTGCTAAGTATGATTTTTTTTTTTTATACCATATAACTTTATTGGGATTTATTATGATTAGAGCCTGCCAAAGATCTAAGGTAATCTAAGGTACCCCAGACGAACAACTCGGAGCATTCCCTACCTCTGAGGAAGCAGAATTTCAGCTGAGAAAAATGCGTCAGGTCTATTTTCTTCAACAAACAGCATTTTAATATTATCAGAGAGAAAAGTGCTGAGGTTTATGCACACATATCATGTTTATATATCTTATTAATGGGGATTTCAAATTCTATTTGTTTTAAACATGTTTTATACTTATTAAACCAATTAAGGAGAACATCTGATCCCCTATAGGGCTGCCATCTTTGTTTTTTTTTTGTTTTTTTATCATTTTGTACTTGATTGCACCAAGAGGCCACATTTTGGTCTTAAAGATAGCTGCTTAAAGAATTAATGCCACCCTAGGGAGCCCTACAACTCTATTTTACTTCTAGTTATATTCATCTACCTTGTTTTGGACAAGGTCGATGAAACTGCCCCTTTAAACTGACCCTTTGTCATACCAAGGGATCCAGAAAGTCTTCCCCTACTTATTGCATCTCTCCAAATATACTTTACCTTTCCCGGAGATCTTATACAGGAATCTTGTCCAATTTTTGGAAATCTCAGCTGGTCAGGGATAATATAGCCCTGCAAAGAACAAAAGGGGAAACAAATAAAACAAATTAGAAAGTTAAAATAATAAGATAGAAAAATGATATTCCCCTACATACACACATTTGAATAAGTATTGTACACATAAGTACATTTATATTTGTAAACGCTTTCGGCGCCCAAATAAAAAGGGAATAACAATTTAATGAATCAGCTTTGCACACTGCCCACAGCCTCTCTAACTCCTATACAATATTATTCTTCCCCCCGGCCTCACTCAGTATAGAATGAATATTTTTATATAAATGCTTCATATCGTTGACTAACACATCTCACCCTTGATGCTTTCCCGTGTCCGGACAATGACTCACCTTATTCCAATATCTAGGTGTCTTCCTGGCTACCACAGGTCTCATTATGTTTTCCTTTTCCCTCTCTGGATCCTCAAACCTTTTCACATCATTTTTGTTTCAGTGCTTTTCCTTGGACTCTTCTCCGAAAACTTCTATCCCATCCATGGCAAAGGTCACTTTCTTTCTGCATTTCCGCTTGCCTGGAGATTTAATACTCGGCACGATCTCTGACGGGTCTTTAAATATGGCACCGCGTTGTGACCTGGTGATGTTTAACGCAGGAAGAGGGGGCTCTACCTGATGATACACCTAAAGAGCAAAGAACATATCTATATATATTAGGCCCTTTTGGTATCACCAAGATTCTGTGGACATTTGTGCCAGGTCCTAAGACTTCTGCTCATGTTGGATGTCACTTTCCTGTTGGTTATGACTATTTGCACAAGACATGTGCATTCGTTTTCGGACGAATGCATTTTCGGCCGTAAATAGCATTTTCGTCCATTTGTCCGAAAAACGAATAACGAAAATGCTAAACTAACGAAAGCCGAATGAACGAATGGTTGATAAACGAAAATCATTCGTCCATTCGTGCTATTGGCATTCTATAAACCGAAATAGAGTCGGTTTATAGAATACCAATAGCAGTACATACATTCCATAAACCGACATAATGAACGACTTTCGGTTTATGGAATGCATGTAATGCTATTGGTATTCTATAAACCGAGTCTATTTTGGTTTATAGAATACCAATAGCATTACATGCATTCCATAAACCGAAAGAGAGGTTAAAATAGGTCAATTCGTACGAATGAATAAAACGAAACGAAAATAATGAACGAATTTCGTCTGAAACGAATGCAGTAATAAACGAAGTTCGTTTTGGACAAAATAAATAACATTTTCGTCCAAATGGACGAAAACGAAACAAAAATTTTAGTTTTGCACATGTCTAATTTGCACCACATATAAGGAAATTTGGACCTTTGTCCAGCCAGTAGACCATAGGTTCTGCGTTTAGGTATGTCCCAAAAACAAGCAGAACACAGGGAGTATGCAGAACATGTTGGTTTTTATCTAGTTTGGCACCCAAATAGAGCTTTATAAACAATATGGGGTGCATTAAGAGCACATCACTTTAAAGGCCACAAAGAGCTTGAAATGTAAGCAAATTCTTGAACCAGACATCCCAAACACTAGAGAGCCCAGTGCTACTGTCCCACACTTAGATAGTTTACACTTAACATCATAGGTCAGAAAACTTACAAACGGCAGAGAATTCACAACCAATGTCTCAGATATTGGAAAATCTCCATGATACCTCTTGCCCAGATCTCTGTGTTCTGCTACTCTCACGGATCCACGCTGGACTTGGCCTCTTGTTGAAGGTAAGTCTCACCTGTGGAAAACAAATGAAAATCAGACAGGTGTATGGAAAAATACATAGAAGGGTAGTCTCAGGTGGCTCCAATTTACCATGATAAAATCAGAGGTCTGAGTTTCAGACCAATTTCGATTACTTCTGCTTCTGAATTGGCACGAACATCGTCCGTTGTGACCAATTTTAATGCCAAAATGTTGGGATGGCGTAAGACTACCTGGTGAGCAAAAATGTTAATTATTTTTTAGAACTCATGGGCTGGGTCCTTGGGTTTTTTTGGTTTAGGGCTTAATGAGTCTCTTCCCCACCATGCTGGTGTAAATTGTGGCTGGTGGTTCGTGGCAGAGCTCAGTGTTTTGTTATCAGCTGTAAGTAGTGGTAAGATTGGTATTGCTCAGGGATCTCACCAAAGTTTTGGGGTTACTACTGTTTTGTTAAACAAAGTTAAAATGGAATAACCATATTGCGGCCATTTTGGAATTCTATTTCCAGGTTCCTGGTGTCTAGTCGCTTATGTTATTACAGTTAGCAGTGCACAAATCATGCACATGTATCTACGGGTGCATTTCTTTCTTGGGGATTAAATACAGGAACTGAGAAACAAGGCATGAGAAGAGAAACAGGGAAAACCTGGAATGGAAAAGCAGGAAAACAAGAACCGGACCAGAACGCAAGAACAAAGGAACAGAAGCCAGAAACAAGGTATACATATAACAGGATACTATAACAGGGCTGGAATACTTAGACAGGGCTGGGATACTAAACAGGGCTGGAACTCGTACCACTTTATGTGGTTCTAATACAGGGCAGCTGGGGTATAGGTCACGTCTATTACATGGCTCAGGGCATCCCCATTACAGGGACTCTAAGACAGTATACAGGGCACTCCTATTACAGGGCTGGAACCAGACTGAAGCTAGATTAGGCAGGTGCCGTTCTAGGGCCAACTGGGCAGGTACCATACTAGGACCAACTGGGCGTATAATAGGGCCTAATGGGCAGGTGTCGCTCTGAGCAGGGGCAGCTCTGAGGCCGAACTAGCGGAGGGTGCCACTCTATGGCCAGACAAGGAACAGAGCAGGAATACTAGACAGGAAAACAGGCAGACATGAATGAGCATAAATGGTAAACAAGAAAGCAAAGCAAAAAGGGGCCTACACATGGTGAATGGTTACAGTCAGATTTACTGCCCTAGTTGGAGGAGGTGCTAATGAGGGGGTTCTAATATGTGACTATATGGAGCACTGATATAAGAATATTAACAAATGTAATAATAAAAAAGAGCCAGTTCTAGCTAATTTGTTGCTTTGTGCAGGTTTGTTTGAAAACAAGACTAGCGCATTATATGATGTATATACCTCACCTGTTGAGTTACAACATCTTTCATCAGAATGTCTTTTTGATGATGCAGGAAAGCCAGATGACCTGTTTAAACCTATTTAATTCCACTTTGTCGGTTTATTTTGTCTGTGTACAAGTATCACATGAGACCATTAACATTGACACCAACCTAGCTGTCTAGCACATTTTTATGGTATATACACAAGGGTCTAGGACACCTCATCGCCGCAGCTTAATCGTTGACAGTTCAGCGCGGCCGTTTCATCGCGGACTCGGCTATGTAAGAGCTGACAGTTCAGCGCTGAACTGTCATCTCTTACAAATGTAAAAGTAAAAACAAAATAACCCCTCTAATAAATGATTTCTCCCCAAAGTGCCCCCCCAACCCTAATACTAAAATTAACCCCAAAACCCCAATACTAAAACTAACCCCAATACTAAAATTAACCCCCGAACCCTAATACTAACCCCCTAAACCCTAATACTAAAATGAACCCCCTAAACCATAATACTAACCCCCTAAACCCTAATACTAAAATTAACCCCGAACCCTAAAAACTAATTCTAACCCCCTAAACCCTAATTCTAACCACCCTTAATCCCAATACTAAAATAAACTTACCTATAGCAAGGAAATGTCCCGCGACAAAATCTCCCGCGACGAGCTGTCGTGTGGTGAAGTGACGTCGGTGAAGCGGCCGCGATGAAGTGTCCCATCCCCTATACACAATGACTGTGATTACACACATTGTGAGCATGCCTGGGGGGGGGGGGGGGGGGGGGTTAGGAAGTTTATAACTGCAAACTGTATGCACCCAATAGGAGATGGGATCGCTGCACTGCTTATTTCCTATTGGCTGCTGAATTTGGAACGACGCGGAGACTATTCAGATTCTATAGATTCCCTAGTAGCACTTTCCCTGGACTTCACCCAGGGCGCATCATGAATGTGTGGAATCATTTGGGCGCCGCTGAGCACATCGGTCGCCATTCTCACGGCTGTCAACAGCTGAAAATGACTCACATTGTGTGAGCCTCAGTAAAACTCCCTTATATCGGGAAAGTAGACTAGCATGCCACCAAACTAAACTATTGTTTTCAATGCTCCATAGCGGCTCAATGGGTATGTCTCTATAGGTGTGTGAGACCCAAGTCTGACACAGATATTTCATAGCTGCCAACACAACACAACAGTAGAGTTTCATTTTTTCTTTGTCAGATCGGGCCATAGGTCTCCAGTGAACTTTGCTTCGAAGTCTTACATTATCAACATCAGATGTCTTGCCAGTAGATGGCAGCAGTGGTGCCCTGTTTTAGTTTCAGACATTTGGGGACCCTGATTGTCACCCAGTTGTCTTTCTGTTGAATTCTGTACCAAACACTCAATATATTCCTGGCACGGCATAAATGTTAAAGTAATGTAATATATAATATAATAATTTGTTATTTTTATAGCCCTTTACATATATATAGACACAAGTATATAAACAGACAGAAAAGTTAATGGTTTCTGATGGTCAGATGACCTGACTGAATAAGAGTCCGCTCTTCTGACCTGATAAAAGAGGTGGGTCTTTGGCTTTTTTCAAAAAAGCTCTTGAGGGCGCTGCCTCTCTGATTGAGAATGGTAAAGAGTTCTAGAATTTTGGGGGCAGCGGGTCTGAATGAGGGAACCTGATATTGTCTGTATTACGGACACTGATAGGAGGGATTCTTTGGCTGACCGAAGTGAGAGAGATGGAGAATAATCACTGTTCTTTTAATCAACAATCAAACTTCACAACATAATTAAAGGTAGGTGCGCTACTTAAAATGATACATTGTCTACTCTAAAAATAATTCCATTATAGAACTCTATTAATATACATACATTTCTAAATTCTTCCGACCAATACCAGGAAAGGTTAAAGCATCTTAACATGTATAGCTTGGAGGAAAGACGTAACAGGGGGGATATGATAGAAACATTTAAATACATAAAGGGAATCAACACAGTAAAGGAAGAGAGTATATTTAAAAGAAGAAAAACTACCACAACTAGAGGACATAGTCTTAAATTAGAGGGGCAACGATTTAAAAGTAATATCAGGAAGTATTACTTTACTGAGAGGGTAGTGGATGTATGGAATGGCCTTCCAGCAGAAGTGGTAGGGGTAAACACAGTCAAGGATTTTAAGCATGCGTGGGATAGGCACAAGGCTCTCCTAGCTATAAGACCGGGAACTGGGGACTAATAAAAGTACTCAAAAAAAAAAAAATTGGGCAGACTAGATGGACCGAATGGTTCTTATCTGCCGACACATTCTATGTTTCTATGTTTCTATACATCGCACATTGAATAAATGTGACTAGTTCTCAGAAAATCCTTCTCCTCGAGGAAGAGTAAATAACGAGTGGACTTTACATAAATCTGTACAAACACAAGTGATGCTTGCTGCGGCTGCAGTAATAGGCTTGGCCAAAAGAATGTTTTTTTTTATTATAAATATACAAAAATACATAACAGCTTCTGGGATGTCATACCATATATTATTTAACCTTCAACATATTATGTGACATAGTTATTTTCCAAACTTTTTGATTCTAGTCACATTATACTTACCGTATTTGCTCGAATATAAGACGACCCTGATTATAAGACGACCCCCCAAACTTTGGATATTCCTTTAGGAAAAAAACTAAAAGCCTGAATATAAGACTGTCCTATAGGAAAAAAGGTTTAACTTGTATATATTCACATGTAAATTGCTTTTTCATATATAATAAAAATGATGATATAAAAAAACGCATTTCTTGTTTTATTTGCTTGTATTTGCCCATCTGCCCACCAGACTGAGCCGATGCTGCCCGTACCCCCCAGACTTGCCCAGTACTCTCTATCTCGCTTCCCTCCCCCAAACTTGCCTAATGCTGGCTCTCCCCCCTCCCTCCTCCAAACATAGCCAATCTCCGTGGTGGCTAGTGGGGGCAGCCGGTGGATGTCTGTACCTACAGGGTGCATGAAATTGTATGAGAGGTAAGCCCATACCCCATAAATATGGGGTGTGCTACGAGAGAGAGTCCATTATAATTCTTAGTGTTAGTGCGGTGTGGTTTGACTATCTTGACTTCCCATATGTTACTCAGTCAGGACATAAATATGACATCATCATTCTTACAGCAGCTAACTGCTAGATAAAGAGTAAAGGCGTGGCTTGCAGCCATGAGGACTGATCAATTGAACCATTTTTCCTCCGCACTCATTTTCATCCAGATTGCGTGCCGTGAGCACATCAGGAATGATATTACTATCCGTGCAATGTTCACATTACATCAACATTTATTTATATATTTCCAACAATTTATGTAGTGCTTGGTACCAATCATAGAAGGGAACTACATACGTTAGATGAACAGAGACAGACTGATACTGGAACTAGGGAGCCCTGCTCACAGAGCTTACAATATAGAGGGAGTGTGGGGACAGGAGACCCATACGGTGAACGAGGAGGCCAGTATGAAAGGTGGTGATAGTGATAGTATTTGGGGACAGTGAAAATGAGCAGTGCGGCTGTATTTACCGCGAGGCATCCTAGGCGGATGCGCATGTGTTTTTTTCTCGGGGGGGGGGGGAGTGATGAAAGGTCAGACACCCAGTAATATTGGGCCATTTTTTTCTGCAGCCCGAATCCAGCCGATGCGGCTGCCAGAGAAAAAAAATAAAAGTACAGCAGAGCGATGGGCTGCAGGGGGATGCCGGCAGCACGGGTGTCACCCCTACTGGGGGGTCCGCACCCCCCGCACCCCCCTCGGGATGCCACTGGATCTTACCAGTTGTCAGCTCCTGCACAGGCAGAGCAAACATGAATAAAGAGGAGGGAATAAACAGAAACAGGTGCAGAGAACTCCGAAGCGCCACTTTCTCCACTCTGCTGTAAACTTCCAACGGCATGCGCATTGCCGGAGGAGTGACGTACTCCGTACAGCACCGCCATTTTGATGCACGGAATTCCATATAGTGTCTTAAAGGGACATTTATGCCTTTTATAATTAAGGCTATTTTTGACCACAGAAGTGGAGGAAATTACTGGAACGACATATAAAGGATCACTCTGCAATGTTTGTCTGTGATAGTCCCTTGTGCCTGTATCGGTGTTGCAAGAATCCCGTTTGCATCTCTGACCCCATTTTGACCTTGGCTTGTTTGTGACCATCCAGTATTCTCAATATCTGTGACCTTGGGCTGTTCCTGACTACTCCTGCATTCTCTGTGTTCCAGACCCGGCTAGCTCGACCTCCCTTCCAGTCTTCGGTTCCAGATTCTGACCTCGTTTCTGTTATGCCGTGTTAGCTATGTTCTTAAACCTCGAGTATGAGGGATACTCATTTGCCTGCCGGAATAGGTATTCTGCAGAAGTGAGCTCCAGACGAAAGGGGACAAAAAGTCTTGCAACAGGAAGACGTTACAAGATTGGAGAAGAGCCTTAGTCCACTTGAGGACCATGGCGGTCATTCAGGGTATTATTGGTTAATAAGGGAGGCAATGTAGAGAGGAGCCAAAGAGTGGAAGGCTTTGCAAATTAAAGACAGAATTTTACATTTTGCAATGATATATATTCTCGGCTTCTGTCGAAATCGTTGTCATCTTGTTTACAACTGACTTGTCAATCCACCAGGATTCACTGTTTAGTGGGTCCTCCGTTCAAAGCGACTATAACCAAGAGTCGAGTTCTGTATACAACTTGGTTGGACTGAAGCTCACAGTGCAGCCAGTCCGCAGTTGGGTGATGTAGTCCACAACTTGCATGATCATTCGCAGGCTGTCATTAGTTGGTTGTTCCACCTGGTCTGTCTCATCCGAGGTTGATTTACTGCAGAAGATTTTCGTTAATGGCTCTAAATATTTAAATCTGCCATTTGACCTCAATTCGCTAAACAATCTAAATCTGCTCCACTCTATTTAAACATTTTTTTTGGGCTTTGCCTAATTTTAGTAACGAGAAATATAGTGCTTGTTAAAACAAATATGCCAGAAACTCACTCAAGGGTTTTAAAAGTGGGAAGCTAAATCATATGTCGACTGGTATTGAAAATCTGCCATCGAAATGTAAACATATTAAGCTATGTCCTTTTTGCAGTTTTATCAAACTTGCTAAGTCGTAAAACCATTTAAAATGACATGGGGTATCTGTAGCCACGTTTGGAAAGGGGTGTGGCAAAAAGTTACGCACTAGCAGATCCTTCCCAACCCCCAAAATATGTTGGGTTTGCCCTCCTTCCAATTGCCCACTTTTTTTGTTTGAGAGTGGTGTACTATAGTTGCAGAGGCGTACTTGAGACGGGGAAAGGAGGTGGTCCGGCCTGGCTGCCATACTGTAGGGCTGGGAAGGACCAGCATTGAGCCCCCCAAAAAACGATCCCCCAGTCTCCCTGGTATCTAACAGAGTCAGCTAGATGATGTCTGTTCACTACCTGTCCTCCGTTGCTGCTCAACACTTCTGCAGGGTCTTCTGAGTTAGAACTCTGGGGTCACACGTTCTCCAGGCGTTCCAACACAGAAGACTCATCAGAAGCATCATGCAGCATCAGAGGATGCCATTGTACACTGAGTAGCACACATATTATCTTCTGGCTGCCCCCCACTAGACACCAGGGAAGTGGGGGGGGGGACAAAACTGGCACTGACAAGCTGTTTAGGGACATTAATATGCCTGACAAATTGTTTGGGGACAGATATTGCTCTGATAAGATGTTTGGGGATTCAAATGGCATTGACAAGCTGTTTGGGGATAGAGATGGCATTTACAAAATGTTTTGGGACAAATATGGCACTGGTAAGCTGTTTGGGGACATAGATGGTACTGGCAAGATGTTTGAGGATCGAAATGGCAAAAAAAAAGAGATGCCACTGTTTTTACAATTTAAAATGGGGAGTGGGGACATGCCAAACACAGGATCTGCTATGGGCGCTGCCTGGTGGTCCTGTGTGATCAGTGCCTCTAAGCACTTTAAGGAGTCCTATTCCTTCAAATTGGGGGCTCTCTTGGCATGACTTCTGCCTTTACACAGAGCTCTCAAACAGTTTAAAAAAAAACACTCATGTGATTTTTTTTTCTAGTGCATCAAAATACATGGCTTGCCCCTACTGGAATATGAATCATCAGTATTAACCCCTTCACAACAATGGACGTATCAGGTATGTCACACAAAACCTGTCACTTAGTGACAGAGGATGTACGTGGTACGAACTGCGGTGAAATCTTCACATGCATCAATCAACGTGCGCTGCGTATGGTTTGACGGTGTTGCTATGATGCATCAACATGGAGGCATCATGCAACACCAAAATTGAGCAGGGCTCCATGATCACCCAATGCAGTGATGAATGCTCCTGCAGTATGGATCTGCCATGTGTCCGGCACTAACAGCGGAAGTGATCAGAAATTGCTGTTTTGTGACTGCCCCTACTAACCATAGACCTAGGGTTAGAGTTAGAGTTCCACTTAAGGTTACAGATGGGTTAGTGTTAAGGTTAGGGTTAGACTCATGGCTACAGTTGGGGGATGATTAGGATTTGGTCAAAAGGTTACAAAAACACTACTTTCAGTTATTGCCCTGTAACATGCAAAAAAACAGCAGAAAAACATCTAAACATACATATTTCTAATTTAAGACAAAATGGAGAAATTATTTAGGGTCTTTTTTATTGTTTGTAATTGTGAAAAAGATTTTTCATGTCTAAGTTAGAAAAAGTGTTTGTGTTAAAAAAAAAAATCATAGTATGATTTTTTTTTTAGTAAATTATATGATATGGTACAAACATTTCATAGCAGTCCAGTCACTAAGGGATTAAATTATACAAAACATTTACAATAAGGGCTGAGAAGTTATAAGGTTCCACTCCACAAGGGAACATGTGTCAGTTGGAAGTGACCACAGAATATTTGGGGCGAAGATAATTCTACACATCATGGGGCAGAAGGGACAGGTTGAAAGAGAAATTAAAGAAATAGTATGAGACCCCGTGAACGATGCAATCCAAAGCTAGAAATCCTGTCCCGCTATCCCACTATATGTATATATAGTGGGTATATGTCTATTCTTGCAATGTGTGCATATATATATTACACAGAAGCCTGTACAAAGCCCACATCTACAGGTTTTCCCACCACTTGTACAGCTAGGATTGCCAGGTGGGACAATTTGGGGTTGGACACGTACAACATCTACAATTGCCCCTGCAGATAGTAGAACCCAAGTGTGTACAGGGGGAAACCAGTGAATTAATCAAGGAGAGGGGCAGCATGTAAAAATTATAGGTGTCCCTCAAAAAAAAAAATGGCGAAGCATATCAATGTATCCATAGCTCCCGACGTTTGGAGTCATTAAGGCGATATCTATTAAACGATAATAGAAGTCAAACAATATTCATTTATAAAGTGTGATTGAGATGGATGGCTGCATTTTGTTTGTCTCTAATATGGTAACACTAGAAAACACACAAAATAATAAAGTACTGGACCCCACTGAGTCCATATATGACTAGTACAATGTTTCTTTACTTTGGGGTAACTTTGAAGTGACTAAGTTCTTTTTCTGATCCTCTAAGTAAACTACACTGTTTACTAAATATGGTCTGTAACCTCTAACGTGACAGATTCATGTTAAACAATGAATAATTTGAATCATCCCCCCACGAGCAAAAATCTCCAAGTTTTGCAGATTAATCAGTGTTGGCCCAGCCGTCTTTAAGAAATCACTATCCTAATCTTAAAGTTCATGCTAATTGTGCAGAAGCACCCACCACCCGGGGGGGGGGGGGGGGGTGTGGCGATATGTTGTGCCAGGAAATAGTTTGAAATCAAGGGAGGGAGCTGGGGTCGAACGGGGGGGGGGGGGGGGGGGGTAAACACACATTTAAAAAAAACTTGCAGCGTGCAGAGGATGATTGTAATGCAGGCATTTAACCAAAACACAAATAAGCCATACAAGGAAATAGTAATATTCTAGGCAAACAAAGATGAAGTCACAAAAGGAATGAGCAAGATCTTTCAAACCACTAATTGTCAAAGCTGTGAATATCCATTCATAAAATACCTGTAATTCCTTGCTCGTTAGCAGGCCGCAAGCCAGAGCATGTGGTGCACAGTTATGATCCTAAAACCACTGCTGGATACATGACGGTGCAATGTAAAAATGTCATTAATCTATCTAGAATAAAGACCCAGAGGCATGCTGGGTTATAATGGCATAGTGTGTATAAAAGCACTGGGGGCTGTATCACCTAAACATTGAAAATGGTCTATACATTGTGTTAGCTGAAGTGCAAACAAATGCCTAAATTAGGAGCCAAATGTGTTTTCAATGTGCCTGTGGAGTCTCCTGCTTATGACATCACCTGTGGCTTGATAGGCAAATTAACTGCTTTCCATATGGGAAATGTGTAATTTGCATATCAATCCACAGGTGATGTCATAAACCGGAGACACCACACAGACACACCGAAAACACAATTGGCTCCTAATTTAGGCATCTGCTTGCAGTTTTGCTAATACAATATATAGATAATTTTCAATCATTTTCTATTCTCTACATTCACAGTAAAAACAATGTTTAGGGGATACGGTCCTTTTAAGCTTAAAATCCCGTGCTTTGTCTTAAGTTGAGTTGTTATTGCGAAATTGTCTGCTTGGAGGTAATTTATCTTGTCATAATCAAGAATTTGAAATAGAAAAAAATAGTTGGACTAATTAAAGTATTGTTCCTCCATTATTTAAACACTGTGTACATAAATGACAAAATTCTCATCTATGCATCAGAACAAACTCAAATAGCACACTGACCACAACTATCTTTTAAATTTTTTAGGTATGTGGGTAGACTCCATCCTATCTTTTGGCCTCCACATTGAAAACCTCTCATCAAAACTTTATCCAAAACTAGGAGCCCTGTAGAGAAATAAAAAAAAATTAATGAGCTTGCATATCACTGGGCACATTGTATCATTTGTCCCTTGTCCTGCATAAATAATATACAATATTGTGAATGTTTGGTTGATCCCATATGGTGGGAAATAAATTAATTAAATTATTTTCCCAGATCCCTGAATAGACTGCATCCCAGGGATATTTTTAGTTTCTCCTGTCTACCCCTTTGTCCAGTTTTGAAAAAATAAATCTTCCTCTTGAGAGTATGGTGTCCATGTCTGATGTTCTTGCTCAGTGGATTATTTCCAATTAAATTCTGTTTGTCGTAGAAGTAGGCCACTGGATCTATCGCTAAACCAAAAGGTAAGCTCTATTAATGTCAATTATTTCTCCAAGAAACATAAAGAGATAACAGGGTTTTTTTTTTTTCCAAATCTGAATAGACCCTCCACTTATAAAGTGTAGCTAGACTCACACTCACATGTAAGAGAGCAAGTCACAACTCTTTGTTACTGAGATGGAATGAGTCATTTTTTAACCCTGGACATTGGGTGATCGCGGCTCCGGGAACAAAAGGATTTCAGGATAACAGATTATTGAAGAGAAAATAATATCTCCAGAAAAAGAGCAAATGGGATACAAGGGAATGTATGCATTCGCTATCATATAAAACATTATGAACGTGTTAAATATTATTCTGCAGTCCCGCGTTGCTCTACATGGCCCCAAGTCGAGGAGAAAGAAGTAATCCCTGTCAAAATATTATATCACTATAATAAAATATAATATAAAACAAACTTGCGGAAAAAAATCCATTTCATGTTCCTTATTTTTGGTATAATTAGATCCATCTATTGAGCTCAACACAAGCCGCACTAAATCACTGTCACCCCCCAGGACTCATAAAACCTTTATACACCCCTGTTTGAGAACTACCTTTTATTACAGTAAAGTCCACGCAGTGATTTATTAAGAAGGGATAGAGAGATAGGATTGGTGAACTCTGATACGATGCCCAGGGAGAGAGTGGAGAAAAACAAAGTAACTTAAAAAAATAATGTAATTCAAAGAAATAATATTGTATAGAAAAGAGCGAAGATATATTTGTTTTACTATATTGCAGTCCTGGAGGCCAAGCTGAGACGTGAGATAAACCAGATGTTATTTTTTTTCCCCTCGAATCCAGATCAAATCTAAAACCAGTAAAGTCCATTATACACTACTGGTTTGAATTTTAAATTTACATAATGTCAGTCCATCATGTAAACCATGACAATGTTATATGTCCGTTCCGAATCTTCTCATTTTTAAGCAGTAGTAAGGATTACAAATTTATAAATATGAAATAAATCTTTTGTGTAATAATGTGTTATAATTTTCCATTTTGAAAGCGATATCAGAATTACTATAGGTTCTTTTATCATCATGACATCACTCTGTCCGAGCCAACAGGAAGCTCTTTCTGGTTACGTGAATTTTATGCTACAGAGAAGTCAGGGTCCATGCAAACAAAACAGATCTCTCCCAAATACGGTATCTCCCGATAAACTCCATTATCACGGGGCAGACATATTGTTTAGAATCTTGAGACCCAAGATAAAGGAAGATCTGACCTAAGATTCTAAACATGTCAGCCCACTGATGGAGCAAAGAGGCCTCAATGTGTTTCGTTATTTGTATATGTATTCGATTTGATGCAATCTTTCATTTAAACATTACCGCTATCTTTTAACTACATGTATATGCAGTTTAAGTAAACAATAAACAGCTGTAACTGTATATGAAATGTAAGTAACAACAATTAATGTGCCAGGATTTTTCCCCTCAATATGCCAGTATTTTGCCTTTCAATATGCCAGGATTTTGCCCCTCAATATGCCAGGATTTTGCCATTTAATATGCTAGCATTTACTAGCTGCTCGATAACATTGCCTAACTACCGTTAAGTCCCCTAATATTATTACCCCGAAAGCCCTTTCCTCAGATGTTGAGAGTAGGGCTGCTTCAAATATTCTATACTCTATTACATATGTTTACTCTGTATATTCTATACACAAGGAACTATTATCACATGTTGGTATCTTATGTATAAAGCTTGGTTAGTGATTTATTTGTTGCTAAGTCGTGTGGGGCTTAGTTTATTATGTTAATTAGTGGCCTCCTACATATGTTTAATTGGCGCAGATCCTGGGGCTAGCTTTTAGACTGCATCAAATCTATTTCAAATGAGGTAACTCTCAGTAAACTGAATACCATCCCCATATAGTTTGCTACAGCTTGGGGGAACATAGGCCTAAATGATTTATTCTCCATTCATGTAGTTAGCCCTGAACATGAATGGAAAGATTTTTTGTTTTACATATAGCTGGTGACACAGTAATTGTTATTGCCATGTGTTTGATTGAATGCACATGCTTCAAACAGATATGATCTATTTGTAAAATACATAGTGTGTCCTCAGTGTAATTAACTTTGCAGCAGGGTAGGACATTGAAAAACAGGAGCATCAAAGCACCTCCCTAAATTACCAGCTGGGCACAGAGCCATATCGTGAACCACTCATATAACTACAAACTATATGATTTTATTCTGTTCCTTAGAGGCACGCAATAAATATTTTTATCATTATTATTTTTTAATCAAACATATATGTTAAATATTTTAAAATGTCGGTGCCTTCACCCTGCCAATGGGAGGTTCCATATTGAGAGAAGAAAGAGTGTGATCATTTCCTGCCGGTAAGCCATCTTGGATAATTGTCCTTCTAATAACACCTCCTTCCATTTGTCCTGTTTCATCGAAGGCCAAAGAATGTCCAGCCATATTCGTTGAGGGCACAAAGGTTCCATTCACAGATACAAAGAAACACAGCAGTATCCTGTGAGCTGCATCCAGGACTGGCGACCCCTAGGCCGTGTTGGAGCCATGTTGAATGTTAAAAATGACCAGGCTTGAGAAAAGCCTAGGCCCAAATAATGCATGTACACCTTTAGTTGAATAAAAGTAAAAGACATAAATAGGGCTTTGCACGCACTGATCTCATGGTTGTGCCTAACAGTGAGCCCTACTCGTCCACCATTGGTGAGCCTAAAAAAATGAATGGTGCATCTTGAAAATGTAATACTTTTGCTGCACGGTAATGTGTGTTTGGAAAGTAATGCTAGGCTTTCGTGTGCATATTTGCAGTACGATTTCATACCTCCCGATTTTTGTGTTGCTGAAATCGAGACAGGGCCTTTGGGCCAAGTCTGTCCGTAACGGCTTGCCTGCGCGAAGCTGCTGTATGCCATCCTACTGCGCATGTGTTGGAACATTGTTCATGCGCACGTATAGGGAAGAGACATTAGAGTCTATTCAATAAAAGAGAGAATTGACAGGAATTTCAAACTTAAGCCCAAAGTAGCCGAGTTAGAAATAATTCTCCCGTTCAACTGCAATGGAGCATTTTTCCAAGTCGGTTACTTTGCCCTAAAGTTTGAGATTCCCGTCTTAATTCCCTACAATTCTCTCCTTTATTGAATAGACTCTATTATCTTCGGTGTATCTGAAAACCTGGGTGATGTATGCCATTTAACTGTTATTTGTTTCCAGCCTCCTTTTCAATACATGCCGGCAACTTGACTCATACCTATGAGAATATAGAAAGCAAATATCCATCCTGTTATTTCGCTACTTGCAATAACTCATCAGAATGCCACAAACGTTCCGAAAGTTCCGGCAAATGACTAGCAGTTTAATACCAGCGTGTGTTATAGGCTTTTATGGAATTGTTGCTGTGATTATACTTTTGGAGAGAAAAAAAAAAAACGCAGGGGATAACAAGACTGATTGGAGCTGCAGTTGAGATCTTCCTGTACAGTTTGTTTTTATGAGTAAATGATATTACATGGGAGCTGAGATTACGCCATGTGTTAAATCACAGCCATGAAAATGTAGCATGTAGAAATTCGTTTGGGCCACTGACATACGAATATTTGGACCCTGTACCCCTGTCCCCACCTCCTTTCCCCTATTTTAAACCTGAACTGCTCTTAAAAATTCTATTTACAAGAAAAAAATTATTTTTAAAAGTTCAGTAATTACAACATTTGCTAATATTATTGTTATTTTTTTAAATCATATATTCTGGACAGTTCTGTTTTTCCCGCTAATTGCATGAATTATTTGGGGCTTACAATTACCTACCCTAATAGTAATATTACTTCACAACCCCAATAGAAACAACTTCTTACTTCATTTAACCCCCAAAACAGGCAAACAGACATTAAATATAAATGGTCGCTTCTTTGATAAAAGCAAGTTAGTTTTTTTTATTATTTTATATATTTTTGTTGATTGTTTCACATCAAAATACAGTCAAAGCAAGAATATTAATTCAAATTAACATACGGATATTAGAGAAATATTAATACTATATATATATATATATATATATATATATATGTATAAAGATGCAAATAATACTGCATGTATTGTTTTGATATAATTAATGTTATTTATTAATTAAAAACATAATTAAACACACAAATAATTGTCTAGATCTTTATTCAACACTTTGTTTTGGGACAATCACTTTCCTTGGAACCGTATTAGTTATTTTTACACTAAAATGTCTAATATGGGGGTAAAATGGCACGCCATATGGCTCTCCAAATACCTGTTCATTAAAAGGTAAAACCGGGGGGGGGGGGGGGGAATCAGGAAGGCGCAGTATCAAGTTGAACCTTAAAATATAAATGTAAAAGCACTAATAGTGTGATACAGTATAGACCCTGAGTAATCTGAATAGGTAAGTATTACACTCACAAAGAGAAGTATAGATGGAGCTTGTCACAAATGGCTGGGTATAAAACTTGGTTTAATCTGTAAAAAAGTAAAATAACACACATGTGCAGGACCAGATAGACACAACACTTGGCGGGGCTTCTAAATTCACTGACAGCCAATAAGGAGGGGCTTGGAGAGATAGGCGGGACTGTTACTACAGCAACAACACTAAATCTATTACAGTCTATTTGCTGTTTTTAGGCGATAGTATTGAGTGTTGAGGGGGAAAGGAAAGGATTTTAGGTCACTGATTGTGGTACGACCCCTTTAAGATTTGGGTATTTGTTAAAGAAATATATTATTGGTAATGGTAACTCTTGAAATCGTACCTGCATTATGGTCCTGACATATATAATGTTGGGCCCTGGTCCTTTATTTGCAGTATAATGTGTCTGTGGATGCCCAGAATGATGTCCATTAATGGTGGTATCATTGGCAGGAGGGATCTGAGTGTGCTTATTTGGTTTATTGATAAGCCATGATGTCATTTACCTCTCTTTCAAAAATGTTACAGTCTGCAGCTGTTACGTAACATGTAGTCAAACGTATTGTGTATTAGACATGTGCAAAACTAAAATTTTCGTTTCGTTTTCGTCCATTCGGACGAAAATGTTATTTATTTCGTCTAAAACGAATTTCGTTCATTAGTGCATTCGTTTCAGACGAAATTCGTTCATTATTTTCGTTTCGTTAATTTTTTTCGTTCGTTTTATAGAATACAATGTAATACTATTGGCTTTCTATAAACCGAACGAGAGCCCCATTCATAAGAAATTCTTATGAATGGGGCTCTCGTTCGGTTCATAGAAAGGCAATAGTATTACTTGTATTCTATAAGCCGAAAGTCTATAAACCGAACGACTTTCGGTTTATAGACTTTCGGCTTATGGAATACATGTAATCCTATTGCTATTCTATAAACCGAACGACTTTCGGTTTATAGAATAGCCATAGGTTTACATGTATTACATAAGCCGAAAGTCTATAAACCGAAAGTCGTTCGGTTTATAGGCTGTCGGCATTTAACTATACAGAGACAGAGTCTCCATTCATAAAATTATGAATGGAGACTTTGTCTCCGTGTAGTAAAATGCCGACAGCCTATAAACCGAACGTTCGGTTTATAGGCTGTGGGCATTTTACTACACGGAGACAAAGTCTCCATTCATAATTTTATGAATGGAGACTCTGTCTCCGTGTAGTAAAATGCCGACAGCCTATAAACCGAACGTTCGGTTTATAGGCTGTCGGCTTATGGAATACATGTATTCCTATTGCTATTCTATAAACCGAAAGTCGTTCGGTTTATAGAATAGCAATAGGAATACATGTATTCCATAAGCCGACAGCCTATAAACCGAACGTTCGGTTTATAGGCTGTCGGCATTTTACTACACGGAGACAGAGTCTCCATTCATAAAATTATGAATGGAGACTTTGTCTCCGTGTAGTAAAATGCCGACAGCCTATAAACCGAACGTTCGGTTTATAGGCTGTGGGCATTTTACTACACGGAGACAAAGTCTCCATTCATAATTTTATGAATGGAGACTCTGTCTCCGTGTAGTAAAATGCCGACAGCCTATAAACCGAACGTTCGGTTTATAGGCTGTCGGCTTATGGAATACATGTATTCCTATTGCTATTCTATAAACCGAAAGTCGTTCGGTTTATAGAATAGCAATAGGAATACATGTATTCCATAAGCCGACAGCCTATAAACCGAACGTTCGGTTTATAGGCTGTCGGCATTTTACTACACGGAGACAAAGTCTCCATTCATAATTTTATGAATGGAGACTCTGTCTCCGTATAGTTAAATGCCGGCTTTTAACTATACGGAGACAAAGTCTCCATTTATAATTTTATGAATGGAGACTCTGTCTCCGTATAGTTAAATGCCGGTGTTCTGACAAATTTCTGGAGCAAATTCTCCTGCGCAATCGCAGGAGAATTTGCTCACTGCGCATGCGCATAAAGTTACAGCTGATAACTCAGCTGTAACTTTGTGACCACCGCGCATGCGCCAGCTGCGCAACCCACCTCCCGCCCCCTCACACCCCCTGCACACCCCTTCTTACCAGATCATCGACCACAGCGATACACAGCGCATGCGCACGCCTATCCAGCCGTTTGGGAATGTGCGCGTCCGTTGTTGTGTTCTTAAGGTGGTAAGTAACATGGGGCGTCGGGACATAAGGGGGCAAGCATCCTGGTGAGGGCTGCCTCATCTTGATGGGATTTGTGATCCTCCTGCTGCATCAATAATACAGCAGGAGGATCACAAATCCCATCAAGATGAGGCAGCCCTCACCAGGATGCTTGCCCCCTTATGTCCCGACGCCCCGTGTTACTTACCACCTTAAGAACACAACAACGGACGCGCGCATTCCCAAACGGCTGGATAGGCGTGCGCATGCGCTGTGTATCGCTGTGGTCGATGATCTGGTAAGAAGGGGTGTGCGGCGGGTGTGAGGGGGCGGGAGGTGGGTTGCGCAGCTGTCTCATGCACGGTGGTCACAAAGTTACAGCTGAGTTATCAGCTGTAACTTTATGCGCATGCGCAGTGAGCAAATTCTCCTGCGATTGCGCAGGAGAATTTGCTCCAGAAATTTGTCAGAACACCGGCTTTTAACTATACGGAGACAAAGTCTCCATTTATAATTTTATGAATGGAGACTCTGTCTCCGTATAGTTAAATGCTATTGTATTCTATAAACCGACTCTATTTCGGCTTATAGAATGCAATAGTACTACGAATGGACGAATGAACGAATGATTTTCCTTTATTAACCATTCGTTCATCCGGCTTTAGTTAGCTTAGCATTTTCGTTCTTCTTTTTTCGGGCGAATGGACGAAAATGCAATTTTCGGACGAAAATGCATTCGTCCGAAAACGAATGCACATGTCTAGTATATATTCACATGTAAATTGCTTTTTTAATAAAAAATTATGATATAAATAAAATCTTGTTTTTATTTCCTTTTATGTGACAAAGCTGCCTCTCTCTTTCCCTTGCCCCCAGATTTGTCGCTCTCCCCCCCTTAGTGTTGTCTCTCTCTCACCCTCCCTTTGGCTCCCCCCTCGCTCCCCTTGTGTCTGTCTCTTCCCCCCTTCCCTCCCCTTGTTTCTCTCTGCCCCCCCCCCCCCTTGTTATTCTGTCCCCCCCTCACCTGTTTCTTGCTCCCTGGTGGCTAGTGGGGGCAGCCGGGGGATGTATGCACTATACATAATAGACGGAAGTGTCGGGCAGCATGGAGGTTGTCTGCACGATTCGTGCAGACATCCCCCAGCTGCCCGATTCTCCCTGGTGGCTAGCGAGGCAGCGGTGGATGTCTGCGCGATGAGCGAGACCTCCCCTGCTGCCGCCCGGAACGACAGCCAGGACTTTTATGAGGAAGCCGGAAGTACCCAGCTTCATCATAGAAGTCCCGGCGGTCATGCCGGGCGGCAGCAGGAGAGGTCTCGCTCATCGCGCAGACATCCTCCGCTCCCTCGCTAGCCACCAGGGAGAATCGGGCAGCTGGGGGATGTCTGCACGAATCGTGCAGACAACCTCCATGCTGCCCGACACTTCCGTCTATTATGTATAGTGCATACATCCCCCGGCTGCCCCCACTAGCCACCAGGGAGCAAGAAACAGGTGAGGGGGGGACAGAATAACAAGGGGGGGGGGGGCAGAGAGAAACAAGGGGAGGGAAGGGGGGAAGAGACAGACACAAGGGGAGCGAGGGGGGAGCCAAAGGGAGGGTGAGAGAGAGACAACACTAAGGGGGGGAGAGCGACAAATCTGGGGGCAAGGGAAAGAGAGAGGCAGCTTTGTCACATAAAAGGAAATAAAAACAAGATTTTTTTATATCATAATTTTTTATTTAAAAAGCAATTTACATGTGAATATATACTAGACATGTGCATTCGTTTTCGGACGAATGCATTTTCGTCCGAAAATTGCATTTTCGTCCATTCGCCCGAAAAACGAAGAACGAAAATGCTAAGCTAACGAAAGCCGAATGAACGAATGGTTAATAAAGGAAAATCATTCGTTCATTCGTCCATTCGTAGTACTATTGCATTCTATAAGCCGAAATAGAGTCGGTTTATAGAATACAATAGCATTTAACTATACGGAGACAGAGTCTCCATTCATAAAATTATGAATGGAGACTTTGTCTCCGTATAGTTAAATGCCCACAGCCTATAAACCGAACGTTCGGTTTATAGGCTGTGGGCATTTAACTATACGGAGACAGAGTCTCCATTCATAAAATTATAAATGGAGACTTTGTCTCCGTATAGTTAAAAGCCGGCATTTAACTATACAGAGACAGAGTCTCCATTCATAAAATTATGAATGGAGACTTTGTCTCCGTATAGTTAAATGCCCACAGCCTATAAACCGAACGTTCGGTTTATAGGCTGTGGGCATTTAACTATACGGAGACAGAGTCTCCATTCATAAAATTATAAATGGAGACTTTGTCTCCGTATAGTTAAAAGCCGGCATTTAACTATACAGAGACAGAGTCTCCATTCATAAAATTATGAATGGAGACTTTGTCTCCGTGTAGTAAAATGCCCACAGCCTATAAACCGAACGTTCGGTTTATAGGCTGTCGGCTTATGGAATACATGTATTCCTATTGCTATTCTATAAACCGAACTTTCGGTTTATAGAATAGCCATAGGATTACATGTATTACATAAGCCGAAAGTCTATAAACCGATCGTTCGGTTTATAGACTTTCGGCATTTTACTACACGGAGACAAAGTCTCCATTCATAATTTTATGAATGGAGACTCTGTCTCTGTATAGTTAAATGCCGACAGCCTATAAACCGAACGACTTTCGGTTTATAGACTTTCGGCTTATGTACTACATGTAATCCTATGGCTATTCTATAAACCGAAAGTCGTTCGGTTTATAGTTTAGCAATAGCATTACATGTATTCTATAAACCGAACGTCGTTCGTTTTAAAGACTTTCGGCTTATAGAATACTATTGGCTTTCTATAAACCGAACTAGAGTCGAGTCCCCATTCATAAGAAATTCTTATGAATGAGGAGGGACTCTAGTTAGGTTTATAGAATGCCAATAGTATTCTATAAGCCGAAAGTCTTTAAAACGAACGACGTTCGGTTTATAGAATGCATGTAATGCTATTGCTGTTCTATAAGCCGAATGTCTTTCGGCTTATAGAACAGCAATAGCATTACATGTATTCTATAAACCGAACGTCGTTTGTTTTAAAGACTTTCGGCTTATAGAATACATGCTGCTATTGGCTTTCTATAAACCGAAAGAGTCCCCATTCATACGAATAGGTCAATTGACCTATTCGTATGAATGGGAACTCAATTTCGGTTTATAGGAAGCTAATAGCATTACATGCATTCCATAAACCGAAAGTCATTCATGTCGGTTTATGGAATGTAGTACAATGCTATTGGTATTGTAAACCGACTCTATTTCGGTTTAGAATGCCAATAGCACGAATGGACGAATGGACGAATGAACGAATGTTTTTCGTTTATTAACCATTCGTTCATTCGGATTTTGTTAGTTAAAATTTTCGTTATTCGTTTTTCGGACGAATGGACGAAAATGCTATTTTCGTCCGAAAATGCATTCGTCCGAAAACGAATGCACATGTCTATTGTGTATTACATTTATACAATTGTGTATATATTGGTTTTAATGAGATTTATCTGCTGTTTAGTATCCCGTTTGGGGTTAACTCAAAGCTGTTTAGTAGTAATGTATAATATGTATGGAGGATACGGTAACCCACTGTGGCGAAACCGGCCTCGCCACGTGTCCTTGGAGGGGGCTGCTTGCCCGCCTCTTGCCTTTGGACTATGGACCAGACTTTATGTGAATGTGTTATACCCCAGATAGGAATCCCATGGAGCCCATTCGTATGAAACTGACTGTAAAGACTTTGGCTCCATGGCGATTAAACTGTATTTGTGTGGTCCGAGCGCCATTCACTTAATAATGTGCGCTCAGACCTGAGCTATCTGGGGATATGTGAAATGTCTGTGTGTTATGTGTAAAATGTGACTTTATGTATTTTAAAGTGTGTCCTCAATTACCCGTTGCAACATTGTTGCGAACGGGTAATTGAACAGTAAGTAGCCGTCCTTTGTTCTCGGGGGTGGCCGCTGTCACGAAGTGAATTCTGACAGTCTGACTGACTGGGGTTCTTGGAGGGGCCTGAGGGCCAAACACCTCCCTATAGATTATGGACCCTGTCTGTAATGTGTTTAAGCCTTCCATTGTTTAGTTATGTCAGCCACCCAGTCTGACTACCTTGCTTCTGGCTCCAGATTAAAGTGGCTAGATACTGCTTTACTGGTGATGTGTTTAAGTTTTCTATTGTTTAATCAAGTGTTATCTGATTGCAGTTTGGTGTATATAAGTCTGTGTTGTTTGTCAAATAAAGGAGTTCAATCTTGCTGTAAGAGTTCCTGTTTTAACCCTCAAAGTGAAGTGTCGTCTCATTATTGGGGGAAGGATTTATTGTATGCTGTTCCAGTTTGACTGCTAGGAGAGTAAACCTATTCGTATGGTTCCTATTCAACTGTCTACAGCATTCATATGCTTGGGAGAATTTATTTGTTTCTCCGGTTCAGTGATTGTGGTGTCTGCCAGAGTGCTTGGAGTCCTCAGGAAGCGCTAGGAGCATCCTTCAACGGAGGTACCCAGTCGGGGTGCCAGGCGATCCGTTACACCCACCATACTTTCTATCCAATTATCTTGTCTGTCTATCAACATGTCTATTTTGCTGGTGTATTTGGATCTGTTTCTTAGGATAACGGATGGTCCCCCGAATAGTTTTTGCTCTCCAGGCCACAAGTTGCCAAACACACCCCCACCCCCTCCCCGGATATGCTGGCAGAGAAGGTACAGAGATTGATAGACAGATAAGAAGACTGGATAACATGGCAGAAAGTGCAAGACAGTGGGGCATCTAGCAGATAAAATTGGAGCGGTCCCAACCAGTAATGTTACACAGCAGCACATGTTTTCATGTTTTGGGCCCCCATTCATGCCAGCCCTCCCCTGCTTTTTTCTAAGAAACTCTGAAAAAGTTCAAACCGCGTCAGGTGTTGTCTCAGACCCAGCGTCTGTGCCACATGGTGAGTGATACTGTATATCCTTTATTGATTTTTTTAAATAAAGGCAACAATTTTTCCCACCTCCCCTGTTCATACACAACAGCTCACACTTTAGTAAATAGACCTCAGTGTCTGCCTCGGTTTGCTGTGATGCTTTTTTCAATATTTGTTGTGCTAGGGTTCGAAGATAAACAGAGGACATCCCTGAAGCTGTTTTGTCAGCTGCGTTTGCAAATGTGACTGTTTCAATGTTCCTATAACTGCAGTCACTTTGTTATCACCCAATAACAGTTGCTGCGGGAAAATATGTAACTATTTTACATGTGTCCGGACCTTGGGTGACCTTTGGGAATACTGAATTTCCCAGTGAAATACTTAAGCAGCCCGGCATATTTCTCTGGACTCAAGAATGTTAAGATCTTGCTCTCCGTTTTTAGTCCCCCCCCTTGGTTCGGAGTTTAATGCAGCTTGGAGTATGCACAACTCATTATAAAATATATTTGCAATGACTGAGATGACTTAGGGTGGTCATGTACTAAACAAGTGCAGTAGGGGGAAAAGTAGGTGAAACATGAGTACGGAGCAATTTGCGTCTATTTGTATCATTTTGCGCTTGTTTTCCCTGATTTGCGCCTTTTCCGTTTATTTTTATTTAGCGTGCATTTTTCCGGTTCCGCTAATAAATTGCGATTAGATTTGCGCACGCTAAAGAGCTTTGCGAATATTTAGTGAAAAATAATTCTTATTTGCGGGTGAAAATTACACCAGCTTTTAGCGAGTGCTATCAAAAGAGGTAGAAAAAATATTCGCAAAATTGCCTGTTTTTATTCGCAATTTGCTCGTATGTACTATTTGAGTGTTAAATGTTTAGTTCATTGCAATAGGAGCAAAGCGCAAAAATAGTTTTGCATATAAAATATATTTGCGTTTTTTTAGTGCATGCCCCTCATAGTACGCACACCTTGGCACGGCCACCAAAGGGGCTAGCTGAGCACAGTGCCAACCCTTACCCTTAACGTTACTTGGAGGAAAGGAGAGTAGAAAATACTATATGGCTTGCTTTGATATATATATATAGCATAATTGCACATTTATTAGAGGTTCTGAACCTGTTATAATGTTGAGGTTGACCCAGTGGGCTATGGTAGAGTTTATTCATTCACAGCGTTTGAAGGGTTCATTCCTGGCAGGGTCAACTCAGCTTCAAGATGAAAAAGAAAATGAATCGCTAAGAACAAGTCAAGGCGATTCGTTATAAATCAGCTAGAAATGTTTTTCTAGGACTTTTTAATGTGAAACCTAAAAACTAATCTCTAAGGAGGATACAAGTGCCAAAATGTCAAAACGATGAATACACTGGCCCTTAAACACCATTCATATTATCTTTCTAGGAGATGTACTTTCTCCAGTGGCTGCTGGTGTGTGTGGTTTATTCAGGACAGCTCAATAAGGGATGTCGATGGAGAGAACAGCCCACAACCCCTGGGACACATTTCCGAAAAACAAATCTCTTACCGGTTGGTTTCTCCCCTGTATAATCAACCATAGGGTCTCAGGGAATTGAGACAGGAACTTCAAGCTTAAGGCCAAAGTAGCCAAGTTGGAAAAACTCTCCCATTCAGCTGCATTGGAGAATATTTTCCAACTCGGCTACTTTGGCCTAACGTGATACTTAAATCAAAATGAAACACGACGAAAGATAATTCGAATATCCATTCAACTGGCAGAACAGTCCTCCCGCAGTAACCACTATAACATCTTTTTTTTAACCCCTTAGTGACCATGGCTGTTTTGCCATTCAATGTACCCACGCATATTATATACTGTTTTTATCGCCATAAGAAGGGCTTTATTAAGATACCATTATTTTAATCATGTCATATAATCCACTATAGAAAAACATAAAATATGATTTAAAATATTAGGGGCCAAAAGACAATTTTTTTTTTTTTTTACTTTTACCTGAAAAATCTTTCACACATCTAGTAAAAGGGCCCCAGCGAAATAGTTTTTAATATGTGTCCTGAGTCCTGATTTTATAAATAGCCAATTTTTACGTGTCTTTCTGTTTTTTTTTGCAAGTTATGGGGCAATAATCTAAAATAGCATTTTTTTCCCTACAATGATCTTTTGACCCCTGATGATCAATCCCAACTCTAAACCTAATCCTAATAACCCCATCTCTAAACCTAACCCTAACTTAACTCTAACCCTAGATATTACTAGACGCGTCAAGCTTAAACTTACCTTTTTTGTTTTCTCACTCTCTGCTGTGTGTGATTATTTAAGCACTTTGGATATTTCATCGATTAAACCATTACTCATTATCTCGTGAGTGCCAATTCTTTTGCTACCTCCTTCCTTGCCTAGATATTAACCCTAACTACAACAGTGGTGCCATATTGGAGAGGCAGCTATGGAGCGATCGTATGAGCTCCAGAGGGGTCTTTTTTTAGTGCTGCCTGATGCCTCTTCATAGAGGCATCATGATAACACTGTCTGATCGCCACAGCTGATTATTGATCGCCTCCGACGGCCATTAAGACACATGATATACATATCCGTCATGCATAGTTGCCAACATCGGCCATGTTTCCTGGGACACATATTTGTTCCACATTCTGCAGAAAGAGCATGCAAAGTGCAGCCGGCAGTATGTAGGATGGATATACGCACAGATACAATCCAATTAATTAATCATGGAATGTTCTATGAGATCTCCACCCTGATTAATTAATTGGATTGTGTCTGTGCGTATATCCACCCTACATACTGCCGGGCTGCACTTTGCATGCTCTTTCTGCAGCATGTGGAACAAATATGTGTCCCTGGAAACATGGCCAATGTGGCAACTATGCCGTCATGTGTGACCTCTGGTATCTCAAAGTCTTTCAGTCAGCTAAACTTTATTTATACTGTGACTGTACAATCATAATTATCATCAAAAAAATGACCTATATATACATTGTGCTAGCAGAATTACAAGCAAGTGCATACATTAAGAGAAATCCTGGATGTTGGAAACGTGTCTCCTATTTCTAACATGATCTGTGGCTTGATATCCAATTAGGCGAATTTAAAATGTGTAATTTGCATTTGACGCCACATTTAAAACTTATCTATCTTCCAATTTATGTCTTTGTTGGCAATTCTGCTCACGCATGGTAGACATTGGGGGTCGTGTATAAAAACGACCGCACTGCAAATGTTTCGGGAGTTTTAGAAAAATGCGTAATCGCCGTAGAGGGACCTCCGCCAAACACTGGTTATGGGGTTGGCGAGCCCCCCCGACAAAAATCAAGTGTTTATACATGTCCTATGCATGATCCTATTTTATTCTCTGCATTCACAATGTTGCCCCTTTAAATTCTTCAAAAGTTTGTTTGTTCCGTTTGCATCCGAAGCTATCCGGCGGTGGATTACGACTTCTTTGAAGTTAGTGATACGATACCGTAGAGCGCCTGATCGGCCAGTAACTTAGTAACCCAGAGCCGTTGCGTATATGTTTTTTTTATTTCGTGTAATCAGTCATCTGCATAAACATATCGGATTCAGTGGATAGGAGTAAAATACTCTTTGGGTTGGATTGCCTTAAGCACGTAGGAAGTTTGGAAATACATAAATTTCTGTAAACATTTTAATTGTGCATTCTCCTGCCCAGGGCTGTTCCCTTTCTCAAGTAACAGACTCGATGTTCTTGCTCTGCATTTCAAAATCCTTCCTTTTGACTGCAAACAATTTCCAGATTTTTTGGTGTTGGTATTCTCATTGTTAATGGGAATGTATTCACTGAGATATACAAGCATCTTTGGGGGATTTCGGTGACATCAGATTGCAATGTGGGAAGAGCATTAATTGATCTTTTATCTGTGGCCACAATCTATTCTATGACATTTAATAACTGTGGAATATTTATTGCATATTTCCCATGAAGTGGACATAGAAAGGGTGATTCATTGTTGACCTTGTTTGAATATGCCTACCCAGAATCCCTTGCAGTGATGGTGACAGTGGTAATCTGGGATCACTGTGTGAAAAGCAAGTCTTTTGGCTTGTCTGATGTCTCTAGAAAGCTGTGTAATAATGCCTCTGCTACCCACTGAAATTCAAGTGAAAAGGGTTTTTCAATCACCTATGTCCCACCATAACTTACGTTGCGTATACTTCACATAGAAACAGACATTGTGATCTGGTGTGCCAATAAAAAAAAAAAGCTGAAATTTATTAGTTCTTTGTGAACTTTGATCACATCCCAGTCTTTAAAAAAAAAAAAAATGCCTATAACAGGACTGGAACACTAGAGGGCGTAGCATGTGCATGCACCTGGTCCTGTCCCTTTAAGCACTCCATCCTGTTTCCCTATCACAGTTAGTCCAATTGGCTTAGAGAGCGGACCAGAAATAATTTGCCAAAATTAGCAGAAAAATGTGTTTTAAATGTGTCTGCGGAGTCTCCTGCTTATGACATCACCTGTGGCACGGTATGCAAATTGAACTGCTTTTCAATGGGAAATGTATAATTTGCATACCATGCCGCAGGTGATGTCATACGCAGGAGACGTCACATGTTTAAAACATGTCTCTGTTATTTTATGCATTTGCATGCAATTCTGTTACCGTAATGTATATATAATTTGTCATCAATTTGTATCTTCTACATTCACAGTGTAAGTAATGTTTCGTTTGACAGCTAAGAAGTAAAAGATATACCTATTAATGTTTTTTATTGTTAGTATTAAGCCCAAAACAACCATCTCAGGTCGCAGGAGATGCCTAGATGCTTATGGTGGGTAGCTAATTCCCCATGGTGGGTAGCTAATTCCCCAGAAAAAGGTACGTTTTCAAGTTAAATACTGCAAAAATGAAAAGAAAAAAAAATCTCGAACTAAGAAATGCATTATTATTTTTAAAGCATTCATTTAATATGATTTTTTTTGTCCTGTTTGGTTTTCAGAATGGCTTGATTCAGACCCTGCCAAATGTGACAGATCTTAGAACTGATTTTCTAGATTGGGATTTTCTAACATTGCATGCCTCCATTTTCAGTTTGGAAACCGGTAAGTATTTAAGTTGTAGCTTATAAAACTATTATTATTATTTTTATTTGTAAGGCTTCATATTCACTGATCATTTAAAAATGATATTAATAACTTTTTTGAAATACACAATCACACAATAATGGATGACCTAATTTTAACATTACATGTTAAATTTATTGCACTAATAACTAATATTAAATATATATATATATATATATATATATATATACATAAAGAAAGAAATATTTTCTATAGTTACTATATCTGTGTATATAATAATATACACTATATAATAATAATAATAATAATGTATAAAGCATATATACTATATACATTTTTGCATATATAATATATACATTTTTTTTACCAATGCCAACTTTAGCAAACGATTATGTGAAATCCCAAAATTATAATTGATGACATTTTTTTTTTTTTTACATTAGCAAAAGATTTTTAGGTTATTGGTTGATTTTTTTCATTTATCTATGAAAGATAAAAACTGCAAAACATCTCAATTTAGACCATATTTGGTTAAAAAAAATCCCAATAATCTAAACCTTATGAAGAGTTTGTTGCTTCTACTTTGGTCATTTAATTCCTTTTAGATTTGTTTTTATTTTTATTTTTTTTGCCATGACAGGTTTGAGGCTATTTTGTCTTGTGTTGTTCAGACACTGTTATGTTGACAGGCTATTTTAGTTGAGCTCATGTTGCTGAACTTAGTTTGTCAAGGTTCCTCTCCTTATGTATCTGAGCTGAGGTTCTATGTTCAAGGTTATCGTGATATGTACATAGTTACATAGTTAATTAGGACGACAAAAGACACGCAGTACATCATGTTCAATCTCTCAACACAAAAAAAAAAAAGATTCTCCCTGGATCAACGTTACCTAGTATCGCCTTATATATGATAGCCCTGTGTGTGTTTCATGATCAGAAAAGCATCCAGCTCATTTTTGAACGTGTTGATTGAATCTTGCAAAACATCTTCAGATAGCAGTGTAATCCACAAAATAACAGCCCAAACGCTACAGTAACCTTGATCGTGTTGAAGATGATAGCGCTTTTCTTCCAGTCTTAAAGGACAACTGTCGCAACAAAAAAAGTTATATTCAATGGAAAGAGTGCATCAGTTGTTGACATTTTTAACAGTAATGCCCTTCAAGGCGCTAGGAAGATCAATGCCTAATTTTTTGGGTCCCAAAAGACTTTAGGACGGCATAAAAAGTCCAACTCCCCCCCCACCGGTGAGCTTTGCTCAGATCCTGCTGCAAGTCCCTGTCAGATGAGGCCACTTTGAGTGGTCACCTTGAGTGGCCTCAGACTGACGTGGTAAATGTAGCCGGAGCTCAAAAAGAGCACCAGCTACATTTAACGACATTGCAATTTTTTGGAAGGGACCCACAAGGTTTGTTAAGACCCTGTGGGTCTGGAATGGAGCCCTTGTGATCGGTGGCCAGGAACAAAAAGTGGCATTTTGGTGCTTGCTTCTTCTGGAACGCAAGCACACTGCCAAACAGAAGGGTTAAGGAAAGAATACAAATAAAACACACTTTGCTCTGGCTGAGGGGGCAGACATGTTGTTTAGAATCTTGGCTCAGATAAATGGAGATCTGATCCAGCTGACCCAAGATGTCTGCCCCCTGATGGATCTATACAGACTATTCTTTCATTAAAGCATTTCTGTGTAAAAATGCCAACACTTGATGCAATCGTTCAATTAAACAGAACTTCCCAGAAAGGCCTTTGTATTAACTTTGAAAATGTTTGGAAAGGAATCCAAGTTTGGAAAGCGTTTCCTCACTGAAGTCTTCCATACCTTGAATCAATTTCATAGCCAATCCATTTTTGGACTGGTGCCCAAAATTGCACTGCATATTCCAGATGGGAGCTTAGCAGTGATTTACAGAAATGTAGAATTATGTTCTGACCACATGGATTTATTACATTTTTAGTACATGATAACATCTTGCTTGCTGTTGTCACAGCTACCTGGCACTGTGCACTGCTGCCCAGTTGATGTGCAGCAAGTATGCCATTTAAATTATAATTACCATTCTCATTTTTCTAATCCTAAAGCATCATTTTACATTTATCTTAATTGAAGCACATATGCTATTTATTTTATTGCTTAAATAGTACCGGCCCAAGGACAGAACTTTAAAGTCATCCACTTAAGTCAGTATGTCTTTTAACCAGTTCCCTATCCATGTACCCTCAAGATATTAGGGGGTATCTCACCCTAGAGAGAATGGGGCTTGACATGCCAAGAGACCTTAATTATGCTTTGACTAATTCATACAACCAAAACCTCTCATTTCTATGATATTTGTTGTTGCCAACTTTATTAGGATGTGTTTTTTGTATACCTTTATTCTTCATTGTTATTATTTTAGTACATATGTTACATAATAAATTTGTATACAACAAGATAAAATTAATGTAATGACACAACACAAATAGTTTTGATAGCAATCATTTAAATACCCGATAATATCTATTTAAATAATCAAAAAATATATTTTTTTGTATACCTTTGAATATTGTTGGATGTATTACATCCAACCTGCAATTTTTTTTCATTTGTTTTCTATATTTATTTGTTCTATATACCTGCAGGTCACTCGCAAATTGTTTACTATAAAAAAAGCTTCAAACAGACATAAACAGCACAAATAGCCTGCAATGGAGGTCTTTGGAAAGAACCTTGTAATTAGACAGTGATTGAAGTGTATACACACAAGGCTCTTGTTTGGGTTTATCTGGGCTTACTTCAGATCACACTAATTTGATCCAAATTGATGCCACAACATACATCGCTGAATGCCCTAATTAGGCAAATAAAGTAAGATCCCTTTGAGATGCCAACTGTGTGTGTAACTGTAATTATACTCCAAAGGAATTCATTTTTTTCTGTTTTCAATTTCTTTCAAAATCGCTTAGGGGAAAAAGAATGAGAGTAAGAATTCTTGCTATTGTGTGGGGCAAGTGTTAACAACTGTGGTTGTTTTTGTGACGCGTTTCAGGGCTTCAATGAAACAGAGATTGGAGAGCGAGCTACACAAAATGGACTAATTGGATAGCTTTCAAATACAATTAAAGGGAATGTGTCACCTAAACACTGTTTTTATTGTAAATGTAAAGAATAAAAAATAATCAGAAATTGTTTATACATTGTGTTAGCAAGTTAATGCCTAAATTAGGAGACAAATGTGTTTTAAATGTGTCAGTGGAGCCACAGGTGATGTCATAACAGTTAACACTGCATTTAAAACACATTTATCTCCTAATTTTGGCATTTGCATAGAATTCAGCTAACACAATGTATAGATTGTTTTTTATTAGCTACATTCAAAGTATAAATAATAGTTAGGTAATAGATCCCCTTCTTCTTCTTCTGTCGTGGTCACAGATAATGTCAGGTAACGTCATGGTTTCAAGTTCGGCCAACAGACACATTTTTCTCTTAATTCATGCTTTTATTTGCAATTCTGCTAATACAGTCTATAGATTATTTCTGTTAATTTGTTATTCTCTGTTTGGACAGTATAATTATATTTATATGACAGAAGTCTCTTTAAGAGTCGTTTCAGAGGCATGATGGGCGTTATGGTAGACAATGGTTAGCCAAAGATTGGGAATGGCATGACATCACTGGAGTTTTTGTCAAAATGTGGCCCATAAAAGAATATGTTACCCAATCAACTCATATGATGAATGGAGTCCAGAATGCAGGGTGGGTCGATGTAGTCGTACGGGGTGCAAACAGCAGACGAGAGAAGATGGAAATACAAATAAGGGAGAAGCAGAATAACTGAGCACTGAGGATCTGGGAGTGCTGTCGTTTATAAATGGGTTCAGTAAAACCCATGTTGAATGGATGTCCTTACACTCTATTACTGTCAGGGTTTCTCTGCTATTTTTAAATCAGGAATGGATATCAGGTGAGTTACCATGGTAACAGTAGCTTAAAGGTGCTAGTCGGTAATAACAGCTGATCAACTCACTGAAGGAAGGGTTTCTATTTAAAAATAGCAGATAAACCCTGACAATTACATCCATTTTTCGGTGTTGAGTGTGCATTATCCTAACAATCCGATGAGGAGACATGAGGTGACAGAAACTGGACTGCAGATTGAATGCATGGTGTGATGGGAGTGATGTACTCGGAGGATGACTTGGATCAGGTGCATGGAGGTGCGGTGCTGATGAGAACAACAGAGTAAGGGCCGGTTACATGTACAATTATCACTCAAAAGGTTTAACCTATTTTTAATGCTGGAAATACCTTTTCAACAATCACTGAAGCTACGAGCTGCCAGTGGTTTGCACACTCATTCCGAATTGTGGCACAAATGGCAAAATGTCTAGGACACCCAAGCAAATAGTCACTGAAACTCGTATGACATACTTTCTTACCAGTCTGGTGAACAGACCGTATCTCCAGAAGGATATAGGTAGTTTGGAGAGAGTTCAGAGAAGGGCTACTAAACTGGTTCATGGGTTGAAGGATAAAACTTACCAGGAAAGGTTAAAGCATCTTAACATGTATAGCTTGGAGGAAAGACGTAACAGGGGGGATATGATAGAAACATTTAAATACATAAAGGGAATCAACACAGTAAAGGAAGAGAGTATATTTAAAAGAAGAAAAACTACCACAACTAGAGGACATAGTCTTAAATTAGAGGGGCAACGATTTAAAAGTAATATCAGGAAGTATTACTTTACTGAGAGGGTAGTGGATGTATGGAATAGCCTTCCAGCAGAAGTGGTAGAGGTAAACATAGTGAAGGCATTTAAGCATGCATGGATAGGCGCAAGGCTATCCTAGCGATAAGAGAAAGCCAGGGGCTAATAAAAGTATTTCAAAAATTGGGCAGGCTAGAATGGTTCTCATCTGCCGACACATTCTATGTTTCTGTGTAATGCTGCTACAGAACTCAGAGAAGACAAGCAGAAAATGAAGACCAGATTTTATTGCCAGATGTCCATCTCAAGGCTGAAAAGAAATCTAAATTCTGTGCTGAAAACAAAAGTCCTTTCGTGTCCTTGCAATGCGTTTCATCCCTACGTCTCACGAAGTGCAATTAATTATTGATGTTTTGGAAAACGTAAGAACAGGGGATTTTGTATAAAAGGAATTGGACCAAGTAATCTGATTTTAGGGAAGCTTCGAGGAATAGTGAACTGACAAAGGACTTTCTAACATATCTAGTAATGCCTGATTTTTGAAGTTCCCTTGTCAGTTCACCATAGGTCACCGTTTATTGAATAGACATCTGTGTGTGTCATTATTGGCAGCGATAACTCTACGATTAGACACAAAAAACTGCCAACACTCCATGGAACAGGTGACTCCAAACCAAAGTGAAGACTTTCTTCTTTATTCAAAAAATAAAACTTAGCACAGCGAGGGGAACAGCAAGTCACCTATGATTAAAGGGACACTACCACCAAAAAATTAATTGGGTTTATTTTATTTTTATTTTGCATTGTTGATTTCAGATATGTCTTTTGTTTTTGTTATAGGAGTTTATTTTATGAACTATTTTTATTAAACAAGTGTGACTGGGTGCCACCATTTTGTGAAATATAGTGTTTTTGGGTGTGTAAGAGAAAGTTACACCTTTGGCTCAGAGACCGTAATTCCGAGTCATCCTTCCCGTTGAAAGTGTGGACAGCTTTTTGTGTCTAATAATAATGTCGGTGTCGAGCATCCCTAACGAATCTGACTCCTGAAGTCACAGGAGTACATTGCCGGTGTTTCATCCGCTATCGGATGCCAAGATACACTCCAAGGACGCCGGAGGACAGTGGATTACTCCTAGCAGGGTGTAGGTAAAAAAAAAATGAGCTAAACAACAGGGATAAGATTTGAGGCAAGTGGGCCTCCTACAATCTTGTCAGCTTTACTGCCACTTAGCTCCGCCAATTTACCTCCCATGGTGCTTCTAAAAGCACTTGGATACACTTTTTTTGACACTTGCTCAACTTAATAGCACTCATTTTAAATGATGGATGAAAGACGGAAAGTGGAACTATTGGGCCAATGTGGATAAATCATAACAAAGCCTTGAACCAGGAAGATTGCATTGATATTTATCTTGTTTCTCATACGCGATGGGGATATTACTATTACCCTATTTAATGGACTCATTTTTTGGACCTCTAATAAGTGAAAAACCCAAATGAGGACTAATGAGCCAATATACTGTAGATAATAGTAACAAAATATCTTGCCTGGAAACAAAGACCATGATTTCTCTAATTTTATGGTATGACCTGGAGATGTAACTATTACCCAACTTTTATCTTTTTTTTGGAGGATGAATGTCTGGGGTGACCCTGCCAGGAATCTCACCTGCAAACCAACTAACGTATATGACCAATATTTACTGCTCTCACCTCAGCCTGACACAACACGGCTGTGTACAAAAGAGAGAGTCATCCCTCCCGTTGGTAACATTGCTAATCTAACCATAAAAGGAATCAGTCTGTAGACTTGGCGCGACGGGGGGGAAATCTTCCATGCGTGAACATATCCACCAACGTCCCTTTAAAATTCTCTTTTATATTAATTTCCATTTTTTAACTTTTGTTTGTCTCGTTCTGTTTTTCTGACACATGAGTTCGCAGAGGAGAATTCTGTATGGGGATGTACACGCCACTTTCTAAATCGGGTTTGAAACGTGGGGCCAAACGAAAAAACTAAAACGATAGTTCTAAAAATAAAAATAAAGTTTCCGTTATAAATACAACAGCTGCTCTAATGAAATAAAAGAGGGGAAAAATGTTAGATTGTTTCCATTTTATTTTTTTTAGAAATTATATAACAACAACAAAAAAGCAACTTTTGGGCAACATTCTGCTCTTGTTTTGGAAGGGATGTCTTTTGTTTTGGGGGATATCTTGAATGTTAGACTTTTTTTTTTTTTTAAAATTCAGTCACCTAGACCTTGTTTATGCAGCAACCTGTGTCTGCTGATAAACTACGTCTGCCATTATGCTCTATCAGCTAAGAGGCTGGCAGAGGAGTATGGGAAAAATGTAGTTCTGTCACATCTGGAGGGCCACAGGTTGGAAACCCTTGACATACATGAAAGGCATCCCAGGATTTTTCTGATAGGAAAATGTTTGATTATTTAAAAGTAATAGAAACACTGTAATAAAACAGGTTAAATCAACTTAATTCCAACAAAACCACACATTTCCTGGACTATTGAGGATATAGGTCAGTTGGATTAGACCTTGGTCTCCATATGTAGGACAATCCTAATCTACATGCTGCAATGACACAACGTACCCATAGAATTTCACTATGTATTTATTTTTTTACTACTATTTAGTTCTTCCTTTTTATTGGTTCACTTATCATGCTGACTGCCAAGTCCTTCGTCCATTATAAATAAATAAATCCATCGAGTTCAATGTCTTCCAGATCATTTCAGTATTAATCTACAAGTAACAAAAACAAAACTGAATAAACGAAGCATTTTAAGACCAAGTACTTATTCCCGATCTCCAAGTATTTAATAGTTACATAATTCTGAATATCATCTGGGTATTCTTATTTTCTAAAACAGATTATGAAACTGTATCTAAGGCATATTTTGTGTGTATCGTCTCATCAGGGGGATCTTTCATCCGTTGGAGGTCAATAAAATGAATACCATTAAGTTGAGAAATAATAATAATAACATCTGTTTATAGCTACTGATCTGAATAGTATGTCAAGTTCAATGATTGCAGTGAAGCAGAGATTTTAAATATAAATGCTGTAATGAATACAGAAAATAAATAAACATAGAAACATAGAATGTGTCGGCAGATAAGAATCAATCGGCCCATGTAGTCTGCTCAATTTTATAAATACTTTTATTTTTCCCTGTCCTTGTCTTATATCTAGGATAGCTTTATGCCTATCCCATGCATGCTTTAACTCCTTCACTGTGTTTACCTCTACCACTTGCGCTGGAAGACTATTCCATGCATCCACCAACTTCTCAATAAAGTAATACTTCCTGATATTACTTTTAAACCTTTGCCCCTCTAATTTAAGACTATGTCCTCTTGTGGTAGTTTTTCTTCTTTTAAATATACTCTCTTCCTTTACTGTGTTGATTCCCTTTATGTATTTAAATGTTTCTATCATATCCCCCCTGTTACGTCTTTCCTCCAAGCTATACATGTTAAGATGCTTTAACCTTTCCTGGTAAGTTTTATCATTCAACCCATGAACCAGTTTAGTAGCCCTTCTCTGAACTCTCTCCAAAGTATCAATATCCTTCTGAAGATATGGTCCCCAGTACTGCGTACAATACTCCAAGTGAGAACCTACTGAGCCTTTTTTTTCTGCAAAGTCAGGGCAGGCCCTTCCATGGGGCAGACTGGGGCAACTGCCCCAGGTGGCACCCTGGCAGGGGCAGCACTTTGCCCCTCCATGAGTTCGGTTTTTTTCTGTGTGCAGTGTGAACGCGGCCCTAGGGGATGCTTACTCTGCCACCCTCACATCGCACTAAATGATCTGAGCGCCGGATGTCATGGGACCTGTAGAACCTCTTGCCCCTCTTTTACGACATTTTTTTCACGGGTCCACTGTTCCTAGAAAGAATTGCAAAGTTGCCGAAACACGTAATGTATATAGTGTCATACAGTAGTGATTTATTGGGTTGTGCTCTTTTTCTTGCGTTTATCGACATTCCAAATTGGGCCCAGACTTATAAACTCTGTTTCCTTGAGTTTTGTCCCCCATCCAAATAACAATCCATGCCAACTGTTATTTTTATTTGAGAGGTCGGTGCCAAATGAAAACTGGGAAAGGATCAGAAACTCGGGGCAAAGGTTTGGTGGTCTTCAAAATGTTCTTGCTCACAAAGCAGTAACTACAAGACCAGCTGGTGGAGCTTCTCCAAACATGGGGAGAAAAATAAACAAACCTGATGTGTTCTTCCGAGGATCCTTAGAGTGGCAGCGCAGACAGGCAGGTGACCTTCCTGAATATAGCTGTAATATTCACTTCTACGAGTACTAGGAAATCTGATATTTTAAGCCTGTGGTTCAAAAACAAGCAGAGAACAGATCAGTGGTCCTGTAGACTTTACAGATGTTAGCGAGATGTTAGTCTTTGGTCGTTCAATCCCCAGTATAGGGCTTCAGGACTGTGGCCGGACAAGGAAAGTGCCTCTCTGTGGCCTGACTTGGAACATGCCCCTTTGTGGCCGGACTAGGAAAGTGCCACTCTGTGGCCGGACAAGGAAACCGCCACTCTGTGGCTGGAGTAGGAAAGTGCCACTCTATGGTCAGACTAGCAAAGTGCCACTCTGTGGCCAGACTAGGAAAGTGCCACTCTGTGGCTGGACTAGGAAAGTGCCACTCTGTGGCCAGACTAGGAAAGCGCCACTCTGTGGCTAGACTAGGAAAGCGCCACTCTGTGGCCGAACAAAGGAAACTGCCACTCTGTGGCTGGAGTAGGAAAGTGCCACTCTGTTGCCAGACTAGGAAAGTGCCACTCTGTGGCCGGACAAGGAAACCGCCACTCTGTGGCTGGACTAGGAAAGCACCACTCTGTGGCTGGACTAGGAAAGTGCCACTCTGTGTCCTGACAAGGATAGCGCCATTCTGTGGCTGAACTAAGAAAGGTATACAAGGTACAATGAAAACACAGGAACAAGCATAAAGCATTAACAAGCGAGGAAATGAACAGTGAAGCCTCTCTATCTGCCGCTTGGCATTGTACTTGGTGATGTGAGACTTGCATGCAGCTGCTCGGCCATGGAAACCCATTCCATGAAGCTCACGCTGCACAGTTTTTGTTCTGATATTAATGTCAGTGGAAGAATCTTCAGCTATGGAATCAGCAGAGCATTGGCGACTTTTACTTACCATGCACCTCAGCACTCGGTGACCCCGCTCTCTGTGACTTTACGTGGCCTTCCACGTGCTGCTGTTCCTAAACGCTTCCACTCTCCAATAATACCACTACAGCTGGCCACTGAATAGCAGGGAGGAAACTTCACAAACCAACTTTTTCTAAAGGTTTTATCCTATCACAGTACCACGAATCTACTGAGCTCTTCAGAACTACCTATTTTCCCCCAAAAATGTAAATAAATACAGACTGTATGGCTAGGTGCCTGATTTTACACACCTGTGGCAGTGGGTCTGATCGAAACACCTGAATTCAATAATGAAGTGGTGTTTCCCAATACTTTGGTCCATATAGTGTATTTGTATAATCTCTAAAAAGGTAGCGTTATGAAGTTCTGCTGTTTGTTCTGCTTGTGAGATACATACTATGTAAAGACAGTAAACTGCACACACAGTATCAGTTGCACTGCACACATTTTGCAGACTTGCCAAACTAATGGGACCTTATAAGGCAAGATAATATTTGCTGTTTAGATAGAAATCTATTTCTCTCTTATACTTGTAGGACTGTGATGCTGTTCCTTTAATTAGAAATGCTTATTAAACAAATGTGTCAAGCGGGGTAGAGAGAACTTTAATGAGGCCCAATGGCATTTTCTATAAGTGTCCTTGGCTCACTGCAACATTGTTGTCATCTAGGTTTTTCTTCGTGAATTCACCGTCTCATCATCCTCAGGCAGACAAATGAGGACTAGAGGTATAACATCTGAAATGCCAAAGGTTGCCTACCCCCTGGATTATACCTCCAGTCCTCATTTGTCTGCCTGAGGATGATGGGAGTGTGAATTCACAAAGACAAACCTAGATGGTAATAATATTGCAGTTAGCCAAGGACTCTTGGTAGACAAACAGCAGTTAGAATACACATTTTGCCCAAATATTATTGTTGGGGGGTATTTATTTTACATTTTTTTGGATGCAAGCAGAATAATCTAAATGTATTACCTACTCCAACCCCTTAGTTGTCTGAAATAAGATGTTAGTATTAGCTGCCTGCCAGCTGGAAGGGATGTTTAATATAACTTGTAATAATTATGGCACACAAAGGAGCCCTTTAATAATGCAACACATGAGGGTCCAATAAATATGCCCCACATGGGACCGACATTACTTATGTGACGCATGGGAGCCCCACAAGGGGACAATTGTACAATTCTAAAACAATAAATATCTATACACATAGACATCTCTCTCTCTCTCTCACACACACACACACACACACACACACACACACACACACACACAGCCCTTGCCATGCACCTATATTGCACCCACAGCACTTGGTTTGCACCTATATTGCACCTACACGATTTGGCATGCTACAGTGTCAATGTCCCACAGAACATACCACAGTGTCACTTTGCCCCACAGAACTGTCACTGCAGAACAAGCCAGTGTCACTTTCCCCATAGTACAAATTAGTTTGCCCCACAGACCATGCAACAGCATCATTTTGCCAATTAAAATAAGCCACCGTTTTCTGATTAATATGCCAGTGTTACAACCAATTCGCCCAATAATATGCCAGTATTATTTTGCCATTAATAAGCCACAGACAGTTTGCCCAATAATATGCCAGTATTATTTTTGTCCATTAATATGTCACAGCCAATTTGCCCAATAATATGCCAGTATTATTTTGCCATTATTAAGCCACAGACAATTTGCCCAATAATAGGGCAGTATTATTTTGCCATACAATATATGCCAGTATTTAGCTATTTAATATATGCCAGTATTTTCTCATTTAATATATGCCAGTATATTGTCATTAGTATGCCAGCATTATTGTGCTCATTATATACTAGGAGGGAAATACTGTCACCATTTATGATGTAAGGTCATATTAGGTCATATCCAGTGTCAATGTCCGTCCCGGCAGTTAGAACGCTGAACTGTCAGCAATGAAGAATAATGCGGCCGTTTCATCGCGGCCGCGGCTATGTAAGAGCTGACAGTTCAGCGCTGAACTGTCAGCTCTTACAAATGTAAAAGTAAAACGAAAATACCCCCCCCAAATAAATGATTCCCAAACCCCAATACTAAAAATAACCCCAATACTAAAAATAACCCCAATACTAATATTAACCCCAATACTAAAATTAACCCCCGACCCCTAATACTAACCCCCTAATACTAAAATTAACCCCTTAAACCCTAATACTAAAATGAACCCCGAACCCTAATACTAAAATGAACCCCCTAAACCCTAATTCTAAACCCCTAAACCCTAATTCTAACCACCCTTAAACGAAAATCGGTAAAATACTTACCTTTCGCGAAGAAGTGTCCCGCGATGAAATCTCCAGCGGCGATCTGTCTTGTGCTGCAGAGTCGGCGGTGAAGCGGCTGCGCGGAAGCAGCCGCGATGAAGAGTCCCATCCCCCCAACAAAGGGCTCTCCAAAGACCTGTTCATTTGAGGAAAGGAGATTTCACGAAAAAAGGTGGAAGGGATTCGTTACAGTAAGGGCAATAAAGGTGTGGAATCCACTGCCTGAAGAGGTGGTGCTAGCAAATACATCAAAGTCCTTTAAAAAAGGCCTGGATACTTTTTTTTTTACAGAGAAGAACACAGAAGGCTATGTATGTTAATGTAGGAATTAATATTTAATTAGTGCTTGCTGATCCAAGGAGAAATCTGTTGGTAACGTGGAAAGGTGCCTCTGCCACACTGCAAAGTGTCAGGATTTATAGAAAGGCACAGGTTTTCTTATACTTCACCCAACACTTTGCAGTGCGGGAGATTTTATATATCATTCCTGAGACAACCTTGGGCAATACACTCACACTGTCATATTCGTATTCTGATAAGAGGCTTCATAGAGTATCACTAAGAGAAACTGACACCGAACAACAATTCAGAGTATTCCTTAATTACATCCTTACTACGCATTATACACCCAGCAGCTTCCTTGTGCATCGTCAAGCTGCATCCTCGTTACTATAGAATCCAATAAACATGAACAAACAGTAAGCGAAGCTTCGAATTGCTGCAGGGAAAGTTTGCAAAAAAAAAAAAAAAAGTATTCTGGCTTCTGAAGGGACCACAGCCAATGATTACTGTGGGTTATTATATGACATTAAATAAGAAGAAGAAAAAAGAACCACTGAGACGATGTATGAGTCAACTGGGAGTAAATAGGAATTTGTTAATCAACGTCCACATTCAGAGTCATATAATGATTTTAAAATTGTGTTTCAATCCTTGACCCTTCAAAACATATGAATTTTTTTTTATTATTTAAAAGAACTCTGCCACCTAAATATTGTTTTACTGTGAATATAGAGATGTTTAAAAAAAACTATCAAAAATGACCAGCACGTACATAGATTTAAAGAAAAACGTGTTTTAAATGTGTCTCCTGTTTATGATGTCACCAGTGGCTTGATATGCAAATCACACATTTCCCATTGGAACCAGTTCTTTTGCATATCAGGCCATAGCTATCGAAAATAGACTCCGCAGACATTTAAAACACGTTTTCTCTTTGTAAATGTATTTATTTACACTTTTGCAACACACAATGTATAGGTAATTTTTTAATATATATTTTTAATCTACACATCAGAGCTGTAGTTAGTTCTTTCTGTGTCTGAGGCAAGAATATAACTTTTCCTCCCCACCACCACCACCGCACATTCAATTTAGTTTCATAGCTAATATTTTGCAAAAATAAATGGAATGAGATTCACTGCACAGCTGGTTGGGAGGTTTGTTTGGTCAGTGCTGGTTCATGTGGGCTCTGCACTAGTGATCACTAGAGGGAGCTGTAGGTCTTTGCCTCTTTCTGGATCATATTAGTGCAGTTACCAGCTGGCCCATACTAGACTGGAGTGCAGCGATATGGCTTCATAACCTGCACTCTAGTTTGATTAGTCCTGCACACAGCTAGAGAGCAGACCAGAATGGGCAGAGACCTTACGCTGTGTGCATGAGAGTTTAATTGATGCCTCAGCTGCCTCACCCTTGTTACCGCTCTGATACAGTAATCCAGATACTGACGGTGACCTTGTATAACTCTGATCATTATATACTGAGTCAGACATTGTGGTTGTTACCAAATAACCTCATCAATATATATTGAGTCTAACAGTGATACAGCATAACTCCCATCATTATATACTGAGACTGACAGTGATACAGCATAACTCCCATCAATATATACTGAGACTGACAGTGATACAGCATAACTCCCATCATTATATACTGAGACTGACAGTGATACAGCATAACTCCCATCATTATATACTGAGACTGACAGTGATACAGCATAACTCCCATCAATATATACTGAGACTGACAGTGATACAGCATAACTCCCATCAATATATACTGAGACTGACAGTGATACAGCATAACTCCCATCAATATATACTGAGACTGACAGAGATACAGCATAACTCCCATCATTATATACTGAGTCTGACAGAGATACAGCATAACTCCCATCAATATATACTGAGACTGACAGTGGTACAGCATAACTCCCATCAATATATACTGAGACTGACAGTGATACAGCATAACTCCCATCAATATATACTGAGTCAGACAGAGATACAGCATAACTCCCATCATTATATACTGAATCTGACAGAGATACAGCATAACTCCCATCAATATATACTGAGACTGACAGTGGTACTGCATAACTCCCATCAATATATACTGAGACTGACAGACATACAGCATAACTCCCATCATTATTTACTGAGTCTAACAGAGATTCAGCATAAGTCCCATCAATATATACTGAGACTGACAGTGGTACTGCATTGCTCCCATCATTATATACTGAGACTGACAGAGATACAGCATAACTCCCATCAATATAGACTGAGACCGACAGTGGTACAGCATAACTCCCATCATTATATTCTGAGTCAGACAGAGATACAGCATAACTCCCATCATTATATACTGAATCTGACAGAGATACAGCATAACTCCCATCATTATATACTGAGACTGACAGTGATACAGCATAACTCCCATCATTATATACTGAGTCAGACAGAGATACAGCATAACTCCCATCAATATATACTGAGACTGACAGTGATACAGCATAACTCCCATCATTATATACTGAGACTGACAGTGATACAGCATAACTCCCATCAATATATACTGAGACTGACAGAGATACAGCATAACTCCCATCAATATATACTGAGACCGACAGTGGTACTGCATAACTCCCATCAATATATACTGAGACTGACAGAGATACAGCATAACTCCCATCATTATATACTGAGTCTGACAGAGATACAGCATAACTCCCATCATTATATACTGAGTCTGACAGAGATACATCATAACTCCCATCATTATATACTGAGTCAGACCGAGATACAGCATAACTTCCATCAATATATACTGAGACCGACAGTGGTACTGCATAACTCCCATCAATATATACTGAGTCTGACAGAGATACAGCATAACTCCCATCATTATATACTGAGTCTGACAGAGATACAGCATAACTCCCATCATTATATACTGAGACTGACAGTGATACACCATAACTCCCATCATTATATACTGAGTCTGACAGTGATACAGCATAACTCCCATCATTATATACTGAGTCTGACAGAGATACATCATAACTCCTATCATTATATACTGAGACTGACAGACATACAGCATAACTCCCATCATTATATACTGAGACTGACAGTGATCCAGCCTAATTTCCATCAATATATACTGAGTCAGACAGAGATACAGCATAACTCCCATCAATATATACTGAGACTGACAGTGATACAGCATAACTCCCATCAATATATACTGAGACTGACAGTGGTACAAAATAACTCCCATCATTATATACTGAGACTGACAGTGATACAGCATAACTCCCATCAATATATACTGAGACTGACAGTGGTACAAAATAACTCCCATCATTATATACTGAGACTGACAGCTGTACTGCATAACTCACATCAATATATACTGAGACTGACAGACATACAGCATAACTCCCATCAATATATACTGAGTCAGACAGAGATACAGCATAACTCCCATCAATATATACTGAGTCAGACAGAGATACAGCATAACTCCCATCAATATATACTGAGTCAGACAGAGATATAGCATAACTCCCATCAATATAGACTGAGACCGACAGTGGTACAGCATAACTCCCATCATTATATTCTGAGTCAGACAGAGATACAGCATAACTCCCATCATTATATACTGAATCTGACAGAGATACAGCATAACTCCCATCATTATATACTGAGACTGACAGTGATACAGCATAACTCCCATCATTATATACTGAGTCAGACAGAGATACAGCATAACTCCCATCAATATATACTGAGACTGACAGTGATACAGCATAACTCCCATCATTATATACTGAGACTGACAGTGATACAGCATAACTCCCATCATTATATACTGAGTCAGACCGAGATACATCATAACTCCTATCATTATATACTGAGACTGACAGACATACAGCATAACTCCCATCATTATATACTGAGACTGACAGTGATCCAGCCTAATTTCCATCAATATATACTGAGTCAGACAGAGATACAGCATAACTCCCATCAATATATACTGAGACTGACAGTGATACAGCATAACTCCCATCAATATATACTGAGACTGACAGTGGTACAAAATAACTCCCATCATTATATACTGAGACTGACAGTGATACAGCATAACTCCCATCAATATATACTGAGACTGACAGTGGTACAAAATAACTCCCATCATTATATACTGAGACTGACAGCTGTACTGCATAACTCACATCAATATATACTGAGACTGACAGACATACAGCATAACTCCCATCAATATATACTGAGTCAGACAGAGATACAGCATAACTCCCATCAATATATACTGAGTCAGACAGAGATACAGCATAACTCCCATCAATATATACTGAGTCAGACAGAGATACAGCATAACTCCCATCATTATATACTGAGTCTGACAGAGATACAGCATAACTCCCATCATTATATACTGAGTCTGACAGAGATACAGCATAACTCCCATCATTATATACTGAGACTGACAGTGATACAGCATAACTCCCATCATTATATACTGAGTCTGACAGAGATACATCATAACTCCCATCATTATATACTGAGACTGACAGTGATACAGCATAACTCCCATCAATATATACTGAGACTGACAGTGATACAGCATAACTCCCATCAATATATACTGAGACTGACAGACATACAGCATAACTCCAATCATTATATACTGAGACTGACAGTGATCCAGCCTAATTTCCATCAATATATACTGAGTCAGACAGAGATACAGCATAACTCCCATCATTATATACTGAGTCAGACAGAGATACAGCATAACTCCCATCATTATATACTGAGTCAGACAGAGATACAGCATAACTCCCATCAATATATACTGAGACTGACAGTGATACAGCATAACTCCCATCAATATATACTGAGTCAGACAGAGATACAGCATAACTCCCATCAATATATACTGAGTCTGACAGTGATACAGCATAACTCCCATCAATATATACTGAGACTGACAGTGGTACAAAATAACTCCCATCATTATATACTGAGTCAGACAGAGATACAGCATAACTCCCATCAATATATACTGAGACTGACAGTGGTACAAAATAACTCCCATCAATATATACTGAGTCAGACAGAGATACAGCATAACTCCCATCAATATATACTGAGACTGACAGACATACAGCATAACTCCCATCAATATATACTGAGTCAGACAGAGATACAGCATAACTCCCATCAATATATACTGAGTCAGACAGAGATACAGCATAACTCCCATCAATATATACTGAGACTGACAGTGATACAGCAAAACTCCCATCATTATATACTGAGTCTGACAGAGATACATCATAACTCCCATCAATATATACTGAGACTGACAGAGATACAGCATAACTCCCATCAATATATACTGAGACTGACAGACATACAGCATAACTCCCATCAATATATACTGAGTCAGACAGAGATACAGCATAACTCCCATCAATATATACTGAGTCAGACAGAGATACAGCATAACTCCCATCAATATATACTGAGTCTGACAGAGATACATCATAACTCCCATCAATATATACTGAGAGTGACAGAGATACAGCATAACTCCCATCAATATATACTGAGACTGACAGACATACAGCATAACTCCCATCATTATATACTGAGTCTGACAGACATACAGCATAACTCCCATCATTATATACTGAGTCTGACAGAGATACATCATAACTCCCATCATTATATACTGAGACTGACAGTGATACAGCAAAACTCCCATCAATATATACTGAGACTGACAGACATACAGCATAACTCCCATCATTATATACTGAGACTGACAGTGATCCAGCCTTATTTCCATCAATATATACTGAGTCAGACAGAGATACAGCATAACTCCCATCAATATATACTGAGACTGACAGTGATACAGCATAACTCCCATCAATATATACTGAGTCAGACCGAGATACAGCATAACTCCCATCAATATATACTGAGACTGACAGTGGTACAAAATAACTCCCATCATTATATACTGAGACTGACAGTGATACAGCATAACTCCCATCAATATATACTGAGACTGACAGTGGTACAAAATAACTCCCATCATTATATACTGAGACTGACAGTGGTACTGCATAACTCCCATCAATATATACTGAGACTGACAGACATACAGCATAACTCCCATCAATATATACTGAGTCAGACAGAGATACAGCATAACTCCCATAAATATATACTGAGTCTGACAGTGATACAGCATAACTCCCATCAATATATACTGAGTCAGACAGAGATACAGCATAACTCCCATCATTATATACTGAGTCTGACAGAGATACAGCATAACTCCCATCATTATATACTGAGTCTGACAAAGATACAGCATAACTCCCATCATTATATACTGAGACTGACAGTGATACAGCATAACTCCTATCATTATATACTGAGTCTGACAGAGATACATCATAACTCCCATCATTATATACTGAGACTGACAGTGATACAGCATAACTCCCATCAATATATACTGAGACTGACAGTGATACAGCATAACTCCCATCAATATATACTGAGACTGACAGACATACAGCATAACTCCCATCATTATATACTGAGACTGACAGTGATCCAGCCTAATTTCCATCAATATATACTGAGTCAGACAGAGATACAGCATAACTCCCATCAATATATACTGAGTCAGACAGAGATACAGCATAACTCCCATCAATATATACTGAGACTGACAGTGATACAGCATAACTCCCATCAATATATACTGAGTCTGACAGTGATACAGCATAACTCCCATCAATATATACTGAGTCAGACAGAGATACAGCATAACTCCCATCAATATATACTGAGTCTGACAGTGATACAGCATAACTCCCATCAATATATACTGAGACTGACAGTGGTACAAAATAACTCCCATCATTATATACTGAGACTGACAGTGGTACAAAATAACTCCCATCAATATATACTGAGACTGACAGACATACAGCATAACTCCCATCAATATATACTGAGTCTGACAGACATACAGCATAACTCCCATCAATATATACTGAGTCAGACAGAGATACAGCATAACTCCCATCATTATATACTGAGTCTGACAGAGATACAGCATAACTCCCATCAATATATACTGAGTCAGACAGAGATACAGCATAACTCCCATCATTATATACTGAGTCTGACAGAGATACAGCATAACTCCCATCAATATATACTGAGTCAGACAGAGATACAGCATAACTCCCATCAATATATACTGAGACTGACAGTGATACAGCATAACTCCCATCATTATATACTGAGTCTGACAGTGATACAGCATAACTCCCATCATTATATACTGAGTCTGACAGAGATACAGCATAACTCCCATCATTATATACTGAGTCAGACAGAGATACAGCATAACTCCCATCAATATATACTGAGACTGACAGTGATACAGCATAACTCCCATCATTATATACTGAGTCAGACAGAGATACAGCATAACTCCCATCAATATATACTGAGACTGACAGTGGTACAAAATTACTCCCATCATTATATATATATATCCCCTTATGTCTGTCTCTCCTCCATCTCCCCATTTGTCTGCCTCTCTTTCCCATCCGCCATTTTGTCTTTCTCTCTCCTTATGTCCGTCTCTCTCTCATCTCCCCTTTTGACTGTCTCTCTCTCTTCTATCCCCCATTTTGTCTCTCTTTCCCGTCCTCAATTTTCGCCTTTTCTCCCCCATCCTCTGTTTTTGTCTGGCATGGGGTTTACAATAGATTTTACAGAGATGAGGGAAGGTCAACTGCAGATTTAGATTTTAGTTATATGACTATTGTTAGCAGCAATTTCCCTAAGAAATAGAAAATCAAGTGAATTCTTGTAAATAGCTTGGAATGTGGCTAGATCCCAATTTCTCTTTTGGTCTCCATAATAATAAAAAGAGGAGCTGGATAAAATCCTGCTTCGATCTATCTCCCTGTGCAGAATGGATCTATCAATAAATACAATAAATTCAATAGAAGACTATTTGGATGTTGTTTATGCATTGCGCCACTGACCCATCTCACTGACCCCCTCTCACAAGAGGACGTATATTTAGTCCATGCCAGCACCTGAGAGAAGACTTAGCCATGGCAGTATTCTGTCAGCCTGCTCAGAGTTCTTTCGGGGTATATGAATTCTTGGTCCTAGCTAATGTGACACAAACCTCTGTTAAAATGTAATAAACACACAAAGTATTGTGGTTTGCCGTCTAATCGCCCCTCCTCCCAACATAACCTACTTGGCTGTTTATAATCTAGGGATCCCTGCGGATGGTGAACAATCCATATTTAAATTATATCCAGCCTTGGCGAGCTGCCTTGCTGTACTGAGACTGTAATTCGATATAAGAGATAGAAATGGGCCAATAAAATTAACAAAGCATAGCCAAAAAGAGTTTCTCTGTTAGCTTTAACTTTGTAGGTTAAAATAGACTCAGATTGGAGGGTCTGCCAAAAATCAGGTACACAATTTGGAAAAACAAAAAACAACATTTAATTTCTAAATTAATATAATTTCTAATAGAATATAGTTGGCCAGCGGTACAGTATTGCTCCCATCAGAAAATAGTAGGATAAACTCAGGCATGGTATGATATAACTCCCATTAGTACATACATAAGCCAGACAGAAATATGGTACAGTAATGCTTCCATCAGTGTATACAAGAAACACAGGTGATCTACTGTATAGCACTCATCAGTATGTAGTTTGCCACATGCATTAGCTAAACACAGGTGTCCTACAGTATAGCACCCATCAGTATGTAGTTGGTCACATGCAAATGTTGTACAGTATTGCTCCCACCAGTATGTAGTTTGCCATATAAAATATTGTTGAATCTGGCTCACATCAGTATATAGGGAACATTAAAGGGAAAATGAAAATTTCTTGACGCAGTATTATCTGCAAAGCACAGCGAGTAAAGCTTTAGCAGCCCCCCCCCCTCTTATTTTCGCTCCCCTCCTCGTTTCACCACTGTATCCTATCACCTTCTGGTTCCCATATTACAGTTATTCGTGGTTCACCAGTTGGATGACTCAGCCTGTCCTACATGGCTAAACATCCAGTGGAGGTCAAGGCTCCAAGGGAGCAGGGATTTAGGTTTAAGGTTAAAAAAAAAAAAATCCCTGTGGACAACAATTTGTGCTCCTCTTCAGAACAGTGCTGGCTAAATATAAACCATGGCAAGCCACAGAAGACTCTGAGTAACTCTATTCTCACCAGAAAGTCTCTATCTGAATTGTTATGGGTCAGTTACCTAATTTCCTTTCCAAGTCATTGGGTTTTATTATCACAAGATGTTTAATTGTAGAAACTGCCACAGGAAGCAGGTTACTAAACGAGAAGAGAATCCAAGCCCAAGCTTTTACGCTGGATCCGGATGCCATTGTGCAAGGGAATTAGAAGATGCTCTACCATGGGAGGATGTGTGGTTCCTAAACATCTACAGTCCCAACTTTTACCATTTCTTGGCAGATGTTTGGGGACTGCATATAGCAACGTTCACTGTCAGCCTCTAAAATCATGGGATGTGTAGTTCCCAAACATTGGCAGTGTCATGCTTAGGGTGACTACAAGTTAGGGTGACTTTATGTCCGGGGTCCCAGACAGCCCCCAGTCCGAGAATTTTAAAAGAGGGAGGTCTCAGCCAATCCGATGAGACCTCTCAACTCTCCTGATTGGCTGAGAGTTCAGAAGCCTCTCCTTATTGGCTCAGTCCCTCGTCCAAACAGCACTCAGAGCCCCAGCAGCCTGATGTTTTTATTAAAATATCATTATTGTCTATCTTATAAGGCCTAGGTATCCAACTCTGGCTCTCCAGTTGCTGCGGATCTACAAATACCATAATTCCCTACCAGCTTTCTGGAATAGCTGGAGGGCCACATTTGGACATACGGTTATACGGTATAATTTGTATTGCAAGAAATGAAGTATTCTGTCACTTGAAAAAAATACTAATTATTGTTTCCAAATTTAGATTAAAAATAATTTTTAGTTATTTAGCTTGTTTATACCCTTATAGGAATAAATAACACAGAGTGTATTTTATAACTAGACAAAAAAAGAGATGCAATTAAATAAAAACTCTTTTCTGTTCCCACATGATCGTTTTAATTATTACATGTTGACAACAAAACAGAATTTTACACCATATTTTTGAGGATATAGGTCAAATATGGGTACAGTAATTTCTTTGTCTCTTTGTTAAATTTGGATCTTTTCTATTTACAGCACTTTTATAGAAGTGTGACTTTCCCATGAATCAAAACATTGCTTAGATCTTTTTAAAGCACAACTGTCGGCAAGCAGTAGGCTATGTGTAATTGAAAGTTTGAACTCTCCCACTTTGAGCTCTACCTCTGTCCCACTTTCAGTGATTTTGAGGGTCTGTCCCACCAAGCTCTACCTCTGTCCCACTTTCAGCGATTTTTGAGGTCTGTTCCACTTAGCTCTATCTATATCCCACTTTGAGCTCTACCTCTGTCACACTTTTAGTGATTTGGGGGGTCTGTCCCACCAAGCTCTACCTCTGTCCCACTTTCAGTGATTTTGGGGGTCTGTTCCCCTTAGCTCTACCTCTGTCCTACTTTCAGTGATTTTGGGGGTCTGTTCCCCTTAGCTCTAACTCTGTCCAACTTTGAGCTCTACCTCTGTCCCACTTTCAGTGATTTTGGGGGTTTGTCCCACCAAGCTCTACCTCTGTCCCACTTTCAGTGATTTTGGGGGTCTGTTCCCCTTAGCTCTAACTCTGTCCAACTTTGAGCTCTACCTCTGTCCCACTTTCAGTGATTTTGGGGGTTTGTCCCACCAAGCTCTACCTCTGTCCCACTTTCATAAATTTTTGTGGTCTGTTCCACTGAGCTCTACCTCTGTCCCACTTTGAGCTCTAACTCTGTCCCACTTTCAGTGATTTTGGGGGTTTGTCCCACCAAGTTCTACCTCTGTCCCACTTTCAGTGATTTTTGGGGTCTGTTCCACTTAGCTCTGCCTCTGTTCCACTTTGAGCTCTACCTCTGTCCCACTTTGAGCTCTACCTCTGTCCCACTGTGCTCTACCTGTGTCCTGATTTTCAGGTGTTCAGCAGGACAGGGATTAAAAACCACAATACGTAGATTTTTAGCAGGTTCTCCGGTTCTGCGCATTGCTCGGTTCCGTCAGGTGGAGTCACAACGCCACTGGGAAGTTGGCGCTTTCACTCAACTTCCCGAGCTCCGCCCCTCCGGAATCCCGATATGACAAAGGGGAAATATTTGTAGGTATTCATCTTCTCCAAGATTCTAAACCACGAGAAAGGGGACATTTTCTTAAAAATGCCTGATGGTAGTATGGCATAAATAGGCATGAATCCCCCTTTTAAAAAAAAATCTTTAGTGCAGTATCCCTTTAAGTTATGTGTGACTGTACCATCAGTCTTTGGATAGTTTCTGAATGATGCACAGTATTTTCTGTTATCTTTTATCAGACATCTGTTTAACACTGGTCATCACATCATTAAATGAGTGTGAAAAAATATATCCTCTCAGTATCCCATAGAAAAAGACATAGTGTAAGATAATATTACTCAATAAATCAGATGTGTCCATTGACTAACATCAGATTCTGACAGCTGGCCAGAGGTGAGAGGTGATGGTTATCTCAAGTGAGTTAGATATGAGTTTGATAAATCCATACAGACCTCTGTGATAGGTTCCATTGCTTCTAGTGATGGAGAGTGTAGGGTCTACTCAATATAGAGAGAACTTGCAGGGGACTGAGATGGGAATTTCAAACTTTAGACCAAATGTAGCTGATTGGAAACAATTTCTAATGCAGCTGAATGAGATCATTTCCCCAGCTCAGCTACTTTGGCCTTAAATTTGACATTTCCCTTTTAATATCCTGCTATTCTGTCTTTACTGCATAGACCCTTGTTTTTGCCAATGGTGCAGGGGAACTCTGAGTTTGAAAAATACATTTTACATTTTAATCATTTTTTTTTTTCCAACAGTACCATGTTAGCCATAGAAATATAGGAAACATAGTTGCCAACAGTCTCTGGATTAAAAGCACAGTCCTGGTTTTTTTTTTTCTGGTCTTGTCAAATGTAGGTCTGTACCGGCATGACTACCAACTATGCTCCATCAGCATAGCTTTTTAAGCTATGTGTCCCTACAAGACATGAACCAGCAAGAAATTAGCTCCAAACACTGGAAGTCTATCTTACATGCAATATCACAAAAAACACCATTTTGGCTCAGCCCCCTGTCAGGGTAGGTTGACAGCTATTGTAGGGTTACAATTATACATTTTATTGGCTGCTAAGAATTTTTTCAAAGTCAAGTTGGGGCCCTTCTACAGGTATGAATAATGTTTTGGAGATATGCCCACACACACATTACATTTTTGACCCCTTTAATGGAGACTACAGGTCATCCAAGTGTTGATGCTGCAAGTCATTATGGAGCAGGAGCCAGGGTGTGTAGAGTTTGGGATATATCATCGCTATTATGATGTGCCAGTTGGAAGAATTCCTTTTTAACAAATGGCTTCTCACCAAAAAGCAAACCGGACTCAAACCATAAGGAAGGATGCAGCTGTCTCGCTTGTGAAGGAGAGGGGTGCTCAGGTTAACCTGGGATAATCCAAAGCAAATCTCCATTCAGCGATCCTTTCACACAAATGAAGTATTTATGGGAAAACTAGTGACCAGTGACTGCCATACATCCCAAAAATGGGAGAGAATGGACACGCTTTCCATGTTTCGTGTTAAAAAAAAAACGCCTCCCATTTTACATACGGCCACCATGGGTGACAGAGATCAAATAAGCTTGGTCCCAGGCTTGATCCTTTCTAGGTTTCTTTTCTTAATAAAATAGACCAGCCACGCTCTAGTCTCCTTTGACATATCATTGGCACGGCCTGCCAGTAAATTAGGCATCCTGTATGTGCTCCATACACAGCAACTCTCAATGAGTGTTTGATGTTTCTGTTTATTGGTCTGTGTTTTGGGTTTGCATGCTTCTGGAGCAACATGTCAGTTTTTCCCATGGGCAAACATTTGTCAGTTTGCCCTTTACCACCCTGAAAATAAGTCAAGCGAAAAACTACCACAACTAGAGGACATAGTCTTAAATTAGAGGGGCAACGATTTAAAAGTAATATCAGGAAGTATTACTTTACTGAGAGGGTAGTGGATGTATGGAATAGCCTGCCAGCAGAAGTGGTAGAGGTAAACACAGTGAAGGAGTTTAAGCATGCGTGGGATAGACACAAGGCTATCCTAGCTATAAGACCGGGAACAGGGGACTAATAAAAAGTACTCAAAAAAAATTGGGCAGACTAGATGGACCGAATGGTTCTTATCTGCCGACACATTCTATGTTTCTATGTTTCTTCTCTTCCAGTTTTCCCGTTTTTGTCATTAGCATTTTTACTAAGCAGGGGAGGGCTAGCAACATGTGAGGCAAGGGCCACAAGCAATTTAGTGGCCCACAGTGCGATAATACCAGCCCACCTGTTATCATTGGAGATGGACACAAACACTCAGGCAAGACGAATATGCTGCCCGATTGTTAGACATAGATGATATTTGGATAGAAAGATTGAAAGTGCTAGGCACTTGGGAATTTGGAGGTGAGTCAAGTTAGAGAGCAGCCCGTGGCATACCTCCCAACTCTTGCCCCAGGCAAATCGGGGCGACGGGGGGGGGGGGGCAGAGCTTCTGAAGTTGAGTGTCAGCTCTATTGCGCATGCATAACATGTACAATAACTGGTGTCTGAGACACCGTAGACCTCCATTTTTACCTCCGGATTGCGAACCCGCTCTCCCGCTTAGTTCTACCTCTGTCCCAAGAATCCGGCCAAAGGTAAATCACATAGGGACTGCCTCCCAAAATCAGTACTGTCCTGAGCAAGAGTGGGACAGTGAGCAGGCATGCCCTCCCCTTGTTCCTCATGTTGCTTCACATACTTGTCCTGCATCTAATTAAGTCACCCCAAGATAATCAGGGTGGGCAAAGTGCACGGGATGGAACCAATGTGTAATTTGCATGGTTACTGCAGTGCCTGTGCTATCTTGTGTCGTACATGGTCTATTGTTGGGTTTTGTTTCTTGTCATATCTCTCCAGTATCCCCCCCCCCCCCCCCCCCCAACAGATGTTACTTTTGTAAATATTTACAGAATAAAAACATGTTTTTTTTTGTTTTGTTTTTTTCACATTCCAACATGGCAGATGTTTCACATCTCTGCAGATTTTGGAGGAGAAGGTGTGACCTCGTGTTTCACAGCTGGAATCTGAACTTTGCTCTGGAGTCGCCTTGCTTGATTTTGGCTCCACGGTGACTCTTCCCCTCCTGTGCTGCTCAACGTCAAACGTCTCCCCAACCATTGGTGCAGAGAGATCCGTCAAACAGATCATTTCTGCTTAAGACGTGGAAGGGTTACTCACCATGAGGTCAGCACAGTTATGCAGTGCTTGTGCAATGATGTTCTTCTGTGACATTACAATTCTCAAGAACATTTGGACATTGGAGGCCACTTGAGTGTATCAGCATCTGGCATAAATGTTCTTTTAAAGGGGCAGTACCATCTTCATTGTCAAAACATTTCTTTTTTTTATGGTATCGTATAAGATAAGGAAAAGGCAATAGACCCGTGTAATAAGCTTTTTCCTTGATTATTAATATCCTAGTAAAAACTGCAAATAAAGTGTAATAGTATGTCTCTAGCCCTCCTAGAGGTCCCCGATGAAATTATATTCCTTGTAAATCTAGAGGAGAACCAACGCATTTCACATATATTAGAATCATGTACAACAAACACAAAATGGGACTGCCCCTTTAATCAGGCAGAAGTGGCTTGAGATGCACAGCACATTGTGTTCTGCCGGTACTTATACTGTCTATAGCAACTCACGGTATTATAGGCAGGATCAAGGTAAGTAACATAATAACCAAGTAATGTAGATTGAAAAAATACCTTAGTCCATCAAGGTCAACGCTTCTACCGATCATTCCTATTTTTCATCCAAAAGAAGGTAAAAGAAAAACCTAATTAAGCTATCTAGAATTTTGCCATGTGGGAGGGAAAATTCCTTCTTGACTCCCAAAAAAGCCATAGGATTTCTCCTCGGATCAAGAAACTCTAAAACATTAATGTATAGTCCATTATTTAGAGCCCTACATATGTTCTGCTTTTCTTTTTCTTTTTTTTTTAAACACAATATCCAGACCTTTTTAAATGCATCTATTGTGTTTGATAGCACCACCTCTCTTGGCAGTGAGTTCTATATCTTTATTGTCCTTACAGTAAAGAATCCCTTCCTTTGCTGTCTATGAAATCTATTCTCTTCCAATCTCAGGGGATGACCTCTTGTTCTTTGTACTTTTCTTTTTTTTTTTGGCCCTGCACTTATTTAAATAATGCTATCATATACCCCTGAGAGGCCTTTTTTCTAGTGTATATGAATTACTTTTTTTAGTCTCTCTTCATAACTAAGGTCCTCCAAACCCCTTATTAATTTTGTAGCTCTCCTTCGCACTTTTCCTTGTTCCATAATATCCTTTTTAATGACTTGTGCAGCTGCTGCCTGGCATTACACACTGTTGCTAAGTCTGTTTTCTACAATTATTCCTAAATCCTTCTCATCAGTGGTTACCACTGATGAGATACCACTGTTATTATTTTTCCCAAAATGCATAACTTTACATATGTCTATTTTGAAACTCATTTTGCTCTTGCTTGCCCAGTCCCCCACTATGTCCAAACCATACCCAATTGTGTGTTAGCAGCAAACATAGAGACATGGATCTCAACACAGTTTGGGAGATCACTAATAAACAAATCAAAAGAAGAGGACCCAAAAGGTATTTCACGTAATAGCTTGGTCCAATTTGAGGATTTTCCATTACCAGCAACTCTTTACACTAAATATTTTAGCCAGTTTCCAATCCAAATAGATACATTTGCCTCTAATCCTATTTCAATGTCTATTTCAATTGCTATTTTATTGCAAGCTTTTCAGACCAAGTTGCTAGATTCCTAAGTATTTGCTCATCGGATGACAAGTGTAGCAGTTCATTTGCATATCAAGCCACAGGTGATGTCATAAACAGGAGACTCCACAGACACATTTATACGTAATTTTCTTTTGATCTATTAATTTGCTTGCAATTCTACTAACACAACGTATAGATCAATTTAATCATTTTGGATTCTCTACGGTCACAGTATACATAATATTTAGGAATTCCTTTAATGTATATGGCAGTATAACACCACAAAAACACTGCAAACAAAAAGAATTAAAACAAAATGCCCTAACAAAATTAAAAAAATTAAAAGCAGAAAATGCACAATTTGTCCTGTAAAAATAGACTAGAATAACCTATATTTCGGGTAGGCAACATGGGCACTCCAGTGGACTACATTTCCCTGGATGCTTTGCTAGTATTTCGGCTGGAAGAACCTTATGGGGGATGTAGTCCACAACATCTGGAGTGCCAAACGTTGCAACCCCTGCCCTTGATAGACAGATGAAATGATAGCCAAATATATATATAGAAATGTATGGAAATATATCATTCATTAATACAGCTTTGTATCATTTTATATGCTATTTTATTACATAGCAGACTTTAATTGTTCCTCAGAGACTAACTGCTTGGAAACATTTATTTTTATAACTGTGGTAAAACTTATTTTATTATTATTATTTAAGGGTTTGTTCCCAGTTTACTCTCCTTTGTCTGTTTATTTTGCATTTTTGCATTTAGCATCTATATGCGGGATATGCGGTATATGCGGTATACTCGCCATTTCTTTAAATAGGTTTTTCAATTTTTTTTAAATTGTATTTTCGTTTTATCGAATGCGCTAATTATAAGAACAAAACGTATAACTGGATTCATGAGTTTTTCATGAATCTTTTTAATGATACATTTAAATTTTCTACGTTCACAGTACAATCAATGTTTAGGTGATAGAGTCTCTTTAAAGGGACAGTCTAGTCCCCAAAATCACTTTGGTGCAAGATTAATATTACTGCTTGGTGTGCACAGGCTTTTTTCCAGTGTGATTTGATGATCACATGTTTTATATTTGACTCAAGCTCTCCCCCAGTGATTACTCTGCATGTAGCACTGCAGGTGCTACATCATATAGATACTGAGCATATCAAATTTTGTTTCATTTAGTCGGTTCCTGTGCTGCTGGAATAGAATGCATTGTGTGGACTGTGATAAACTTTCTGTTGTACAAAGTGGGATCTCTTAACAGTGCAACAAATTGTCTGATGATGCCACTAGAGAGACCGGAAATTACATTAATATGAATGAAATTATTGACTTTTACTCAGCTAGGGTGGGCAGTCCTGGTTTCTTGCAAACTGCTGTAATTTCACAATTTCATCTAGCTATATTCTAAATTTTAAGCAATGCAAAACGTAAAACATGAGTTTTAAAGTACTGTTAAAGCACATCAATTTGCATTAACATTTGGAAGATGCATTTTGGGCACCAGACAGTCCCTTTAAGGGTTGACAAATATAGAATTTAAGGACCTTTACCCAGTTTTACATGTTTTATTTGTATTTTTGTAAAGTTTGTGTTACAAACCCGACTCTCAAACCCATTCCTCCAGCTCCTGAGTACTGTGTGGTGTCTTGTGAAAGTTCCAATCCCAGGTCAGTTGTAACGGATTCCCTGGCCCTTTAAGGTGGGAGCGTATGTGTTTCCTGATTGGCTAAGAACTCTGCAGAACCAGTAAATGGCTTGATTTTGAATTGTGTCATTTTCTGTGTATTCTATTGGTTATTTTACAGTAACGGCTGTGTTATTTTGCACAATATTGTTTCGCCGTCCCTTGCCATTGAATCACATGTTTACGTGGTGTAAAAAAATCTTTGACTTTCGTTAGACTTAACGGCCGGCATTGATTCTACCCCACTCAGATAAATAATAAAGGCTCTTCAACATTCTTCTAGATGATGCTTCCAGTGACCAGATAGCGCAAGGATTTTAAAGAACACTGTGTCTCTTGAAGGTCCCCGAATATAATTCCTTAAGGTTTGTTGCTCTCGGTTAATGGTGGGAAATAGCAGCGTTCAGCATGTTCCTCCGCCAAATGTCCTTGGTGACCTACCCATCATCTACAAATATGCATCTCATTGACAGAACAATTTGCAAATCCAGACCAAGAAAAATATCCTTTACAAATGCACCAGGCATGTCTAACGGCGTGTATACAGGTAATTAAACCACTGGGAAACAAACAGTAAGCTCCTCTAGGACCGATAAACCCTAAAAGTTATGTATAAGGACAATTTGAAAAAAAAAAAACACAAACTATATAAACTTACTGGAAACGAACTGGGAATTTTTTTTTTTTAAAACGAAACATTTAAAGGATTGTTTAATTTCATGACTCGTCTGGAAATGATAAATGATGCTCTTACCAGCTGCCACTGCAATAAATCTCCAAGATTTTTATTCAGACTAACTAATTTGACCTTGGAGTCCAGCTGTTGTAGACACATCTCAGCAATAACCAGTTGTTCCCCCCGTCATGTTTTTAGGAGACACAGGAGTTTGTTTTCTGAAACCTGAGAGCTAAGGTCCAACACAGGTACCTAAAACTCAGTCTCAGCCGTAGTCTGGTGTCCACTCTGGAATCCACCAAGCTTTGTCACAGATCATCTGTAGGAACCTCTCCATATTAGACACTCCCAACAAAAAATGAAAAGGTTTTCTTTTTTTTTATCTTGTATTGTTGTTTTCAGATATGTCTTTTGTTTTTGTTTTGTGACAATATTTAAAAAAAATATGTAACTAAACAAGTGTGGCTGGGCACTGCGATTTTGTGAAAGATAGTGTTTTTGGGTGCCAGCCCCTAGTGACTTTACAGCACTAAAATCTCACTTTGGGGCTGGGGACACAGAATGCAGTCTATAAGTCTGAATTAAGGTTAATCTATTCACTTTGTGTTGGAAGGCAGGTAAAAAAAAAAAGTTGTACACAGTCACGAAGTTCTGCCCACTGTGATATACAGGAACCAGTAAGAGAGTAGGGGAGTATCTTATAAAATCATCATGCAGGCTTTGGCAAGAGTTGTTAAGTGAGACTGGCGGGAAGATTTTGGACCATGATTTTTCCATCATGGGAAATATTCACAAAATGGAGCCAGGAGATAAACAGCTAATTTTATTTTTCCTTTTATATGCAATTAATTAAATCACATAAAAAAAATCAGTGGCATATGATTTATATATGTGTTTGTTTTAAATGGCCAGGTTATCTAGTTACATCTTATGTAAGTGGTAATGTCCCTTTAAGATTCCAAATAGACCCAAGGTGATCATCAAGGTCATTGTCGAGGGCAACTCCAAGTCTAAACGTATGTTTGCATTGAAACTGAATCGGGCCAAGGAATGGAGATTAAAAATAACGCATTGATCTTAATAACTTGTCTTTCAAATAAATTGGCGTTTGGGAAAACAATACTTTTATTTAAACTTATTAAGTGGTATGTATATAAAATAAAAGACACAGTACTGCCTGCACTAATGGATAATTCCCAACACATCACTAGAGAAAGTGATACATTGCAACCTTCCCCCGCCTCTTTGTTCATTGGCAGAACTTTGATCCTAATTACTTTGATCTCCCGCTGACACAGTGAGGGCTGGAAAACGTGCATTTTCCAAATGGAACAGAAATGGAGATTACACAAGGATGGCTATTTCTGAGAGTGTTTTTTTCCGAGCTCGCTATAATATTGTTGACACACAATGGTGAACACAGACTGGCCTTGGTTCCCAGTTCGGACCATAGTGAAGCTAGGGACAGGACTACCAGCAAAGATGGAAGAATAATAAAAAAGACAGTAGTGTACCCAGTGGTGTATCTTGATTTTGTGCTGCCCTAGGCAGACAAAATCCAGGCACCCCCCTAACCAAGCTGCACACCCACGTTACACACCTAAGACATGCCCCATCATTCAGACTCACATCAAGCTCACACTCCCATCACACTCAGTCACACACTCCTACTCCCATCACACTCAGTCACACACTCCTACTCCCATAACGCACACTCTGACTCCCATCACACTCAGTCACACACACTGTCTCCCATCACACACACTCTGACTCCCATCACACTCAGTCACACACACTGTCTCCTATCACACACACTCTGACTCCCATCACACTCAGTCACACACACTGTCTCCCATCACACACACTCTGACTCCCATCACACTCAGTCACACACACTGTCTCCTATCACACACACTCTGACTTCCATCACACTCAGTCACACACAGTCTCCCATCACACACACTCTGACTCCCATCACACTCAGTCACACACAGTCTCCCATCACACACTCTGACTCCCATCACACTCAGTCACACACAGTCTCCCATCACACACACTCTGACTCCCATCACACTCAGTCACACACTGTCTCCCATTACACACACTCTGATTCCCATCACACTCAGTCACACACACACACTGTCTCCCATCACACTCAGTCACACACACTGTCTCCCATCACACACACTCTGACTCCCATCACACTCAGTCAGTCACTCACACACACACAGTCTCCCATCAGCACTTACCTTTCCCTGGCAGGCAGGCAGCATGGTCCCTCCATGCTGCCTGTTCGGCTACCCGGCGATTGTGCCAACAGGTCACGTGACCGGGCGCGTGTATGACGTCAGCGCGCCCGTCACGTGACTGTCGGCACACTGCACGGGGAGCAGAACAGGCAGCACGGGGGTTTCTCTGTGCTGCCTGTTCGGCTCCCCGTGCAGCCTGGCAGGCAGAGCGATGGTGAGGGGGGATCTTCCGATCCCCTCTCACCTCCGTCTCTGCCTGCAAGCGCGGAGGGGTTTTTATTTTTTTTTAAAGGGCCGGATTTTTTTTTTTTTAATTTTTTTTTTTTTTTAATTTTTTTTTTTCCAGTGCTGGGGGGCGCTGCCGCCCCCCAAAATTTGCCGCCATAGGCATCCGCCTATGGGCAGAGTGGGTCTAGATCATCGCTGCCACCGTTGGACCACCTGGGAGCGAGTGCCTCAACCCGCCCACAGATGTGGAAAGGTGTTATGGCCGTTATTTTTTGGAACTCCAACTGCAGTGTCTGATGCACTGATAGCTAACCTTGGCAGTCCAGATACAGGTACTACATTTCCCAAGCTGCTCAGCCAGTTGGAGTTTCGTAGTCAGTGGTGGCACTTCTGGAGTGTGGACTATATTCCCAATGATGTTCAGCCACCTAAAGAGGTGCTAAAATGTTGGAGGGGCCCACAAAAATTCTTTGCTCTTGGACGCTCTAAAAATTTATAAATTAACATGTATAGCTTGGAGGAAAGACGTAACAGGGGGATATGATAGAAACATTTATATACATAAAGGGAATCAACACAGTAAAGGAAGAGAGTATATTTAAAAGAAGAAAAACTACCACAACAAGAAGACATAGTCTTAAATTAGAGGGGCAACGATTTAAAAGTAATATCAGGAAGTATTACTTTACTGAGAGGGTAGTGGATGGATGGAATAGCCTTCCAGCGGAAGTGGTAGAGGTAAACACAGTGAAGGAGTTTAAGCATGCGTGGGATAGACACAAGGCTATCCTAGATATAAGACAGGGAACTGGGGACTAATTAAAGTATTTAGAACATTGGGCAGACTAGATGTGCCGAATGGTTCTTATCTGCCGACACATTCTATGACCCCAGCACATTTTTCAGCCACTGGCTCAGTATAGGTCTTCATGAAAGAGAGAATTCCAGGGAATGGAGAAGGGAATTTCAAACTTAAGGCCACAGTCGAATTGTAAAATTTCTCCCATTCGACTGAATCGTGCCGCGACAAATCCGAATTTGATGGGACATGTCCCCAACAAATAGAACTGTCCCAGGTTCTGTTGGCAACTACTCAATAAAGACAGAAATGCAGGCAATCGAGACGGGAAACATTTTCCAATGCAGCTGAATGGCAGAATTTTTCCAACCATGTAGTATTGGAGCGCCTGACCACAGTAGTGAGCTGAGCAAGATATGTCCATACAATGTGACTAAATTTCCCATTTTCATTTTTGAAACATTTTTGAATGCCATTTTTAAACCACTTCCATTGCTTATTGTATATAATCTGTGGTCTGCAATACTATTTACTCTTTATATATTTGGTTTGTAGAGTGTTAAATGTATATATAGCAGCCTATTGAACATCCATCTGTATAATATTGAACTTTTCGATCATAACTAGAGTTGAGCGGACACCTGGATGTTCGGGTTCGGCGGGTTTGGCCGAACTTCAGGAAAAAGTTCAGGAAAGTCTATAAACCGAAAGACATTCGGTTTATAGACTTTCAGTTTATAGAATGCAATAGCATTACATGTATGCTATAAACCGAAAGTCTATAAACCGAATGTCTTTTGGTTTATAGACTTTCGGCTTATGGAATACATGTAATGCTATTGGCTTTCTATAAACCGAAATAGAGTCCCCATTCATAAGAAATTCTTATGAATGGGGACTCTATTTCGGTTTATAGGAAGCCCATAGCATTACATACAATGTAATCGCCGAACCCCGAACTCCAACACGAACATACAGTGGAATGTCCGTGTTCGGGTCCAAAAAACGTAATGTTCGGTACGAACCCGAACAGAGCGGTTCGGGTTCGCTCAACACTAATCATAACCAAGAGCTATATTTGTTTCGGTGGAAATTCCCCTCCCAGAGTTTATACATTAAGCTTTTTTTTTTTCATAAAGTGTTAGTCATTTGCACAGCTCTTGATACAATATCACTGGCTCAATTTGAAAGTCAAAGGGAGCTATTCACTAATAGGTGAGTTGCATGTGATGTGAGGTGAGATGAACATTTATCTCACCACACTAACTATCCCTTGTGCACGCACAAACCTGGTGAGTTTCGCCTGCTAATCGAATTCACCAGGTTTGTACCTGCACAATATTGAAATTGGTGCAACTCACCTGCAAGTCAACTTTTGGTGAACAATCCCCAATTGATATATCAGGCAGTATTGTTTTAAGCACATAGAAAAACAAAGAAAATGTGCTCCTGGGATGAATATTCCTAAAGTCTTTGCATTTTGACTTTTTTTTCGTTAGGAAGTTATAACGTCTGTAATTGTTTCCCATCGTGTCTCTAGTCAAACAGTGTTACGTCCAAAATAGCATCGTACTTGCCAAGAAACTGAATCCAAAACAACATCCAGAGCTCATCATTCCAACATGATCCCGGGATTATCTGTGTGAAGCTCCTAAAGTTGGTCACGAACCAGAGATAATAAGGGAACTCATGTAGTAAGAATTCCCACTGCTGTCTGGGCATGAATAAAATAAAAACAAATTTTAAAAAATTGTGGCAAGATTTTTTAATTACTATTTTCTATGCGCATGTAATTCATTAAAGGGTCTACTCAATAAAGAGAGAATTTCAGGGAATTTCAAACTTAAGGCCAAAGTAGCGGAGCTGGGAAAATTTTCCCATTAAGCTGCATTGGAGAATTTTTCCAGTGCGGCTACTTTGGTCTAAAGTTTGAAATTCCCTGAAATTGTCTCTCTTTATTGAGCAGACCCTCCAGTACACTTCCATAGGAATGAAGAGTATGTTAAATAAGACATAATATAATATCTCTTGTGTTGTACAACACAGTAACGGAAGAGAGTATATTTAAAAGAAGAAAAACTACCACAATTAGAGGACATAGTCTTAAATTAGAGAGGCAACAATTTGAAAGTGGTATCAGGAAGCACCTTACTGAGAGGGTAGTGGATGAATGGAATAGCCTTCCAGCGGAAGTGGTAGAGGTTAATACAGTGAAGGAGTTTAAGCATGCGAGGGATAGGCACAAGGCTATCCTAGATATAAGATAAGGCCAGGGACTAATGAATGTATTACTTTACTGAGAGGGTAGTGGATGGATGGAATAGCCATCCAGCGGAAGTGGTAGAGGTAAACACAATGAAGGAGTTTAAGCATGCGTGGGATAGGCACAAGGCTATCCTAGATATAAGATAGGGAACTGGGGACTAATAAAAGTATTTAGAACATTGGGCAGACTAGATGGACCGAATGGTTCTTATCTGCCGACACATTCTATGTTTCTATTTACCTAATTTGAACACCTGCTAAGGAACAGATCTTTGTTATTATCTGATATGTAAATCAAAGAGTTCTTTCTTTTTCCCATGACTGGTAAAGGGAGACTAAACGTTTTTTTCGCATGTGAGACACAGGAGTTAGTAACCCCGCGTGTATCTATTAAGCAAATATACCGGCAAATGTATTGTTTAACCCTTGCTTCCTTCAATTTCCTTTAACTATAGGTTTCCACACAAATCAGTGAAAAACGAGACAATACAGTCCCATCGGAACCCGGAAGACTCTTCCCACAGGTTCTAAATATAGTCTACACGTCTTTGTCTGAAAAACAGATTTAAAACTGTATCTATAATCCCACCACAATCCCACCACAACCACAATGGACGATGGAAAGAAATGACAAGCCCCAGACCAAAGAGGGGGAAACACTTGTTACCGGCCTACAAGCTTGGCTCTTAGGAATTCTTGGACGTGTTTCAGACTTGGGTTACGTTACCCAGACAGAGCCCTCTGAGAAGATTGCTGTCTCTAGATTTGCCTTAGTCCTCAGGTCAGGGGATTCTTGTCATTGAAGTGAAGATAAGATTGAGACAATCCATTTCGGTCGGGTCAGTGGTTAGATAGATTTGTTACATTGTTACGTAGTTCCAGCGATCAAAGGGATGTGCACTAGCTTAAATCCACTTCTGATAAATGTTAGCGGGGTCTATTAGACTCCGCGCTCTCTGTCTCTATCCCTACCTCTTGTTCGCTTTCCACCTTTCTCACTGTCTTTCTCTTTTCTTTTGTTAAAAGACAATTAAACTTTTTTTTTAAACACTTGCTTCCTCGAAAAAAGGGTTAAAAAACATGTTCTGCGTCTTCCAAGTAAACCCAACGCGTATCTTAATAAACTGCCTCATCGCACGCAACAGCCAATCGGATCAGTAGCTCGTCTGGATCATCTGATCAGCACTAGAAGAGAGAGGCAGTCACCGACCAGACGGTCTACCTGCCTCCCAGGGAAGCATGGCAGCTGCCAGTCACAGGATAAAGTGGCATGTACTGTCTAAATTGCATGTCAGATTATCCTCACACTGGGGACAACTCATTTTATATTATCACAAGCGAAAGATAAAGTGTAGTTGTCCTTTAAAGAAACAGCTTGGGTCTTTATTCACAGAAAGAGGGAATTTCAATTACAAGTGAATGTCAAACTGAAGGCCAAAATAGCCGAGTCAGAAAAAACTTCTCCAATTCAGTTAATTTTCAAATTTGGCTACTTTTCCCTTAAGTCTGAAATCCCTTTGTCAGTTCCATGCATTTTGCTTTTTCATGAATTGAGCCCATAAGTTTTATTTACACTGGATCCAGTATTACAGATTTGGATTAATGTCTGCAGTGTTCATTGTTGTATACCACACTGTATTCAGTGCTGAAAGGCAGCTTACTCTTTGTATAGTGCCAGTAAATATTTACACTCTGGCATTATCTGGTATGGTCACATGCTAAGCTGCTACCCTTTAACATCTGCACCCAACGCTGTCTGCCAAACATCACTTGGTGCAATGTTCTGCCTGATAGAGATAGGAGACAGATGGACGAACATGATAGGAACAGTAACTATTGGTGCCAGAGTCTTATACACTACATGAAATGAGTTTATTAAGCTGCAGTATGTTACAGTCAAGAAGCATTCCTACAATAGTGGAATTCACTGCAAACTCAAAACTCATGCTGAGCCAAAGCCTAGCCTCAAAGGATTCTGGGAAGGAACATAGATGCTGGGTTCTTCATTCATCTCTCACAATGTTGAAGACCAGAAACATAAGGGGCTTGGCTTTTAAAATACTAAGAAGTACTGCTTTTAATCCTCAAGGAGAAACCAAGGACTTTTTAAAGTATCACTTTCCGAATTCTGAATTCTTGCATTTAACTGAATGTTAGTTGCTGTTATAAGCCAACTTAATGGTACTCATTTAATCAGACTCAGCAGGTTGAAAGGCTGAGTTGATCCTGCCAGGATGCAAACCTGCAACGTTGAGATCAGGTTTTTCCTCAGCACTTCTTATTTCTATATCTCCAGGCCTCTCCTTATGGGCTGTCACTGAATATAGAAGCCCCGATGAAATTATTTTCATGGTAGAACTACAGGAGATACGGCAAACTGTAAAAAATAAGTGCATTTTCACACACACTGGAAATACGTACAACATACAGAAAATAATCATCTGGAGGGCTTAGTCCCTCTTTCAAATGTGTAACAAAGAAAAAAAGCACTAAGTAATTTAAATATTTCCAAATCTTGATTGTTTGTTTTACGAATTATTTTAGATTTGGAACACCAGCACCCATAGCACAGGTAAATCCTGATAATTGTAGGTATATTTACCATATATACAGTATGTCCTTTAACACAGGTACGACGGGTCAGATTTTACACGTAAAAACAGCATCTTGTGTCTCTCAGCTGTTCCACAAATTGCCTGGAGAATGCAAATGTTATTGTAACACCACCGTTTTTTGTAAGATCTATTTTTTATAACCATTACACACATTTTGAAGCACGAGAATAGCTCAGTGATTTATACATTGCTCTGTGGACTGTTTAAAACATATAAAGATTCTAAAGAAAACAAGTCTGAAAAATATTTAAAATACATGGCCTCTCTGGGCTTCTGTGGTAGTACGGGGGGGCATAGAAGATATTTAAGAGAGAGGAATACTAGAGGGAAAAACTGGTCTTTACATTTACTTCACACCATACACTACTTATTTAAATATATTTTTTGTTCGGTCACTGTAGGTGAATTTGCTTCTTTAAACACAGCAACAAAATACAGAAAATAACCGAAGAGGAACTATTCCTTTAATTAGGGGCTTTGTTCCATGTCTTTAACATGCAATTCTACCCACAAATCATCTCTCCACGATAATGGTCTTAATAAACTGTGTTACAAACCTGTCAAAGGACAAGTGTTGTCAAAAAAATAATTTTATACACATTTTTAAAAAGCTTATATGTTCTTGTAATCCTGATCCCACTGTAACAGTATCAGGTGCAAATATTACATTTTAAAGGAGAGTCTTGATTCTCCTAAATAGAAGCTTAAAAAAAGAAATAAAAACAAAAAAAAAAAGGATAAACTGACACAAACAATGACAGGGCTAAGATAAAATACACATCCAAAGGCCTGGTCTGTGTGTTTAAAGTGACAGGATCACTTTAATGGTACAAGACTGAGGTTTCAGTATCAGATAAGACAATACAGATTTAGCTTGTGTTTGTCAGGAAGATGGGAAAGAAGTAGCCAAGACAGATTAAGATGTAGGGATTTGTTAAGTTTGTTTCTCTCAAGTCTTAATCGACAATTTTTAAGCCTCCATTGTTCCTTCTAAAAAAAAAATGTGTGTGTTTTTTTGTTCCTACTTTGTCTGTTTTGTTGGATTTCCTTTATTCATTCTTTGCTAACTCTAGTAAATAAGCCCCTTAGAATAACTATATTAACAGGTTCCTGGGCAGAGAAATTATAGCTTGCCTCAAACTTTTACACATACAATAAAAAAAACCTAAAAAGGGTAAAAACAAAGGAAAAAATGTTTAGTATACTCCAAAAAAAATTAAAAGAGTGTGGATGGAAGGTGTCCAAAATTGGATATAGTGTAGTCATAGTTGGTGGTTCAGCTATCACTAGACCCCTTGCCCCTAAATACTGTGCTGGGCTAGGCATTTCCCTAATAAAGAGAGCCAGCCATTTTAAATAATAATTCAGAGTTCTGTGTCATGGGGCACAGACCTCCTTCTTCCGCACACACTAGCTCCCCCACAGATTACATCAGGAGAAGGATTTTTTTTTTTTTCCAGGTATGAAAGCTTTCAAAAAAGATTCTTATTTCAGCACTGAAGCAGTTAAGGAAAGCCTCTCTATTATTTCAGTAGCTTGGATGGGAACAATAAGTGCTCTATGCAAACGTAATAAATGCAAAAGTGATTATTAACTGTTTCAGGGTTACACACCAGATGAATTCCTGGCTTGCATTAATCACACACACAACCCCTTTTTGGTTAGCTGCGTTGGGTGAATCTCTACACTGCACCACATCCATTTCTATTATTTTATGTGACTACGGTAATTACCTGCAGAAAGATTATTCCATAATATGTAGCATTCTTATTGCTCCAATAGATTTTTCAGCATTGGAACAATGCTATCAATTCCCATTTATAACCCAGGGGGGAAAAAGGAGGACATAACGGAATTTTGTGCTATAAGTTGGGCCCAATAATTAGTAGACTAATAGAGGTAGATGTGTAGGCCACATAATTTGAACCTATAGCACAAAATTCCACTTAAGTTACATTTACCCATATAAGACTTAAGATACCATTATGTCTCTTTTTTTAGGATCACTTTATTGATCTGAGCAGTCCTTGCATTCAAGCTATTCAGAGAGCACCAAAATGATTCTGAATGGCACAAAAATCAGCCCGAAATTGGTGGAAATTGACAATTTTGGGCCAAAATCGATTGTTTTGAGTAGTCGATTTTCAGACAATTCTGAAATCTGTCTGCTAACACTGACTGGTCCCATTTCAGGCCAGATCGGTCTATGTTGGGTAGACCCTATATTTAATGATTTTTTTTTTATGGAAATGCAAGTTATTGCTAAGGTCCGCCACCAAGAAATCAAAGGAACGTGGACTGAGAGAAGCAGTGGGGTCCATGTATCACGTGACCACCGACAAGAGCTGCAGGTCAGCAGACAAATTAAAAACAACGTAACATTTAAAAAAAAAAAAAACATTTTAAAAAATAATTTGGATCCGTCATGCTTTTTAAATGTAAATAATACACTTAAGGGGGTGTATAAACATGGCACACACGTAGAACGTGACAAATAGTTAACGGACAGTGATTGCACTTTTTTTTTTCACTTCCTGACACTTTACAGTGTGCAAGATTTTAAGGATAGCAGCCATAGTTGCCAACAGCCCCGGATTCCACAGGGCAGTATCGCGTGCACAGTGCACAAGTGGCATGTCACACCCAGGTAGGCTGGATTTTAATCTTGTAAGGGTCACATGAATTTGCATATCAAGCCACAGGTGATGTCATAAACAGGAGACTCCACGGACACATTTAAAACACACTTTTGTTTGGCCTAATTTTGTCACATTCACGGTGTAAGCAATGTTTAGGTGATAGGTCCCTTCCCGAATTGGTCCTTTAGAAAGAAGTTTAAATTGAGCTTCCAGTTCGTAAAACAAAGGTACAGTTATTTGTGGCCAAACCAGTTTTCCAGGAAAAGGTACCCATAACCTGGCTTCGTTTTCCCACAGGAATTTGCCTGTGAGGATTCGGATTTTGCAAACAGTTAGAAACAAGGTCTTGTCCGCACCAAGCTGGCATCACGAGGTGGAAATGTTTTAGTATCCAAATAGGTAAGCGACTCATCTCCTAATATGGGAATGAGATCTCTCTCTTTTGGGGAAGTGGGTTCCCTTAATGAATATGGATTTGTTAAACTAGCCTTCCAGGCACATAAAAACCAAGCAATGCATATTAAAGCTTCCATTATAAGGTTCTACTCAATAAAGAGAGAAACTGCAGGGAATTGAGATGTGAATTTCAAACTTTAGACCAATGTAGACGAGTTGGAAACATTCTCCCATTCAGCTGCATTGGAGAAATTTTCCAACTCAGCTACTTTGGTCTTAAGTTTAAAATTCTCTGCAATTACCTCTTTATTGAGTAGACCTTTTAGACATGTCTGGCCAGTTACCTCCATTTTTTGTATTTCTGGATGCATGGACAAAACTACACTAAAATACTAGGCTGTGCTAAAAAAAATAAGAACAAAAATATAATTATTAATGAATTAATATTAAATGTAGACAATGATTCAGGTTACTGTACATCCCTTATAAGAGTATAGTTAGCCAGTCACAGACATAGTACTATATAGTCCCTCTCAGTATATAGTTAGGCAATCACAGATGTTAGTACAGTGCAACTCATTTTAGAATATGGTTAATCAGCCATTGATACGGTAACAATATAGCTTTTATACAGTTATGACTGATATAATGATAGAAACAATTAAATACATAAAGGGAATCAACACAGTAAAGGAAGAGAGTATATTTAAAAGAAGAAAAACTACCACAACTAGAGGACATAGTCTAAAATTAGAGGGTCAACGATTTAAAAGTAATATCAGGAAGTATTACTTTACTGAGAGGGTAGTGGATGTATGGAATAGCCTTCCAGTAGAAGTGGTAGAAGTAAACACAGTGAAGGAGTTTAAGCATGTGTGGGATAGGAACAAGGCTATCCTAGATATAAGATAGGGAAGTGGGGACAAATAAAAGTATTTAGAACATTGGGCAGACTAGATGGGCCGAATGGTTCTTATCTGCCAACACATTCTATGTTTCTATGTTTCTATACAGTCGTAGCTGGTGGAACAGTATAACTCCTGCTAGTATATAGTTAGCCAGACAGATGGTGTTATTGTATAGCTCCTGTTAGTTTATAGTTATCCAGACAGATGGTGTTATTGTATAGCTCCTGTTAGTTTATAGTTATCCAGACAGATGGTGTTATTGTATAGCTCCTGTTAGTTTATAGTTATCCAGACAGATGGTGTTATTGTATAGCTCCTGTTAGTTTATAGTTATCCAGACAGATGGTGTTATTGTATAGCTCCTGTTAGTTTATAGTTATCCAGACAGATGGTGTTATTGTATAGCTCCTGTTAGTTTATAGTTATCCAGACAGATGGTGTTATTGTATAGCTCCTGTTAGTTTATAGTTATCCAGACAGATGGTGTTATTGTATAGCTCCTGTTAGTTTATAGTTATCCAGACAGATGGTGTTATTGTATAGCTCCTGTTAGTTTATAGTTATCCAGACAGATGGTGTTATTGTATAGCTCCTGTTAGTTTATAGTTATCCAGACAGATGGTGTTATTGTATAGCTCCTGTTAGTTTATAGTTATCCAGACAGATGGTGTTATTGTATAGCTCCTGTTAGTTTATAGTTATCCAGACAGATGGTGTTATTGTATAGCTCCTGTTAGTTTATAGTTATCCAGACAGATGGTGTTATTGTATAGCTCCTGTTGGTTCATAGTTAGCCAGGCACAAGCCACCTAAAGTACATTCCGCTTCACTCTCAGAGGAGAGTAATTGAAAAAAAAAAAACTTCCGCTTTTATCAAGGAAGTTAGTTTAGCGGCTCTTTAAATTGAAAACAAAAATCATAGTAGCCTCTCGTTAACGGATTCATAACCCTTATAATCCAATATACGCCTTTCATCACTGAGTGCCTTCGTGTAATAACCAGTATTAGACTTTGGATCATGAAGTTGACTCTCTGATTTAATTTTTTTTCCCCCAGGTTCTAAATCAGAACTAAAACAAGTTGTTACAAATGTCATTTTGTGTTACAGACATTTAAAAATTGAGCATTGTGTATGATTTTCCCAGAAATAATCCAATGGTTGTGTTAATCATGGAAATCCTATGAGGGGGTTATTAATGAAATATGTATTGTCTTATAATTGCCCGTCCCGTGCCAGACTGGAACACAAACAACAATTTTTCACAGTGCCTCACAAGAGCAACTTTAAATGAAATGCACAGGGGACAATATATTTGGTTTCCCCGGAGAAGTCATCAGTGATGAGGTTGTGTTGAGTTTTATCTAGACAATAACAAAGTAATAGATTCAGATCCCCCCCCCCCCCCCCCCCAAAGAGGAATAGGTGCCGAGTGACCAAGATGTCACCCAAATCTCCAAGATCCATAAAGAAAATACGAGACCCAGCACTCGATACAAAGTGGGAGTTTATTCAAACGCAGGCGAGGTTTCAACCCTCACGGGGGTTTTTTCAAACTCCCACTTTGTATCGAGTGCTGGGTCTCGTATTTTTTTTATGAGTTTGATCTAGAAGCTTAACAGGGACCTGGAAAACAATTTGAATTTTAGATAGACGTCTTCCTTGCGACTGGCCTTGTAGAGTGCGATTGGCACTCAAGCACCCCAGTGGTCGCTGGACCGTCTCTCAAGACTGACACAGAGCGATGCTCTGTCAAATGGCAGCTCCCTAACCTTTAACCCCCCTAAGGCAGAAGGATGGCTAGACACCAGTAATTTGTTTCATGAGATAAAAATATTACTGTGGGATAAACGATACTTACGTATACATCTGGAGAGAATGTAAAAAAAAATGTTTTACAATCTCAGAGAAACTGTACTATATTATAGAATTTATATAGATACATAGATCTCTAAATTTGCTTCCTCTACTAGCCAAAGGGGCCTGAAACAGTAGAAAATTAGGGAAAACATTGGTTAACCCTTAACAAGGAGTGATGTGCTATGGCCAAAAAATAATCTGTTTCTAACTGTAGGTTAAAAAATATATACCGGTACTTCTGTTTAATTGAAAGCTTACATCAAGAATAGACATTTTAAATTATGTAATAAAAGAAGAATGAAAAGGTCCCATTTTGAGCCTTCTCTGCTCTGTCGGGAGACCGCCATGTTGTTTCGGAATCTTGGGTCTGACATATCTGACCAAAGAGTCCAAACAACATGTCTGCCGCCCATACAGCTATATGGAACCAATTGACAACTCACTAATTAAATTTGTTTGTATTCTATCATTAAAGGGGCAGTTCCACAGAAAAAAATATAAGTACTGCATCATATCAAATAAAATTAAAATCTGTCTTGTAAGTAATTTCCTAAAGTCTAGATGGCACAATATATAAGCATTTAAAATGTAATGTATAACATGTTATATTAATAGTGTTTGAAAATAGTAAAATTAAATAACTTTTTGTTTTTAAAGTATTGTAATTGCCCTAATACATGACAAAAATTATAACTTTTTTTTTTTTTTTTGCAATTATTCACACACATCCTTTTTCCTTGCTAAAAAATTATTAATAGACTTTTAATATTTTTATACCACCACAACAATATTTTTCTTATCATTCTGGCTCTTAAATAGTTGCCATGAACTTATTAAAGCTTACATAAAAATAACATTGGTTCTGATCTCAGTCTGGGACAACAAAACCAAGACATTGTATTTCTAACACTGTGTTTATTTAATTAACCACTTAATTACTCAGGTGGCCACATTGTATTGCAATATATACCATGGGCCCCAGGGGCAAGGAAGATCATAATTAAACTGTATATTCCAATTGTGGCTGGCTCTGCGGTCTAGAACCTGAAGATCATGTAGGATATGGATTGACTTACTACGCCCTCTAGCGTTGATTTCAGAACCTCAAAATCATGTCACACTGTGATGTCACTGAGGAAGAAAGAAAAAAAAAAAAAAAAGCAGCCGTGTAGCTGTTGAATGCAATTCTTCTTAAGATCACTGGAAGTTTTAGATGATGAGCAGCATGCCAGTCCATCAGCACTGCAGCAGCAACCCTCCTGACCACCAGAATCCAGGCATCCAAAAAAGGAGGTCAAATGCATGGCTACCAGCTACCCCTAGAGTCCTGAACTGCAGAACTTGCATGGATTACTCAGCATAACTACCCCAAACAGGAGCAGAGCTGGACATGTGGAATTATTTCTGGAATTCAGTTCTCCAAAAATTGCTCATCTGCACCAAAATGCCAAAGGTTCCTGGGTCTCTTTAAGGCTGGGGGAGTTTTGTTTTTCTCTCTCTACTTTAAATATTAGACCAGCTTTCTAGATGTCCATGGGTGATCATTTGAAGATGCACTCATTGCCTGGTGAGGGTCTTCTAAATGTCTCCTCTTCCATCCTGGTCAAGAATGGAACGTTCATGGACCATAACCAAACTTCTGCCAACGTTACGGTCCCACTGAACTTCACCAGGGCTATGCTCCTTGGCTTCACTCTGGGCACCTTCATAACAGTCGCTATAGTCGGGAATATAATGGTTATCATCTCAGTAGTGACCAACAGACAGCTACGCATTGCCACCAACTACCTGATTGTGAATTTGGCCATTGCCGACTTGCTCCTGAGCACCACCGTCCTGCCCTTCTCTGCTACTTTGGAGATTGCAAGCTACTGGGTATTTGGGAGGATATTTTGTGACATATGGGCAGCCATGGACGTCCTCTGCTGCACAGCCTCTATTTTCAGTTTGTGTGCTATCTCTATCGACAGGTACATTGGGGTGCGTTACTCCCTACGCTACCCCACCATAGTCACCAGAAAGAGAGCCATCTTTTCTCTGTTAGGGGTCTGGATTTTGTCCACCGTGATCTCCATTGGACCTTTGTTGGGATGGAAGCAGAAGGCTCCTACAGATGAGTCTGTGTGTAATATAACCACAGAGCCCTTTTATGCCATCTTCTCCTCCTTGGGGTCCTTCTACATCCCTTTGATAGTCATATTGGTGATGTACTGCAGGGTCTACGTGGTGGCCAAGAGGATAACCAAGAACCTGGAAGCTGGTGTCATGAAAGAAAGGATGGATTCCAAGGAGTTGACCTTAAGGATCCACTGTAAAAACATGCAAGAGGACTCTCCCTACAATAGCAAATCAAAGAACCACCAACCTCGGAGTTCCTTATCACTTAAGTTACTTAAATTCTCCAGAGAGAAGAAGGCAGCTAAGACCCTGGGCATTGTGGTCGGTATGTTCATCCTGTCTTGGCTTCCATTTTTCACTGCTCTACCTCTAGGTAAGTGAAGAAAGCCTTGGTTTGCAGGTACCAAAGATTGAATATTTATGGAATACAAATAATTCCTTGAAGATGTAAAACTTTGTTCTGCTAGGGGGCACTCTTATTAAGCCCCTTAACATTGAAAAGCATGGGAAATGTCCTCCACCTTGTTACATACATCATAGAGCTATGGGCATTACTCTTAATGGCAGAGAGGTCAGAACATCAGAGAAGACCCATAGTTCTGGGGACTAGTTTGACCTTAGCAGTGCTTTGACCCCTGTCAAGGTCACTTGGTTGATTAATGTCCTATTTTTTGTCTCTCAGACAGTTCCTCGATGAATTATTTATTTTCTTTAAAGGTTTAGAAATTGACTCTTGCCACGTTGGTGGCTTAGTGCAGGAAACTCTTAAAATGTTTATTTTTGTCCATCATTAATTTTATTAACAAGGAAAACACTTGTCTGCATGTTACATTTCCCTTGTGAATCTGACAATTTTTGTTTAGTTTGATGCTAAACCACATATCTTAGATACAATAGATCTAAATAATAATCCCCTAGTACTAGATATGACTGGGTACAGATATGTAAATATGAAAAGTCATAGGGAACATGATAGGAATTGTAGTCATTGATTGAAAAGAAACATATGGTCCACCCAGTAAACTATGATTATATCCATTTGCATTTCATATGAGACTTGGTTTGTGACATTTAATTACCCCAGATTTATTTATATTTCGAGTTTATATTTATTTTTAAACAGCTATTTTTATTGAACAAATAGAGAGCATTAGTTTTTGCAGTGTAGGCAGTTACACAGTAATATAGTTATTGAGGCTGGGAAAAAAATACATCTTTAGCAAGTTCAGTCTTTCACTGCTGTTTATACAAAAGATAATTTAAAAAAAAACATTTAAAGGGACGGTATCACCTGTATATTGTTTTTACTGTGCTTGTAGAGCATACAAAAAATATTGAAAATTATCTATATATTGTATTAGCAAAATTGCAAGCAAATGCCTAAATTAGGAGAAAAAAAATGTGTTTTAAATGTGTCTGTGGTGTGCTGATGACATCACCTGTGGCACAGTATGCAAATGAACTGCTTTTTTAATGGGAAATGTAATTTGCATAACATGCCACAGGTGATGTCATAAGTAGGAGACTCCACAGACAATTAAAACACATTTTTCTCCTAATTTAGGCATGTGCTGCCAGGTTTGTGAACACAATGTATAGAATATTTTCAATCATTTTTCATGCTTTACATGCACAGTAAAAACAGGTGATACCGTCCCTTTAAGTGATTTCTGATTTTTCTTTAAATTGAGGGGGGGGGGGGGGGGGTTCTTGGCTTCAAGATGGCACTTGGTCCAGTAATTAAAAACAGACTGATACAAAATGAGTATAATTATTTCTAAATTCAAAGGTCTACTCAATCAAGAGAGAATTGCTGGGAATTGAGATGTAAAGTAGAAATATAAGACCAAAGTAGCTGATTTTGAAAAAAATAAAATCTCTCATTCAACGGCATGGGAACATTTTCCAAACATGGCAACATTGGCCTGACGTTTCTCAATTCCCTGCAACTCTCTTTTTATTGAGTAGACTCAAGTATTTAAATTATACATGTTATGGTAACTTACTAAATAGATTTATACCTACATGTTGAGGGATTGGCAAGTTTGGGGCTTTAGTCATAAAAATAGGTCTTTTCACTGTCACTAATTTTTATATTTTCATTTAAAAAAAATTCCTGTAAAAAAAAACTCACATCCTGACTGACAAATTAGGAAAGGTGAGCTTTAAAATGCATTGATATTTTACAAATTGTTTCTATTAAATTGTATCATAGCCTCTTTTCATTGTTATAGAGTTACCAGCATCATCATAATATATCAGAAACTCTTGAAATAATTTGCTTCAAATTTGGGCTGGAAATATTTCAATTAAAATACACCATGAATATTGACATTTTTCATCATGTTTATAGTCAGTTTAACCACATATTTTAAAAAATACAACAACTACAAAAAAAAAAATGATTAAGATATGCTGTTACTATTCTGCCATTAAAGCTTATACATGTGTTACACATCTCTAAACTGGATCTAACATAAGATAACAATATATCCCAACATCTGGAAACTCTTATCTCACAGGTAGTGACTGGACCTAAGAAATAATTGGCCCATCTAGGTTGGTCATTAAGAAATCTTTTACTTTTAAAGGACAACTTTAGCAAACAAGTTGTATTTAAGTGTAGTTATTTTATCTAGAAATTCTTTAACGAAAGAATACAAATAAAGTACCTAATTGAGGAATCTTTACTCCATATGGCTCTACCTGGAGGCAGCCATTTTGTTTAGAATCTTTGGTCAGATCTTTGTTCATCTGAACCAAGGTGAGTGAAGATCTGACCCAAGATTCTAAACAACATGTCTGCCCCCTGAGAGAACTATATGGAGTAAAGAAGGCTCAATAAGGCACTTTATTTGTATTCTTTCATTAAAGATTTTCTTTATTCAAATCATTTACACATTTACAATCTTTCAATTAAACATAAGTTATTTTTTTGCTACAGTTGTCCTTTAATAGCTGTTCTTGCAATATATTAAGCCTGTAACAAACCTTTTGGATTTTGTTTTCGTTCTAAATGTTTCATTTTATTGCCGTCAGCTATAGTTTCCAAACACTAATCCACTTGAGGGATAGACAGAAGGGTATACTCAATAAAGAGAGAATTGCTGGGAATTGAGATGGAATTTTGAAATAAGGATAAAGTGGTTTTTAAACGTTCCCCCTTTTAAATGTATTTTAAACAAAGCAAACAAAGCTCTAACTGTCCTTTTAAAAACAACATATAATATTGGTGAGTAAAATTACACAGAGGAAAATTACAATAAACAATAAACATTTTAAATGGCCCAGGAAAATGCCTGGTTCTTAAAGGGCTAAAACAGGTTTGTACCACCAATTAGCTGATGCTCTAGGTCAGGTGTCTCCACACTACAGCCCATGGGCCAAATCCAGGGGTAGTTCTTATCCAAATGGGTAGTTTTTATCCGACCCACAGCTACACTCCTCCCACCTGTGCCAAGCAGCTCTTTTTTTCCGTGTGTAGGGGGGCCGTGAGGGGAGGAAGCAGTCTGTACCAGCGACATTAGCACAGACTACTTGCTCCACACCCTTTGCGCCGCACGGGGTGTCACGTGACAACCCAGTGCTCAGTGAAAAGACAGGGAATGCATTTCTAAGTGCCAGGGCAAAGTCCTGTGAGTGTAATCTGGGTGCTGGGGTAATTTATGGCTGCAGGCTAGGTGCTGGGGTAAGTCCTGGGTGCAATGTGGATGCAGAGGAAGAAAATAAAAAAACAAGAAATTAATTTTTTCCAATAACCTTTTAATTATATATGTAAAAAGCTGAATTATAATAAGGTTTTTTTCTCTGGCCCGACAAAATGTGTAAAATGTAAATAAATGTTAATGTAATGATGTGCCCCAAGAAAACACAAATTGCCTGGTCCAGTGGCAATCTTCAATTTTGAGAAACTCCAAGCGATTTCGTAATGTCAGGACTCTACATTGCCTTAACCTGTCGTAAAAGAGAAAAGCTGCTTCTGTTTTGCCAGCTTCTAGACACTGTTGTACAGACGCCATGCTGGTCTGCCAAGGTACAAGGATGGCTGAGCACCATAGAAGTTGCGGATCCCCCCTTGATTGGCCTGCAAGGGGCATTTTGCCATATTGTAGCGATTCCCTTGTTGTTCAGGTGATGGTTCTCCGTGGTGAGGGCATTAAGTGTTTGTTTCAAACTCTCAGCATTTTATTAATCCCAGTGTCAGTTTAGTTACACAGTTTAACTTGGCTCCTCTCACCCCTTTGTTGGCTGTATTAATTAACCACAGACAATGGAAGTAATGTGCTAAGGAAACAATGTGCCCATGTCTAAGATGTCCCTAAGCGATAGCCTGTCAGTGTATTAACCATGCAGTGAGTCATTTGAAGAAGTCCCAGACTGCGTAGGGCACAGAACCCAGAAGAGATCTGTTCACTAAACAGGACTGGTCAATAATTGCAGTGCTGTAAGTAAGATCACTAGACCCTTGGGTAAACTCTGGAATCCCTCACTCAACGTCATTGTTCATCTTGACTTGGTGGGCTAATGAAACAGTGGTAGAATATTCACAATCCAGGTTTGCTTCCTGGCAGGGTCAAGTCAGCCAGTTTTATTTGTTCAACAAAATGAGCACCATTAAGTTGGGCAACAGTAACACCCCGGAAAGTACTTGGAAATGGGATAATATGTGTTTTTCCTGGTAAAACGCTTTTTTATTATCATATCAGTTATACGCCACATACATGTGTGACATGCACAGGGTGATGATCATATATAATATTATATGGTAATGAGACCCTTGTCATTTACAACCCTTTTCAATCGATATTGGGGTGGGGACAAACTTATATGCTTCTGCTCCAAGCAGCACCTGCACAGTCTACAGTTCTGCAAGTGAGCAATTTATGCCCAGATCCCAAAAGTTCTGCTGGTCTTTGCTAAGTCACTGGAATCCAACAAGAGTGTAGTAGGGCAACAGTAAAACATTTTTAAAAAATTGACTTGATTTATTTATCCAGGTTTATTAAAAGGTGGGCAGTGTTTGACCATTTGGCAAGTTTACTAGGAGTTCCTTGTCCAAGATATTCCTCTTTCCATCTTAAGCTGGAAGGTTAATTGATTATATAAAATCTCCATCCTGCCTCCATCCTCTAGCTAATTTGACAATATTTGGCTTTTCTTGGCAAGAAGTATAAATCTAAACACAAATAATTTATAATAAAAAACACATTCATTGATTCAGAGCTTAAATTGAATAGAATACTGGAAAAAGAAAAGAAAAAAGAAACATCATGTTAGTGTTCCTTTAATCGCTTGATACAGACATTGTAATTAGATTGGACTAATTTGAAGTGTTTGTGGTTAATGTTATGTGTTAGTGTACAAGGAGGCTCATTGTTGAGTGAGCATGTTGCATGATTTTCGTACAATCCCTATTTTTTGGTTTTGTTTGTTGAAAAAAGCAGGGCTGCCATCAAAAATGGTGGGGCCCCTTACTGAACAAATGGTCTGGGCCCCCCATCAATGCACCTCTACGCAATAGAGCTCCAGGCTAACCTGTAGAGATACTGGGTGTCTGGAGCTCATTCCGCGGGGGTATGTTTAAGCGCAATACTGCCTATTCATTTGCCATATTTTTATGCCAGGACTATCCTAGCAAATTCAGGACCGCTGGCAACTTTATGGTTGTATCACTCCAATTGTGGCCCTGGATACAGGAGTCTGTATCTGCAGGGCAGTGTTCCAAAATAGAACACTGGGCATCCAATAAAAATAACCTGAGCAGAAATCCTACACCTCATTGGCTGCTGCAATTTTTCAATTAAAATCAGTTTTTGACATGTAATCTGTAGCGAATAACAAGTCATTGAAACTAATATTCAGCAATATGTTTAATAGGCTATATATGCATCTCGGCATTCAGCATAAGGCAATTATCCAGTTAAATTCTTCCATAATTGGCCATTTCCCTCAAGAATAAAAAGATTCACTGCTTTGCATTTTTTGAGAGTAGTGATAAATGTTAAATGAGACATTCGAGTGGTGTGAGTTACACACAGAAATAATGAGGTATAGTTGTTTTTTTTTACATCACCGTCTCAACTACTTAGGGGGTTCATGGGCATGTGTGCAGTGGAGCATTTGCAAGCCGAATATGTTGTTGAGTGCATTCTAAGATTAAAAATTGTGTATTACAATATCCTTTGATTAAGTGAAAAGTTTTGCTCTTCTTAATCGGACACTTCAGGCAGCAAACTAACTTTGGTTCCTCTGTTAGTGTTTAACCTGCACATTGCACAGGTTTTTTTTTTTTTGCTTAAAAATGAACTTGTCCTTGAAACCCAGATAATATCTGAATGTACCTTTCCTGGTTAAACCTTTTTATTTTTATGAGATGTTTTTGCAGAGCAGCCAATCACAAATGTTGAGGGTTTGTTTGGCTGTGAAGGTGCCTATTGCTTAAATACATTTTCTCATTTTTTTGTCTTATGCTTATGCAGACTCCTCTCTTGTATCCACTGGGGGTGGGGAGGGTTCTGGGACTAAGGAACAGTTTTATGATGTCATAAAAAAATTGGCGATTGCAGTGAATATTCTGCATTTATCTGTGAAATGATAGAACTTTGGCATGAATTAAATCTTAATCCTATATCAAGAAACTATTTAAAAAGAATCAAAATCGAAGTTCACCGAGGGCTTGTGTGTAACATCAGCAACAGATTCAGTGTATGTTTACATACAAATAAAAGGATCTGGCATTGGAGACTATTACCTAATTGCTACATAAATAAATGTAGCTCCTTATATTAACCCCATGGGTTCAAACCCACATCACATATATAAAAGCAGCCAACAAAAAAACAGCACCTTAAACACTAAGGGGGTCATGTACTAAACAAGTGCAATGGGAATAAAAGTTGGTAAAACATGAGTAAGAAGCAATTTGCGATTATTTATAACATTTTGCTCTTGTTTTCCCTGATTTGCGCCTCTTCTGTTTTTTTTTTTTTAGCGTGCATTTTTCCAGTTGCGCTAATACATTGCGATAAGATTTGCGCGTGCTAAAGAGCTTTGTGAATATTTTGTTAAAAATAATTTTTATTTATGTGTGAAAATTACACCAGCTTTTAGCGAGCGCTATCAAAAGAGGTAGAAAAAATATTCGCAAAATTGCCTGTTTTTATTCGCAATTATGCCCATTTGTATTCGCAATTTGCTTGTATGTACTATTGCAGTGTTAAATGTTTAGTACACTGCAATAGGATTTGCACAAAAATAGTTTTGCACATAAAATATATTTGCGTTTTTTTAGTACATGCCCCTCATAGAAATATCGTATTTGCTTGAATATAAGACAAGTTTTTTTTCAGAGCAAATCAGATTATAAGACTGGGATCCAGGTCCCCCAGAGAGTTGCAGGCGACCTAGATCCACCTCGCTAACAGCAGGTGCGCGCAGACATCCTCCCCTGCCGCCCTGCACGACCGCCGGGACTTCTATGATGAAGCCGGGTCCTTCCGGCGGAAGTGCCGGGTAGCAGCGGAGGATGTCTGCGCGTATCGTGCAGACATCCTCTGGCTGCCTCCACTAGGCACCAGGGATATCTGGGTAGCCGGGGGATGTCTGAACGATAGTGCAGACATCCTCCATGCTGCCTGAAACTTCCGTCTATTATGACGGACCAGCTGTCTCAAATATATTCTAAACTGTGAAATGTGAGTAGGGTTGATAGGTCAGGGGAAAAAAACTGGCTGAAGGACAATGTTAAAGGTCCTGTATCACCTAAACATTGTTTTTACTGTGCATATAGAGCATAAAAAAATGATTGAAAATTAGCTATCCATTGTGTTAGCAAAACTGCAAGTAAGTGGGGTTATGTGACCCCCCATAAGATGAAGCTCTGACCTATAGGTACCAGGTATCTGGAGTTCAGTTATGTAGCATTTAGACCATGGATGTATGCTAGAAATACAATGTTCAAATGCAATGCTGCCTGTGCACAGTATGAAGGGACTGATACCATAAGAAACACTATCCCTAATTACACACCTCCTATAGTTCACAACTGATTCTACATCTCAGTTAACAGAAAATGGGGTGTCTATACTCTACCATGTTTGTATGTGGCCAACTATATATTGATGGGAACTAAACCATACAGTCTGTTTAAGTGTGTACTGACCTGCTGTGCTGTGCCATATCTGTGTTTGGCTATCCGTATATTTAGTCAAGTCCTGTGGTAAACATGGAATACGTTACAGATAAGATCCATTTAACCCATCTGGTCTGCCCAATTATCGGAATGCTTTCATTATCTTATATCTAGGATAGCCTATTCCACGCATGCTTAAACTTCTTCACTCTATTAACCACTAGCGCCTCTAATGGAAGGCTATTCCATGAATCCACTACCCTCTCAGTAAAGTAATACTTCCTGATATTACTTTTTAAACCTTCCCCCTCTAATATAAGTTATGGTAGTTTTTATTATTTTAAATATTCTCTCCTCTTTTACTGTGTTGATTCCCTTTATGTATTTAAATGTTTCTATCATATCCCCCCTGTTACGTCTTTCCTCCAAGCTATACATGTTTTGAGATCTTTTAACCTTTCCTGGTAATTTTTTTGCAATCCATGAACCATTTTAGCAGCCCACGGAGCGCTGCCACGAAAGTAATACTGGCAAATTTAATAGCAGGTGATCATCTATAGGCCACTGATTGGAGTAAACTCAAATATTACAGGATATCTCAAACCTGTAGACACTCCCATACGCACAACACCTAAAAGACACACACATAGTTGCCAACAGTCCTGAAAATGTTGTCACAGTCCTGTCCCGTCAAATTCAGGTCTGTCCCGGCATTAATACTGCCTGTACACAGTGCTTTGCACAGGCAGAATTGCACAGCCTAAAGGACGAGGTCCAAACAACAGGGGAGGCTGGAGCTCAATCTCCTGGAACCACGAGATGTATTGGGACATCAGGCAGCGTTACATAAACCCGCCCCCTTTTAGCCCCACCCCCTTGCGTCCAGGTAACAAATATTTAACAGTTGGCACATATGCACAACCATTGATGTTCTAGCTTTGTTTAGCCAGCTCACCCAATCATTAAAATAAGCCTTTGCTACAAGAAGGAGCCCAGGTTTGAAATGTCTAATTGCTAAGCAGATACGTCAGTAAAGTATCAAGCACACAACAGCCTATCGTTTTACCATCCACATGTTTGTTTTCTTGTTGGATTAAGATAGATGTGAACTATTAAGAAGCCGTATTAGATCCTGATAAATCTATTTGCACTGGGGATTTGCAGCTTCTAACATTGTCAAAGGGAAATATGAGTCCGAAAATTTATTTTATATATATAAGTACAAGCCTCTTTCCTCCTCTGATTATCCCTCTTTTTCCTCTATTGTCCCTTTTTCCTCCTCTGATTGTCCCTCTTTTCTCCTCTATTGTCCCTCTTTTCTCCTCTATTGTCCCTCTTTTCTCCTCTGATTGTCCCTCTTTTCTCCTCTATTGTCCCTCTTTTCCCCTCTATTGTCCCTCTTTCCTCCTCTGATTGTCCCTCTTTTCTCCTGATTGTCCCTCTTTTCTCCTCTATTGTCCCTCTTTTCTCCTCTAATGTCCCTCTCTCCTCCTCTATTGTCCCTCTTTTCTCCTCTATTGTCCCTCTTTCCTCCTCTATTGTCCCTCTTTTCTCCTCTGATTATCCCTCTTTTCTCCTCTGATTATGCCTCTTTTCTCCTCTATTGTCCCTCTTTTCTCCTCTATTGTCCCTCTCTCCTCCTCTATTGTCCCTCTTTTCTCCTCTATTGTCCCTCTTTCCTCCTCTATTGTCCCTCTTTTCTCCTCTGATTATCCCTCTTTTCTCCTCTGATTATGCCTCTTTTCTCCTCTATTGTCCCTCTTTTCTCCTCTATCGTCCTTCTCTTCTCCTCTATTGTCCCTCTTTTCTGGGAGCTCAGAATGTTTGGTTTGTATGACTGTATCACAGATTCCACAGCAATGAAACTCACAATAAAGTGAGTTTAAACTGCAGTAAATGTGTTTTCTTATTAATTTGTGTAAATAAAATAGCTTTTTTTTATTCTAAACAATTTATCAAATGACATAAACTTTTTTTTTTGTTTTCCTTCTTCCAGTGATGCAAAATATAGACCTGCCGTGTGTCTTTGCAGATTCTGTTACATATGTAGAAATATTTTTTCATTATTTATTATTCTCTACAGTCCCAATATAAGCAATGTTTAGGTGACATGGACCCTTTAAAGGACAACTGTTGAAAAAAATGAAGTTATGTTTAATTGAAAGATGGCATCAAGTGTGTGCTTTTTATATAGAAATGCTTTAATAAAAGAATACAATTAAAATACTTTATTGAGCCATCTTTGCTCCAAATAGCTCTACCAGGAGGCAGACATTTTGTTTAGAATCTTGGGTCAGATCTTTCTTTATCTGAACCAAAGTGAGCGAAGATCTGACCCAAGATTCTAAACAAGATGTCTGCCCCCTGAGAGAACTATAGGGAGTAAAGAAGGCTCAATAAGTCACTTTATTTGTATTCTTTCATTAGAGAATTTCTTTATTAATCATCTACACCTGATACAGTCTTTCAATTAAACATAAGTTGTTGTTTTTTGCAACAGTAGCCCTTTAATTGTAATTTGGAACATTTTTAAATGCTAACGTGTTTTGTTTCCTGTAAGAAGTCGAAACCATCATGAGAATCTCAATTTTTTCACAGTACATGCACATGGGCCAACTGTCTAACATTTTTTTATTATTGTTCTTTAATTCCAGGTTCAATCTTCCCACAGCTGGAGCCCCCATTAACAGTGCAAAAAGTTATATTTTGGCTCGGCTACTTTAACAGCTGTATCAACCCCATCATTTACCCCTGCTCCAGCAAGGAGTTCAAGAGAGCCTTCATCCGCATCGTGAGGTGTCAATGGGGGAGCAGAAGACAGTCAGTCTTGAAAAGATCCCAATATCGTCCACGGAACAGCAGCACCTACGACCGTTTTAGGAAAGATTCCATGGACGAGAACCGCCAATTTATCAACGGCAGCCAAAAGACGGTCTCGTCTACCGCTCCGAGTATCAATTACAAAAGCAAGAACGTTCCGAGTCCATTTCCAGGAAGCTCGGATCAAACACAAGTTCGCGAGACCAAAGAACTTGAGAACTCCGGCTCTCATAGCGACTCTACTTCCCAGAAGTCTCCCGAAATTCCCACCCAAAATTCGGATTTGACTGTGCAGGACCACGATGCTCCCCTTGTAGTGTCAGACCTGCCCAATAGTTTATATATCAAATATAACCAAGGAGAAACGGTTTAGCTTAGACCTGTATCCATACTCGTGTATTTATACTGCAAAAAGACTTTGTTTGTTTTTTGATGATGACGGGTCTAAATTATTAAACAAAAAAAAAGGGGGGGGGGAATTATTTTGAGGATAGGGCTTTTTAAAAGATTGGCACTGAATTCTGTGTAAAGTGTTAGCTAAAGAAATAAATATTGGGCAATGAAGATGCAAATCCTCGATGGGTCAAAATGAATAAAGATGAACAGGATGGAGAGATGGAGATATGTAAGTTCTATTGCAAGCTGGATTAAAAGTCAGATAAAATCAAAGAGGAATTTTAAAAATGTGACCGACTGCCCTTTGTGTTAATGTTCCTTAAATCAATCAGAAGGGCTGTCGAACTCTTTTGAAGGCCTGCTGTCATTGTTTCTCAATGACTCTAATTAAAGAATCATTAACTAATCATATCACTTAGAGGTCGGTAGATTTGGGGCAACAGGCCAAGTCGATGTAATGACCTTTGAACGTAGGACGTAAAAAGCTTTTAATATTAGGAGATAAAAAATAGTAGTAACCGTGTTAGCGGTGGAAAACAAGTAGAGTTTAAAATAATGCCATTTGTTGGCTAACTGAGAGTTTGATTGCAAGCCTTCAAGACCAGGTCGCTTGTTCCCTTCCTTAAGCAAATTGGTCTGGAAAGCTTGCAATCAAGCTCTTAGTTAGACAATAAATGGTATCGTTTTAACTCTTCTTGCACACTAGGAGAGCATCACACCTCGTTAGAAGCAGCTGGATAGGAAACTCAGGAACCACTAGGAACCATAGTCCTAGTGGTCATTTGTGGTACTGCAGCAAAAAAAATATATATAATCCAGAATTTTCAATTTTTAGCAACCAATGGGCTATTTAATCAGTCACGTTATTTCACCACCACTGCCCCAAATATAGCACTGTACCTCAGAATTTGTACATCTCTCCAGATGTTGATGGGACTACAGCTACTATTATCCAGGTGATGGATACTGCAGTCGAACAATACCTGGAGAGAAAAAAAACCAAGGAACTCTATCCGCAGTCCAGCCCAGGAAACTCATCAAAGACCTCGAAAGAGCACGACCGCTCATAGCGAAACATATATTGTACATAGGTGTGTTTATTTTACAGGTTTATTGTACTCATACAGTGTTTTATTTCTACATTTGCACAGACGAGCAAGCAATGTCTTTTCTATGGTTTTGGTGCCAAAAGGAAGCCATGCCTTCCCCCTCCCGCTTTAAAAAAAAAAAATGGGGGGGGGGGGGGGTTAAGTTAGGTTATATAATAACAGCTCCATTGTAATAAATATATATATTTGTATTTACAGAGCTATGAAAAAAACTACTATTTGAATAAAAATTGATTTTATTTCTCACACATATGCTATAGGCTTTGTACTTTTTGTACAGTGATGAAAAGGATATTTATTTGCTCAAGGTTTTTTTTTTTTTGAATAACCTAAAAATTGCATTTAAAATCCCCAAAAGTATCTGAACATTACATAATCTGATGAGGAGGAGGATGATATCATGTTGGTGTCATCCTCCCCCTCACCAGATTTACCTTCAACCACCTGTGCCAGTGGAGGGATGTTAGGCACGGGACTACCTCTCAGGGAGCGGTACATTCTAAGTATTTAAAACTTAGTGTGCTTGCATCTCAAAATGCGGTTGCGGTGTTAAGTTTCATCTCCTCCAGTAGTGACTTCTCACCATCATGATCAGTTGCTGGTCCAAGTGTGCTAAATCACACTGGGTACCAGGAATCATACCATAGACAGCAGCATCGAATGCCATCATTGGAAGAAGGGCAGCATATTATGGAGGGGCTCCTTATGTGCATGACTGATCACAGCCTCTGGGACCCACCAATCCTTGGAGGGATGTTTGTCGCCTAAACAGATGTATCTACAGGAAAAGAGGAAGATGTTTAGGACATAGCAATACAGAGTGTAGGCATCACATCCATTTACAGTTCATATGCATGGTTATCTGAATCCTGAACTATGGTACATTGACATTTCTCACACTAATGAACACCTTATAACAATCTAACTGTGTCTCTGCAGTTATCATAGCTAATTACTGAATCAGTTATCAGTTAATTAACGCAAGCTCGAGCAAAACTCATTGCACGCTAATCCTCAGTTTAAACCTTTGAGGGCTTACACATTCCTATCACTGTAGCACAAAAGTACATAGAGGTCATCCAACTGTACATCCATGTCCAAATTTCTGTGTAAATCGATGTACAGTCTGATGAACATGTATTGTTTTCCAGAGTTAGCTAAATACATTTGAACATCAGATATGAAAGACGTGGTGCTAGGGTTGCCACCTGGCCGGTAAAAAATTGGCATCAGGCCAATGTTAAGTCTATGGAGACAGTACCAAGGCCGGTATTTTTTTGAAGAAAAGGTGGCAACCCTACGTGGTGCACATGTGTATCTGCATGTATGCCATGTGCAACATTCCATATGGGTTTAATTCACTAAAAATAGAGAAGAGTGCGAGGAGGTCCCAAGTTGACATTGTCACCCTGTTTACTAAATGAAACTTGACCTCCCTCTCCCCTCACCTCGCCAAAGTTGATCTGCCATGGGATTTGATTTACGCAACAACATGTGACATCACCCAGCGTTACATCACACTACAGCATCGAGCTCCAGGCTAGGCTGCCGGGTACAGATAGCGGGTCTGTAGCTCGTTTACTCACGTGTAGACTGTGTATGTCTTCTAGACATACACAGTTAAGACACAGTGCTGCCTGTGCACAATGCTAAGAACTGTGCATTGGCAGCAGTAAAACTCAACTGACTCAAGGAAAACATGGTGCAGAAAACAAATACATTAAACAGACAGCAAAAGCATCATAACAAACAAACAGTGTCATGTGTGTTCTAACTAAAATAAACAAGTAAATAAAGGAAAGGCCTGAATCTGGTTACAGGTTTCAGTCAATAATAAGGCAATTGCAGGGAATTGAGATGGAAATTTCAAACGTAAGGCCAAAGTAGCCGAGTCGGAAACATTCCCCTATTCAGCTGCATTGGAGAATTTTTCCAGCTTGGCCTAAAGTTTGAAATTCCCATCTCTTTTGCCTCCCGCCATGCTGTTTCTCTCTCCCTCTTGTTTTCTACCTATACAAACACTTCTGCTCAGATCTCAGTCAGCACTCCTACATGCATACCTCCCAAGTCTCCCTGTTTAGGAGGGACAGTCCCTATTTTGCTCCAAAATACCCCTGTCCCTCTTTCCTCCTCTACTTTCCCTCTGTTCCCTCTATTCCCTCTATTCTGCCTCTATCAGCAAACTTTTTTTTAAATTTTAAGTGGTGGGCGGGCACCCCCTTTGCGGTCACACACCCCTAAGGCCGGTGTTCTGACAAAAAACTCGAGTGAATTCTACTACACAGGCGCAGTAGAATTCTCTCATCGCGCACCACAGCGCATGCGCACAAAGTTACAGCTGTCATTCAGCCGTAACTTCGCCAGAACCGCGCATGCGCAAGGGACACACACCACCTCCCGCCACCTTCGGATTAGCTGCGGTGACAGGTAAAGTATAAGCGTCTTACTTATTATTGTCAATTATTAGCATAGCGATCACTGTATAGTTTCTAAAACTTCTATTAGTGACATGCTACGCTAGTAAGTGGAAGTCAGACACGGGGGACAGAGGGGGACACACGGGGGGCTGCCTTATCTTGATGGGAGTTGTGATCACCTCCTTAGGCTCCTGTGTGTCCCCCTCTGTTCACTTTATTATGCAATACAGCCATAGAATGTGATATATTAGGCAATGACAACCACCATATCTTGGTTAACGTAATAAATATACAGTAATTTACCGGCAGGCTGGTAAAAAAAAGAAAATGGTTTGCTGCCAATGTTGAGTCTATGGAAGCAATAGGCCGGTATTTTTCGGTGGAAAAGGAGGCAACCCTAAATATAAGCATGGTTGAGGCTGACCGTGTCCCTTTAATGCTGATCTGTGTTAATTTCACATTACCTGTGATGCTATGGTGACTTCCTTCCCTATGAAAACAAAATCAGAGGGCAAGTGTGATGAATTAAATCCCTGGCTGATCAAAGCTTCACGGTGATTGCACAGGATCATATGGCATTATGTGCTCCTGGTTTGAGACAACGTTTGTCTATTTCATGGTCGTGTAGGGCGGAACCTGGTAAATCCTGCAAAATCATGTATAATGCATTACGGCATGCGTGCAAAACACACAACATATGATTAAAGGGACACTACCATTATATTTGAATTATCTTATTAAAGGGACACTACCATTACTTTTGGATTCTCCTATTAAAGGGACATTACCAGTACATTTGGATTCTCCTATTAAAGGGACATTACCATTACATTTGGATTATCTTATTAAAGGGACACTACCAGTACATTTGGATTCTCCTATTAAAGGGACACTACCATTACATTTGCATTCTCCTATTCAAGGGACACTACCAGTACATTTAGATTATCTTATTAAAGGGACACTACCAGTACATTTGGATTCTCCTATTAAAGGGACACTATCATTACATTTGGATTATCTTATTAAAGGAACACTACCATTACATTTGGATTATCTTATTAAAGGGACACTACCATTACATTTGTATTCTCCTATTAAACAGATCTGTTTGATCTTTGTTTTCTTCAACTCTGTCTTCTAAAAAGGGCAAACATAGTGTCTCTCCAAGAACCTACTTATTTAATGACATTGAATTTATAGATCTGCTGAAATTATTTCCAGTGTAAAACTGCAGAATAATTATGAGGTTTTTTTTTTTAAAGTAAAAAAATAAGTGCATTTAACATACATGAAACACACACGGATAACATACAACATAAGAGTGGTAGAGCCATCCCTTTAAAAAGCAAAGAAGTTAGAAAGAAAGGTTTAGTGCAGGAGGTCAGAGCAGGGAATAAGAATTAATCATATGTTATTATTCTGTGTTATATAAACAAATAAATAATAAGAGAGTAAGTTTTTTCCTTATTGCCTAAAGGGATGATGTCACCTAAACACTGTTTATACCATGATCCATAACAATCTATGCATTGTGCAAGAGTAAATGTGTCTGTTTGTGAAATAAAATAATATTTTACTAAAAACATTTATGATAACATTTCCTCCCCTCTCACCCCCCTCTCCCCCCCAAAAAAAATTATGTAAGTTGTCATTTAATTTGCATAATTGCATCGGTATTAAGAGTGGTCCTTTAAACAACCCAGGGGAAAAGTAGAGTTAAAGTACTACCGTATTTGCTCGAAAATAAGACAAGGTTTTTTCAGAAAAAGTCTTACATTCGAGGGTTAGTCTTATAATCAGACCTCAAATAGAGGTCTGACTATAAGACTGGGATCCAGGTCCCCCGCAGAGTTGCAGAGGACCTGGATCACTCTGGCAAGCAGCCGGTGGGTGTCTGCGCAGTGCGCACTAGTTAAGTCTGGGGGGGTAGGGGCAGCATTGGTTATGTCTGGTGGGCAAATGGCTGTGGAAGTAAGCCATAGGCTATGTCTGGGGGGCAGATAGGCAATTAAAAGGAAATAAACACAATAAATGCATTTATTTCCATTATCATTCTTATTAAATATGAAAAAGCAATTTACATGTGAATATATAGACAAGTTAAACTTTTTTCCTATAGGGTAGTTTTATATTCAGGCTTTTTATTTTTTTTCCCCAAAGGAATATCCAAAGTTTAGGGGGTTGTCTTATAATCAGGATCGTCTTATATTCGAGCAAATCCGTTATTTATTGGCTGAAACTGAAAGTTTGATTGCAATTACTGTACATGAGTATGTAAATGAAATAGGACGGCACCAGCATCTGGCTGTTGAGTGTATTGCATCCTGGCATTCTTTGCAATATGCGGGTAGGGCTTCAATCATGGATAGAGAATTGCAGGGAATTGAGAAGGGACTTTCAAACTTAGGGCCAAAGTAGCCGAGTTGGAAAAAATTCTCCCATTTAGCTGAATGGAAGACATTTTCCAGCTCAGCTACTCTGGCCTTCCCTTCTCAAATTCCCTTCTCAAATCCCTCTTTAAAAAGTCCAAAGTATTAAAAAAAATGTAAAAAAATACCAGCCATTCTATTGCCTCCATAGACTTTAACATCATACTCAAGCCAATTCTATTTACCGGCCAGTCTGTAAAGTATTGGCTTGATGTCCACCCTCTTATCAGGTGACTTTACAGAGACAGGAAGAAAGGTGCAAAATAGGGACTGTGCCTCCTAAATAGGGACACTTGGCAGGTATAACTGAGAGAGCGCTGACTGAGGTCTGAGAGGAAGTGTTTGTAACATTTACAGTGACTTTATGGCCAATTGGTAACCATTGATGTCATATAGAATAATAATAATAAAGTATTTTATGTAAATTAATGTTTTTTTTAAACAAATATTGCTTGTTTTTTTTTGTTTTTGTTTTTGTGAAAAAATTCTGAGCTCCCAGTAACAGAGGGGCAATAGAGGAGGGACAGGGGGATTTGGGTGCAAACTAGGGACTGTCCCTCCTAAATAGGGACACTTGGGAGGTATGACTGGGAGGTAAGCCAGGACTGGTTTGTACACATAACAGAAAACATATCATTAAATTGTGTTGTATAATGGTGAGCCTCATGAAAAGCCATTTAGTTATTTGGTGTAAACAGCGGGTATAATGTGTTGCAAGTCATGATTTACTTAATAACAGCAATAATTACAGTAATTCTGCCAGAACACATGCGATGTACATTTTGTTCGCTTGCAATAAAGTTTATTGATGCAGTCTAAGCAATGCCTGGAGTTTCCATGGAAACCAGACTAGCCAACCGCCGCAGCCGGATGTGACGTGCCGGCTGCGTGTTACGCTGGGTGTACGGAAGTTATCTGTGCTGGTGGACATGGAAGCTCCTGAGATAGAGCGCTGTGAATCCGAGGGAGAGGAAGAAGAAGAAGAAGAAGAGCGCTTCCATGAGTGCGTGGAAACCGAGGAGAATGGGAACCTCGGCGGGCAGGATGGGGCGGAATGTGAGGAGCTGAATAGTCCTGAGGGAGATTCAATAGGGCAATCTGGGGCTGAAATTTCAGAGAACGAGGAGGAGCCTGACGAGGAGGCACTGACCGAGCAAGAGAAAGGACTGAGCGAAGAGGAGAAAGAGGTGAGAAAGAGACACGAGCAGGGCGACAGAGACACGAGCAGGGCGACAGAGACAAGAGCAGGACGACAGAGACACGAGCAGGGCGGCAGAGACACGAGCAGGGCGGCAGAGACACGAGCAGGGCGGCAGAGACACGAGCAGGGCGGCAGAGACACGTGCAGGGCGGCAGAGACACGTGCAGGGCGACAGAGACACGAGCAGGGCGACAGAGACACGAGCAGGACGACAGAGACAAGAGCAGGGCGGCAGAGACACGAGCAGGGCGGCAGAGACACGAGCAGGGCGACAGAGACAAGAGCAGGACGACAGAGACACGAGCAGGGCGACAGACACGAGCAGGGCGACAGAGACACGAGCAGGACGACAGAGACACGAGCAGGGCGACAGAGACACGAGCAGGACGACAGAGACACGAGCAGGGCGGCAGAGACACGAGCAGGGCGGCAGAGACACGAGCAGGGCGGCAGAGACACGAACAGGGCGACAGAGACAAGAATAGAGTGAAGAGAAGAGTGAAGGAAAGAAGAGAAAAGTGAAGGAGAGATGGGAAGGATCGAGTAAAAAGAGAAGCGTGAGAGGCGGAAAGGTTAGAGTGAGAGAGAGAAGACGGGAAGGTTAGAGTGAGAGAGAGAAGACGGGAAGGTTAGAGTGAGAGAGAGAAGACGGGAAGGGTAGAGTGAGAGAGAGAAGACGGGAAGGGTAGAGTATGAGAGAGAGATGACGGGAAGGTTAGAGTGAGAGAGAGAAGACGGGAAGGGTAGAGTGAGAGAGAGAAGACGGGAAGGGTAGAGTGAGAGAGAGAAGACGGGAAGGGTAGAGTGAGAGAGAGAAGACGGGAAGGGTAGAGTGAGAGAGAGAAGACGGGAAGGGTAGAGTGAGAGAGAGAAGACGGGAAGGGTAGAGTGAGAGAGAGAAGACGGGAAGGTTAGCGTGAGAGAGAAAAGACGGGAAGGTTAGAGTGAGAGAGAGAAGACGGGAAGGGTAGAGTGAGAGAGAGAAGACGGGAAGGTTAGAGTGAGAGAGAGAAGACGGGAAGGGTAGAGTGAGAGAGAGAAGACGGGAAGGTTAGCGTGAGAGAGAAAAGACGGGAAGGTTAGAGTGAGAGAGAGAAGACGGGAAGGGTAGAGTGAGAGAGAGAAGACGGGAAGGTTAGAGTATGAGAGAGAGATGACGGGAAGGGTAGAGTGAGAGAGAGAAGACGGGAAGGGTAGAGTGAGAGAGAGAAGACGGGAAGGGTAGAGTGAGAGAGAGAAGACGGGAAGGGTAGAGTGAGAGAGAGAAGACGGGAAGGGGTAGAGTGAGAGAGAGAAGACGGGAAGGTTAGCGTGAGAGAGAAAAGACGGGAAGGTTAGAGTGAGAGAGAGAAGACGGGAAGGGTAGAGTGAGAGAGAGAAGACGGGAAGGTTAGAGTATGAGAGAGAGATGACGGGAAGGGTAGAGTGAGAGAGAGAAGACGGGAAGGGTAGAGTGAGAGAGAGAAGACGGGAAGGGTAGAGTGAGAGAGAGAAGACGGGAAGGGTAGAGTGAGAGAGAGAAGACGGGAAGGGTAGAGTGAGAGAGAGAAGACGGGAAGGGTAGAGTGAGAGAGAGAAGACGGGAAGGGTAGAGTGAGAGAGAAGACGGGAAGGGTAGAGTGAGAGAGAAGACGGGAAGGGTAGAGTCAGAGAGAGAAGACGGGAAGGGTAGAGTGAGAGAGAGAAGACGGGAAGGGTAGTGTGGGGGTTAAGCTAGAGAGTCTAGTGTAAAGTGGGTAAAATGATTAAACACATAGAATGAATGCAGTGCTAAATACCTTCCCAGTCGGACCCTCTGTTTTCAGGGAATGTTCGTAATGGTCACTATTCTTTACAGGGCAGAAGAAAGAAAAGCACAGATTTAAAAGAAGAAGGAAATCAACTTTTTAAAAAAGGAGGTGAGTATATATCATGGTGATGGGCAATCAATATTTCTTATAATGTGTCATGCTTCCATTGGCTATCTCCCTCATATAACATTGATATATGTGTGGTACTCTGGATTCTAGTGCTTTCCTTGAAACCAGTGTGAATATATCTAAATATATAGTAGAGTAGATTAAATAAATTTATTGCATGCACAAATTTTACAAAAGTTTTTTTTTTCATTCTTGCCTGTTCAGATTATGTTGATGCCGAAGCCTTATACACACAAGCTCTTCAAACGTGTCCTGCCTTTTATCAGTCGGATAGATCTATCCTGTTCTCAAACAGAGCTGCTGCCAGGATGAAACAAGTAAGTGTGCTATACACCTTCTGTCCATTTTGTAACTAGAAATCCAAGTAAAAATATATTGTGAAAGATTTGAAAGCCATATCTTACAATCAACTGCAAATAAACCTTAGTGTAACATCGTCCTGCGATCACAACATTTCTCAGCAATCATTCTATAGCACTTTTTTTTTCTTTGGGCACAGGGGGTACATTGCATTATTTCCATCTTTTTGGGGGATTTTGATTGTTTACTGCAGGGTAATGATATGAACTGAAAAAATGAAATCCCTGCATTTACAGCTTTTATTAAATTTGACAACATTTCTAATAAAAATGTAGCATATATGTGTTTAGCATTTTAAAAACATATATCCCATTAACCTGATTTATGAAAATACATTTTTACGTAAGACGTCTGCTTCAAGCTTTGTAGGGGAAATAGATGATGTAAAATAGCTTTAACAATTTAGAAAGGATGCGCATGGCTGCGTTTATCTTGCAAAGAAAATCAACTTAACCCAATGTTTATATTTGCTTTTGTAACAGACATAGTGTTTGCTATAATACTTATTATACCATTGCCACATACTATAGTAATACTGTTAAGATTTTCGTTAGACTGATCAAATTCCTTTTTATTTTTTTTTTTACACAGGAAAAGAATGAAGATGCAATAAAAGATTGCACTAAAGGTATTTTTTGTTTTTTCCATCATTACTCAAGATCTGTTTTGAGGAGTATTGCTGTCTTCGTGTAACAGAACTATTTTTTTAAAAAATGAATACACATTTTACAAATGTACTGTTTTGCATTATTTCCATATATTTATTTCTATTCTAGCAATTGAGCTGAATCCTGATTATATCCGAGCTTTGCTACGGAGAGCAGAATTGTATGAAAAGACGGACAAACTGGATGAAGCCTTGGCTGATTATAAATCTGTTATGGAAAGAGATACGTCCTGTACACAGGCCAGAGAAGCTTGCATGGTAAGTGTCACTCTGTGTCCGCCATATATAGTAATTCCTTGATGTCAAAGGAAACTTTGTCTCTGGTTCCCGATCACTCTGTGCTCAGGGCCAGAAACACAGAGGCAGAACCTGAGGGGCCCCTGTGCCAAACTTTGTGACACCTTGCAGCCTCCCCTGTGCCAAACTATGTGACACCTTGCAGCCTCCCCTGTGCCAAACTTTGTGACACCTTGCAGCCTCCCCTGTGCCAAACTTTGTGACACCTTGCAGCCTCCCCTGTGCCAAACTTTGTGACACCTTGCAGCCTCCCCTGTGCCAAACTTTGTGACACCTTGCAGCCTCCCCTGTGCCAAACTTTGTGATAACTTGCAGCCTCCTCTGTGCCAAACGTTGTGATAACTTGCAGCATCCCCTGTGCCAAACGTAGTGACACCTTGCAGCATCCCCTGTGCCAAACTTTGTGACACCTTGCAGCCTCCCCTGTGCCAAACTTTGTGACACCTTGCAGCCTCCCCTGTGCCAAACTTTGTGACACCTTGCAGCCTCCCCTGTGCCAAACTTTGTGACACCTTGCAGCCTCCCCTGTGCCAAACTTTGTGACACCTTGCAGCCTCCCCTGTGCCAAACTTTGTGATAACTTGCAGCCTCCTCTGTGCCAAACGTTGTGATAACTTGCAGCATCCCCTGTGCCAAACGTAGTGACACCTTGCAGCATCCCCTGTGCCAAACTTTGTGACACCTTGCAGCCTCCCCTGTGCCAAACTTTGTGACACCTTGCAGCCTCCCCTGTGCCAAACTTTGTGATAACTTGCAGTCTCCTCTGTGCCAAACGTTGTGATAACTTGCAGCATCCCCTGTGCCAAACGTAGTGACACCTTGCAGCATCCCCTGTGCCAAAACGTAGTGACACCTTGCAGCATCCCCTGTGCCAAAACGTAGTGACACCTTGCAGCCTCCCCTGTGCCAAAACGTAGTGACACCTTGCAGCCTCCCCTGTGCCAAACCTAGTGACACCTTGCAGCATCCCCTGTGCCAAAACGTAGTGACACCTTGCAGCCTCCCCTGTGCCAAACCTAGTGACACCTTGCAGCATCCCCTGTGCCATCACGGCGACATGCCCCGAAACATGGAAGTTCTGTACCTGTTCGTCACCATGGAGATGGTACATAAGCCACTTCATTCAGTGCCCAATAGCTTAATGGTAGAAAAGAAGGTGAGGGATGGAGTAGGAGGCTCTGTCTGTATATCCCTCACCTTCTTTTCTTCTGGGTTTGGACTGCCCAGCGTCTGATGGAGCCCGGCAGTTAATCGCATGGGAAGGATTTAAACCATTCAGCTAGCCGTTGCAGCCCAAAGTGTGCTTCTTTGTTATTATTTTCCAATAGCTTGATGGTGCCGTGGACCAGTCAGTGACATTCTGTTAGCTCTGGGAAGGGCAGTGTAATGTATGAGGGTTTGGAGTCTGTGTGATAGATAATATGGTACAAAAACAGTGATTGCTGTGTCTTGCAACGAAGGTTCATGACATTTTATCTCTGTCTCTTAGCGCTTGCCCAAGCAGATCGAAGAGAGAAATGAGAAGTTAAAAGATGAAATGATTAGTAAGTATCAGTTTTGCAGCCTGTTTTCTTTTAATTTTTATTTATAGAATGAATTCATTTAAAATCGTTTTCCCCTCCAGAGCTGGTGATATTTTTGTGGATCGGGACAGTTGATATGTGCCTGGAACTTGCCTGTTCTTCATGTACACAGCTATGGACTTGGCTAGCTGAGTGCTCTGTCTAATCTGCTCAGTCAGTTCACGCACTGGTAGCGCCAACAGGCGGAGCTTAGCGCTCGAGAATATTATTTTCTCCCCACTAGGCCAACCTGAAAATGTAAACCCCAATAAAAAACGGTCGCACCCCTAATTTTACCTTTGGACTGCCGAGCAAATTATTTTCTATCAAGTGACCCCCTGATTTAAACATTATAATTGTTATTGTAATGAAACATAGGTTAAAATCTAGAACAGATAGCGTGTTACTTCCCTGGGCTTTAAATGGTCTCTGTCAACTTAAACACTGCTTATACTGTGAACGTAGAGAATATAAAAAGATCTATACATTGTGTTAGCAGAATTGTAAACAAATGCATAAAATAAGAGAAATATATATGTTTTACATGTATCTGTAGAGTCTCCTGCTTATGACATCACCTTGTGGCTTGATATGCAAATTAAACATTTCCCATTGGACACTAGTTAATTTGCATATCAGCCCTCAGGTGATGTCATAAACCGAAGACACCACAAACACATTTAAAACATATTTTTCTCAATTCTGCCAACACTATAGATCTTATTTTTTTTATTCTCTACATTCCCCGTATATCTAATGTTTTAGATGGTCAGTGTCCCTTTAAACTTACAGGATGAGAATGGTCTGCGATGTCGTTTTTGTCTTCACAGCGTATATTTTGACATTCAAATTCGCCTTTTTATTTTCAAGGTAAACTAAAGGATCTGGGGAACCTGGTCCTGAGGCCTTTTGGATTGTCAACCCAAAACTTCCAAGTGAATCAGGACTCTTCCAGCGGCTCCTACTCTATCAACTTTGTGCAAAGTCCAAATAATAACAGATGATGGAGGTTCTGCCAAGCGCTGATCAATGTCCCATCTCGCTTTCCTTGTTCCAGTGTTTTGCGGCTCCATAGGACATCCAGTACACTCTCGATGTGTTTACTGAACTGCTATGATTTATAACATCCAGATCCCCCCCCTTTTTTTTATTTATTTAACGAAAGGAATAGTTCCTTTTCCTTTAAATACGGCCTTTTTATTGTTTGTCTTGGAATCTATATACAAAGGTCACCTCTGCACACATTGTTTGACAAACTACCGAAACCCTGGGTTTTTTGTTGACGGTCTCTCCTATACGCTACTGGCCCAATTCTACCATCATGCAATTCTCTGGAGGGAGGCGGGGCTAAACCTTTATGTTTACAAGCTGCCGTGCTCTATTGCATCTCCTGCTGTCTTAATGGACCGTGGCACCTCCCACTGTTTCAACAGAATACATTAAAATATTATCCGTAGCGTAGACTCATTTTTCGTTTGGTCCAGGCTTAACCCCTTGACGACAAAGGACGTGCCAGGCACGTCCTGGGAGAAACTCCCTTAACGACAAAGGACGTGCCTGGCACGTCCTTGAGTGAATGAAGCGGTTTTCGCAATCTACGATCGCGAAAACCGCTTTAACAGTGCTGGTCTATTGCCTCGACATCGAGGCAATAGCCAGCACCGAAATTTCTATTTTGGGACCCCCATGATCGCCCCACGGAGCGATCGTGGGGAGCCATTTTGACGGAGCATACTGCTCCGTCAACATGGCTAAGCCCTCTGCCGGTCTGAGCTTCGGAAGTGAAAGTAACTTCACTTCCGTCGCTCTGAATATGCTACTTGACTGCCCCTAGTGGTAGTTTAGTAGCATTGCAATGGAAAATATTTAAAATACATATTTAATTAATTAAAAACAGGTTATTTCGCTATATTAGCCTATAAGGTTAAAATTAAATATTTTTTAGCATAAGGGATAGGGTTAAAATTAAATTAAAGTTAAAAAATATTAATGGATATAATAAGGATTAGAGTTGGGGTTAAATTTAGTGTTAGGGTTAAATTTTGGGTTCGGGTTGGGGTCAAAAGATCAATATAGGAAAAAAACAAAAAACACTATTTTTGGTTTTTGCCCCATAACTCGCAAAAAAATACCGAAAAATATGGAAACATGCATATTTTTGAACTCGGGAGAACATTTAGAAACTATTTAGACGGGGTCTTTTTTAATGATTTTATTTGTGTAAATTATATTTTAGGTCAAAGTTAGAAAAAGTGGGTTTTTTAAAATTTTTCATCATATTTTATGATTTTTTTTGTAGTAAATTATAAGATATGATGAACATAATGGTATCTAATGAAAGCCCTTCTTATGACGATAAAAACAACATATAATTTGTGTGGGTACTGTATGTGAGAAAGAAAAAAATTACAGCTAAACACAAACACCCTAGAAATGTCAAAACAGCCATTGAAACCAAGGGAAAGTCAAGGTGAAAATGTCTTGTCACTAAGGGGTTAACATACAAAGAGTAAATATGAATTTCTGTGAATAATAACTCCCAGCGTAAACCAATAACCTAAAATGACGCCCTTTGAACTCACCTTGTCCCTGCAAAATGGATAGCTAAATTGGAGAGATGAAATGTTCAGCTCACCTTGTAGTGAATAGCCCCTATGAGTAACACTTTAGTAGAAAGGTACAAGACAGAAGCCCCTCCCCTTCTTTGAATATCTTCCGTGTGACTGGTCAGATCACTAAGTTGTTTAGGAAACGCACCTGAATCGGATGTTGTTCAGCTAAAATGGCACCCTCCACCGCAAAAATCATGATGAAAACAGATTTGGAAAGTAATACAGCGCACCTCTTCACCTCTAGAAAAAATCCAATGGAATGTACTATTAAAAATACAAATTTAATATAAAAGCATTGGAGAGGAACAGTCTCACGTGTTTCACTCCCCTTATCCAGGGACTTAGGCAAAATTTTGTTCCAAAAAGGTGCTTAATACAAGTGGCCATTCCCCATGCATTTCACTTTCCATGAAACACCTTTTGGGGAATCTATCCCTCTTTCTGATATTAAGGATTAGTGGAAAAGAGGTCTGAGAAGGCTGCAACACAGTGGGGAAACACTCACGTGACGGTACTAGGTGGATCAGATGGAGGAGTATCATCTTCCTCTGTGGTTTGCAGGGCATTGTTCCAGGATGACACACACACACAGGGAGCCTGTGTGTATCACACGCCAATCCAGCTGCAGATAGAGTCAGGGGGCTTTGGCAGAGATCCAAGGGAACCAAAAGTCCAAATAGGTAAATGCAAAATGCCCTATCTAGCATTTTTGTCGGTTGACAAAAATTACAATGGATGTTTGTCATAGTTTTAGTCCAATTAACTTAATTTTTACTTTTTATATAGTTTTGTTCAACGAAAATATTTAGTCGACAAAATTGACACTGCTCTGCTACTGAGTTAGACACTGTTTTGTTCAGTTTAATTTATCAGTGTATACATGCAAATTAAAGGACAACTGGAAAAAAAGAAGTTACGTTTAAAATAAAGATTGTGTCAAGTGCAGGCATTTAAAATACCCATAGCTTAAAGAAAGAATACAAATAAAGCAACTTATTGTGCTCCCTTTTGCGTGTATAGCGATTTTAGAGGGCTGACATTTTGTTAAGAATCTTGGGTCAGATGAAGGAAGATTTGACCCAAGATGTCTGTCTCAGTAAGGTGCGTTATGTATATTCTTTCATTAAAGAATTACTATTTAAAATTCTCTGAAAAAGTCCCCTTGTCTTATATTCAAGGTTGTCTTACAATCAGATCACAAATAGTGGTCTGACTATAAGAACAAGATCCAGGTCCCCCGCAGCTGGTGCATATCTGCGCACTAACATTCTCCAATGCTGCCCGTGACTTTAACACGCTGTGGTCACGTGACCATAGAAGACTGGCGGTAGTGTCTAGCAGCATCATTGGAGAGTTCTGGAGGAGAATTGGCAAATGTCAGCAGAATGGCAAGTATTGGGGGCAAATTGGTGGCATATTCGCATGTGTGGGGGCAGGCATGCAAGCGGGGGGGGCAAATTGGTATATGTGTGAGTCACAGAGGCCGATTGGCAGCATATTGGCATGTGTGGGGGCAAGTATGTTGATGCATTGCCGAAAAAAAACAATAAATGAAAATTTCATAATTTTTATTAAATATGAAAAAACTGTTTACATTTGAATTAATATTTACTAGTAAACCCTTTTTCCTATAAGGTAGTCTTATATTCAGGCCTTTTCTTTTCCCCCATAAATTAATATCCAAAGTTTTGGGGGGGTCGTCCTATAATCAGGGTCGTGTTATATTAGAGCTAATACAGTATAAAATATAGCAGTTTTATGACTATACCTGCCATCCATCTATAAGGGTAAAGGGTGACGTCATTTATTTATTTTATTTAGCCTTTGTTTTAATTGACGCGGTAAACAAATAAATAAGACACAATGCAAAAAGGCAAGTTACAAAACATCCATTCTTTATTTGTATTTATATTAATGCTACATAATGTTCTCTTCTGTACAAGTAATGGAGAAATGCCTTTTAATGTTTCAAAAACAATTAAAATGAAAAGATAGAACCTGGAGATTGTTTAACCCATGTACAATCCTTTAGTGTAAAGCGGAAGTAAAACAGCAGAAATCAAAACCAACATTGTTATTTTTAAACTTGTAAATACCAAATACCAAAAAAACTTCAATACAGTGGTGAAAACAAGATGCCAATGGTCATGGCGAACAACGGCAGTGGCTAACCTTTGGCGTCTGCCTGGCTGAACATCATCGGAACTGGAGTACACCGCATTGTGTGCCAAAGGTTAATTATCACTGGCAGCAATCTTTCGATTAGTGGTTAATGTACCATCCTTGTCTTCCGCCACCACCAAGATGTCCGCTTGAGCGGATGTCAGCATCATCGGGCTAGTACAATGTATAGAAACATTTTTTTTATTAATTTAAAATCTTAAAGGGACTGTATCACCTAAACTTGCTTTTAATGTAAATATAGAGAAAAGAAAATGATCTATACATCAGGGCTCGACAAACCCCAGGCGCCAGGTCGCCATGGCGACCAGGAAATTAGACCTGGCGCCTGGGTGCTGTCAGCCTCCTGGTCCCCTTGCCGCTGCCATCCGATTTTTCCGCAGCGCGAGGGGGTAAAGTCTGTGCCGATGGCCGATGGCACAGACTGCAAGCTCCGCCCCCTCGCGCAACGCGTGTCTGAGTGCCGGGTGTCGTCACGTGACATCCTGGCACTCAGCACGCCGACCAACGGAGTTAAGCTGCAGCGTGAATGTCCCCCTCCCCTGCAGTGAGGTAAAGCAGCTGGGAGGGGGACACATCAAGAAGAAACCCCAAGAAAAGACTGTGTGAGGTGGGTGTGTGTTTGTATGTATTGTAAAATAGGTGTGTGTGAGGGGTTTGTATATATGGGTGTGTGAGGTGTTTATATATATGGGTGTGTGAGGTGTTTGTATATATGTGTGTGTGAGGTGTTTGTATATATATGTGTGTGAGGTGTTTATATATATATATGTGTGTGTGAGGTGTTTGTATATATATGTGTGTGAGGTGTTTGTATATATGTGTGTGTGAGGTGTTTGTATATATGTGTGTGTGAGGTGTTTGTAAATATGTGTATATGTGTATGTGTGTTTGTATATATGTGTATGTGTGTTTGTATATATGTGTGTGTGTGAGGTGTTTGTATATATGTGTGTGAGGTGTTTGTATATATGTGTATATGTAAAGTATGTGTGTTTGTATATATGTGTGTGTGAGGTGTTTGTATATATGTGTGTGTGAGGTGTTTGTATATATATGTGTGTGAGGTGTTTGTATATATATGTGTGTGAGGTGTTTGTATATATATGTGTGTGAGGTGTTTGTATATATATATGTGTGTGAGGTGTTTATATATATATATGTGTGTGTGAGGTGTTTGTATATATATGTGTGTGAGGTGTTTGTATATATGTGTGTGTGAGGTGTTTGTATATATATGTGTGTGAGGTGTTTGTATATATGTGTGTGTGAGGTGTTTGTATATATGTGTGTGTGAGGTGTTTGTATATATGTGTGTGTGAGGTGTTTGTAAATATGTGTATATGTAAAGTATGTGTGTTTGTATATATGTGTATGTGTGTTTGTATATATGTGTGTGTGTGAGGTGTTTGTATATATGTGTGTGAGGTGTTTGTATATATGTGTATATGTAAAGTATGTGTGTTTGTATATATGTGTGTGTGAGGTGTTTGTATATATGTGTGTGTGAGGTGTTTGTGTATATATGTGTGTGTGAGGTGTTTGTGTATATATGTGTGTGTGAGGTGTTTGTGTATATATGTGTGTGTGAGGTGTTTGTATATATGTGTATATGTAAAGTATGTGTGTTTGTATATATGTGAAGTAGGCGTGTGTGTTTATGAATTGTGTTTATGTTTGCGTGATTGTCTGGCTCCTAAAAAAAATGTCTGGCTCCTAAAATCAAAATAAATTTGTCAAGCCCTGCTATACATTGTTACCAGAATTGCACAGCAAATGCCTAAATTAGGTAAAATTTTTTGTCAGTGGTGTCCCTTGATCATGACATCACCCGTGGCCTAATTTTCCATTTCCTTTTGAAATCCAGTTAATTTGCATATCACGCCCCAGGTGATGTCACAAAAAGCCACATTTAAAACAGTTTTCTCCTAGTTTAGGCATTTCCTTGCAGTTTTGCCAACACTATGTATAGATCATTTCCAATCATTTTTTATACTCTACATGCACAGTAAAAACAATGTTTACGTGATACAGTCGCTTTAATATTTAGGCATGAGAGGAACACTTTAAACGCATGTCCTGTTGGTGAGTTACAGCATTACTGTGGGAATAATTGCACTTGGAAAAAGAAATGAAAATGTAATCTAGGATAAAACATAAACCAAACCACACGCCACAAGGAAAAAAAAATAATAGTTACAATAAAATTATTGACATTATTATTCTTTTGATGCCAACGACTAAAAAAAACCCATAACTTTCTAAATGTAAAAAGAGATCCAATTCACATCAAGGATTAAGGGATTCAAAGAAAACAAAAAGAAATATGTGTAGTAAAAAAAATAAATAAAATAAGCAAACATAGAAACATATAGAAAAGGGCACAAAGCAATGTGGTTTGAAATACAATGGAACTAAAAAAAGGTTTTTGTTTTTTTTAATGTCTCCACACTTTTGGATTGTGGCCAGACTGCTGTTCACAGCACAGGTGCTCATCACTCTACAAGCCCTTTGCATGGACTGGTGAGGGCACCTTCAGTGCCGTGTGTGCTGTCACTGAAAAACATCAAAGTAAACATCTTTTTTTTAAATATCACTATGGCCGAAGCCTAAATCTTATGTTTTTGCACTAGATTGACAAAACTACGGAAGCCCGGAGAGGCCATGTCATTTTAATATTTTTCTTACTTATCTCAAGATAACTTGTTTTCTTGGGAAAATAACTTGTTATCTCGAGCAAACAAGTCAGAAAAATACAACAAAATATGTGGTCTCTCTGGGCTTCCGTACTGACAAAGCTCCTCAAACTGGATTTTGTTGTCAAAATTGAAAGAAAATGCATTAATTAAAAGAAAAATGTATTTTAAATGTTTCTGCTGTGTCTTCTGTTCATGACATCTCCTGTGGCTTGATATGCAAATTAACTACTTTCAATGGGAAATGGGTAATTTGCATATGAAGCCACACAGTGATGTCATAAACAGGGGACGCCACCAACATTTATTTTTGGTCTTAGTATTTGCTTACAATTCTCTAACATCGTGTATAGATTAAGTTTTACTTTCTACATTAATACTGCTTAAAGAGCACCTTCAGTGTTCGGCAAAACAATGTTACTCTTTGAAGAAATTAACTGGGTGCGACATATCTCTTAGATGGTTTTAGCTGCCTAGTCTCCTGCATTCTGTAAGATAATACTGGTGATACAGGCAACCTCCCACTTTGGGGGGGGGGGGGGTATTTTACATTAGATCTCAATCAAAATGAAATACTGATATACGACACTAGTCGCGTAGACCAGTAATTCTTAAGCCTTTCCTCAAGGACCCGCAACAGTCCAGGATTTAGGGATTACCCAGTTGAGTTTAAATAAGAACATGTACATCTGGTGTGGTTCCTGTACTGTTGGGGAAACATACCAGATGTTATGCATATTCTTATTTGAACTAAACTGGGTAATGCCTAAATCATGGACCGTTGTGGGTCCTTGAGGACTAGTTTATGAACCACTGACATAGACAACCTTTGGTTTGCCAGACACCGTGGACTAAGATGTGCAATATACGAGGACTCCAGAAATCACTGTCCACAGCAGTTTAAGTTGCCGATTCCTACCCAGTGAGGTTGTATCCTCTGTTTTCCTTTCTTTACAAGATAATCTACAATCAACAAAGAGAAATTGACAGATTCCAGCTGTATAGCGTATATCATATTATAACAAAGGTACAAATACAGAGTCACTCCATAGAACAAAGATAAAAAATGTTTATCCCAGTGCCCACTCAAGAACATAAACGGTAATTGGCCTAGTGGTAGTGGGCTTTAAAACTGCCAGGCTTTTGGACTGCTTAAGACCAAGACTCTTCCCTCAGTGGGATGGAGCTCAGCCCATTCTCCAATGCAATCTGCGTATATTTGGACAGCCATACTCGTTCTTATTTGTACGGCCTCCATTTGAGACGTATTCCCTATCTTATATATCAATTGCTTTATTTCATTTCCCTTGACATTATTGCAATATTTATTACAGGTTGTTTTGTTTATGGTTATGAATGACTAACCCTACGTAGACCCTTTTATTTTTACTAATATCTTCCAGTTTTCAAGACTACATTCGTCCATAAGGCTTGGCGGAAATTGGACATTGCACATTTTATTACTACAGTAAAGAATGTGCTGGATTTATTTGTGAACAAGGCAAGGTCATAGATTAAAAGTAATAGTAATATTGACACATCGATCACATCTGTACATATGAAGATGGCGGGTCACATGTTATAAATCACTGATGACATCAGTATCTACTCAAGTACTGGATTCAATTAAGTTGACAGTCAAGAAACTTCAAGTTTTTATACATTGTGGAATATTTGTCTTTCGGAAAGTTTGCTTTGAAATGTATATGTCTGGGAACCTGAGGAACCCATGTCTTATGTATATAGGTGATGTATTTAAAGCATGGCTCACAGCCAACACAACTATAGGAGCCTGTAAGGCAGGAATGGCTAACCTTTGGAACTGTGGCTATTGTGGACTACATTCCCCATGAATACAGCACCAGGGCCAAAGATTAACCTCCTTTTTGATTGGTTACATTAATGAAATTATTATTATTACACGTTCAAGGAAGTTAAGGATCTTTTGCCTTAAAGGCACTGCGTCACCTATACATTATCCAAACTGTAAATAGAGAGAATAAAAAAAAATCATTAAGATCTATAGCTTCTGTTAACAAGTAACTATATGTAGAGAAAAAAATATTTTAAATGGGTCTGTGGTTACTCCTGCTTATGACATCACCCATGACTTGATATGCCACTAGGTGATGTCATAAACATGAGACCACAAATATGTTTCCTTTTCTTCTGCGAACATAATGATATATATCACTTTATATTCTCTACATTCACAATATAACTCATGTTTAACTAGCGCCGTGCCTTTCTTTATCAGACTTTACCTGGAGCTATTTGGTCCCAATATTAGCTAATGCTTTTTCTTGGTTCCTTACACCATTTCCTGGTCTATTTAAGATTTACAGCATACCCTCAGACCATCTTCAACGGTCAAGCAATAAGCTACACACAATGCAAAAAAAAAATACAATTCCACAAATAAAAATAGCCACTTGAAGAGAACAGCCCATGTTAATTCTGTCATTAATTTAATTCCATCAAACAAACAAAAAAGGGTTTAATGAACTGAGAACTATGTTTGTGGACGTTACATAATTTATATACAGGCTCATGCATATTTTTTTATTATTTTGGGTTCCCCCCCCCACACTTTTTTTTTTTTTGTTAAATAAAATTTACAATAGATATAACAATCTGTATAAGTTATACATCTGGGTTTGTTTCTATTTTATTTTTTCACAGCTCGGAAACTTAACTTCAGACATTTTCTTAAAACAAAAACACATTATTGTCCTTCATTTTCGTGGGTTCGATGAAAACTCTGGGCAGTCATGAGATTCCACAGACGGCTCCTACTGTATGCGAGCTAAAAACCAAATAAAAAGAAATAAAGAGGAAAAAATAAAGACAGACACAAAAACAAATGAAAGAAGGAAAGAAAGAAAAAGAAAGATTAAACATTTCCCTGGAGAGGTCTGGAAGCCATTAGAAACAAACCTTTGATTTAAACAAATACTTAGCGCCATTTAAATTCTGTTTTCAAAATATTAATAGTTCTATATTGGGGGCTATGCATTAAGGTCAGTTGAAGGGCATAGTTCTAAAAGTGGGCCAGTTACCATGTAAACCAATGGAATGTTCCTGCTGATTACATCACTTTTAGAACTTCACCCCAGTAATTCTCTTTATATATTATTTGTATATCTTCTCCTTTATCTACCCTTATCAGTACCAAGCCTTAAGGGAGATTTCTAAGTATACAGCATTTCCACAGAATATATTTACAAAATTGTAAACAAAGTCAAAAGAGCGCGCGCACGCACGCACACACACACACACAGTAATGTCTGACGAGATGGCTCCACCCCTTCCTGACATCACCAAATAGATTTGCTTTATCCAAAAATCCAATACCAAATATTTTTGGGGGGATTTTGCCACAAATTGTTTCTGATACCCTGTTTTGGTATATACAATATTAAAAGGGACTGTCATCTAAATACTGTGACATGTAAACAAACTAAAAACATAGCCAAACTGAAATAAAACGTATACATTAAGAGACAAAATGATTTAACTGCATCTATGGCGTCTCCCTTTTATGACATCACCTGGTGACTTGAGTCCTCTGCATATCAAGCCTCGAGGTGATGTCACAAACAGGAGACCCCCACAGACTCATTTAGAACACATTTAGCTTTTAATTGCAAATTAACTGGAAGAAAGCCCTGTCCGGAGCACAGAGATGTATTAGGAAGATGGATATTACGGAATCTGTTTGCAGGAAAGAGTTTCGTGAAATAATCAGAAGCAAGCAGGTAATTGAGAGTCATTAGTAAATGCAGTATTGTGGGTTTTGGCAGTCACTCCCAGGACCACACTGTGTTAGGGGAAATATTTGTTTGCAAGATGGTTAAAAATGTAATTACAAGATAAGAGTTTAAAAGTGACAAAGGCGTCAATAAAGAGAGATTACGGTTCACATCTGGGCTGATGTGGAAGGAATATATTTTATAGTAACACTGACCTGGACATATTGAAATGTTAACATAATATTCTGTACAAATGAAGGGTCTCAGCAGGTTTGCCAGGCAGAAACCCCTCAGCAACATGCGCTTTTCATGGTTGGATGTTCTTTCTTTTGTGAGATGTGTGGGGGATCAGGAGGGAACTCCTAGAAATCATCTGAATACTTGATTTGGTGCATAAAGGGACGGTATCACTTAAACTTTGTTTTTACTGTGACTGTAGAGAATAAATGACTGTAAATGATCTATACATTGTGTTAGCAAATGTGATTTCTCCTGCTTATGACATCACCTTTGATGGGATATCACAATTACACATTTCCCATTGAAAAATAGTTAATTTGCATATCAGGCCACAGGTGATGTCATAAGCAGGAGACTCCACAGACATATCTAAAACCCATTTTTTTTTCCTAATCTAGACATTTACTTGCAATGCTGCCAACACAATGTATAGATCATTTTCAATATTTTTTTTATTCTCTACATTTACAGTAAAATAATGTTTAGGTGATACAGTCCCTTTAAAAAAAACTAAAAAATAGAGGTTCAAAGTCTTTGAGCTACTCGGCAGAGGAGAAGTCATTCAGGAATGCAATATGTATTTACTGTATATACTATGAGGTCTGTTCACTAAATAATGAGGTGCCGGCAAGTGGAGATGAACAGTTTATGTCACCAACTCTACTATCCATTGTGCAGGGCCAAACACAGTGAGCTACACCTGAAAAAAAAAAAAGCTAAGCTGGCCATGGATACAGCATTGACTTGGCATTAGGAACTCACAAGGTTTGTCCCTGTGACTGTGTCCATTTTTTATTTATTATATATATCTGTTTATATGTATTTCCGCTCTATGCTCTGCACCTAGCGCTACATAAATTGTTAGTCCTATATAAATAAATGTTAATGTAATTATACACACCTTGTATCAGGGCCAGTTAATCATAGTAAGAGTACAAGTTTATAGGTTTCTGAATGATGTACGTCATGTAAATATTGTTTGAAGTTTTATCAGATAAATAAAGATATTTGCTTATTTCCCAGATAGTTAGTGATATTAACCCCTTCGTGACGCAAACACCAAAACGTCACTTTTATTTCCTGGCCTCCGATTGTAAGTTGATCAGTAGCCAGGAAAACAATGGCAGAGACCCAATCAGGATCTTACTAGGCCCTGTAGGTCGCTGCCAAATTATTGCGATACCTCCGGACGTCTCGTGTGATGTCACGGAGGCGTGCCCGAACCCGGAATTACTACCACAGCGCGATTCCAAAAAAAAAATTTAGTCGGTGCTTCACTTTGAGCGTCGGCTACATTTTCCCTATCAGAAGGAGGCCACTCAAAGTTATCAGATTTGTCAAATAAAACCCTCCATGTAAATGAATATTCTGCAGGAAAAGAAAAAAAAAAAAATCGGCAATAACCATTCACAGAAAGAAAATGAACAACAACAACAAACAAAAAAAACAGACAGACAGACAGAAATATAGGGGGTATCAATGATGTTTAGATTTAATGTACCCACACAGTATAAAATGTGCGGGTACATTAAACGAGAAAAATGTAAATTATAGCTTAACACAAAGTTTAAAAACAAGGGGTAAAAAAAAATAAAAAAAAAATAAAAATAAACACTTTTTTTTACTTTAGGTATGGTTTTTAATACATACTTTAAGCGAGTGTGAGGGGTACAGTTGTAAGAAAGACACAAGCACGGTGGAATATTCTTGCCTATTGTGTCATTTTTAGAACACAAATTATTCAATTCACTTGTTTTATAAAGAGACTACAAATGGAGAGTGGAAGAGACTACAAATGGAGAGTGGAAGAGACTACAAATGGAGAGTGGAAGAGACTACAAATGGAGAGTGGAAGAGACTACAAATGGAGAGTGGAAGAGACTACAAATGGAGAGTGGAAGAGACTACTTTCTGCAACTATAGCATGACATCATCCAATCTTTCTCTTTTTTTAAATCAGACTACATTATCCATGATATCTGGGACCTGCTGTAAGTTAGGTGGGCTTCAAGGCGGTTCTCTGAAGACCTGTGAATCCGCAATAAAAGCCTTGTTTAAAGGTTCCTTGATAGTTATCCTGCTAGATTCCATTCACTTTATAAAGTATTGTGTTGCATTTAATGCTTTTTTAATGCATGGCTACCCCCTGAACTTGCTCAGAAACACACAACCAGAAAAATAAGATTTAGTCCATTTTATTTACACTTTTTGTACATTTCAGAGCAATACACAACAACAACAACAACATTTATTTTTCAGAATTTCCTGCAAACAGATGCCTTAATCTTTAAACAAGAAACAAAACCGAATATGCATACGGATCATAATTAAAAAGATACAACCCCCGCCCCCCCTCCCACAAAAAAGAAAAAAAAATCCCCAAAAATATAACAATTTGCACATCTGACAGACCACAAACGGCATTTACCAGAATGCACCGCGAGACAGTCTGGTGCAAGCGGCAGGAGAGAACAGAGCCAAACAAAATAATAAAAATATTGTATTGTCAGTTAGATTCAAGTCGACCAGTTGAATTAGATCTCTGGTGCTATATTCTTTGTTTTTGTTCTAGGCAAAAAGTCCCAAAGAATTAAAAAATAAATAAAAAATAGGTTTTAAATGTGCAGCCTGGATCGCTGCACTGACATAAAACGTAGATGTGCAAATAAATTAGAACAGGTTTCTGAATGTATTTAAAAGAAAATTTAAAAAAAAAACACACACACATTGGGCTCTTTTAGCAGTGAAGTTGTGATTACAAACAGCTGTGTTTGAGGAGTGTAACGTTGGCGTATTAAATAAGGGTGGATGGGGATTATAAACCTGAACACTTGAGGCCAAGTTCACAGATTCACTAACGATTGCAGTATCACTCAGAGGTGATGTGAAATGTTGGACAACCATAAAAGACGGTCAAGATGGCCAACTCTACTTCCTGGATGGTTATATCTGACTAATCTTAAAAATAAAAATTTAACGGTACAGAACCTCCAAACTTGCCTACCTTACATGTGGTGATCACGTTTCAAATTGGGTCAGGAGAGCCCGCACCTCTGGAGTGAGCTGTTTGGCAGCCTTGGCTGCCTCTGTGATGGCCTTTCGGTAAAGGCCCTTTCTCTTCTTGTTAAAGCGGGACTGGAAGTTTTCTAAAAAGGGGGACAGCTGTGACAACGCAAGGAAGGAGGTCGTTGGAGACCCAAACCAGGATATGCGGGCCTCCTGCCGCACAAGCAGGCCGTTATCTTTCCGGCTGACAGTTATTGTGAGGATACGGGCGGGCCACCACGGGAAGCCGTAAATCTTGGCCCACACAATGTCCCCAACGCATATGGTCCTGCGATCAGGGGTCACACATTTAGAAACATTTTTGGAAAACATCTTTATTTTCAAGGAATTACTCAGCTTTTTCTCTTCTTTGGAAGAGGAGGAAGATGATGAGGAAGGTGTGCATATACTGCCTGGGGGGAAATCAAAGTTTTCAGTAGAACTACACTCTGAGTGGATGGACTTCAAATCATCTGTGCTATCACTACTACATATTGATGCACTGGAAGAGTCGGCTTTTGTTGGATTTAAGGTCATGTAAACTGTGATATTGCTTTTGCTGCCTCGCTTGGTCAGCGCTTGCTGCTCGTCCTGATCGTCATGGGGTACACAGACACTCGTGTCCTGAATCTCACTGCTGACCTCGTCCGGCCCATTCGAAGGGCTCTGTATTTCAGAAGGGACCTGGACCTCACCTGCTGATCGGGTGGCAATGTAGCGGGTCTGGGGCTTGATCCCCATCTTGGCGCTTCGCAAGGACTCAAGCCCAGTCTTGAGTGAAGAGTCGTTCTCCTCGTTTCGGTACCTTTGAGGTTTTATACGTAGTCGTGGTGGGAGGGTTCCTGAGCTGGTGTTCTGAAGGCGCCTGGTAAAGTGGACTTTGCCGTGGGTATTTTTGGAGGAAGAGGCTTCCTTTTGCCGCTTGTGGGCCTTTTCTTTGGCCATTTTTAAAACTTCCCGAGCTTTTGCATGATCCATGTTTTTGCTCTGTAGAACCTTTTTATTGTGCAGTTGAGTTTTGGTGGAGCTGGCTTGAGATGGAACCTTCACTACCTTTCCGCGGCTGTGGTTAAGGGTTGGAACCTTGGACACCACGTTCCGCTTTTGGCTTTCACTTTGACTTTTTCCGTTCACCTTGTGATCGGTTTTGAGCCTTTTATTCACAGTAGTTACGCTATCGTGCCTTCTCCGCTTTCCGTCTTCCTGCTTGAAAGAGTCACTTCCAGTCTTCCTGATGTCCCTTTTATCGGACACAACGTTTTTACATTTATCACACAAGACCTGCCTTGGCCTTAGCTTGATGGCGTTCATGATGGAGGTGGGTTCTTCCCTGTAGATTTTCTTTTTGAGCCTTTTAATCTTACGTGGAGGAGGCTGAGGTATTGACTGGTTATAAGTGTCCCTGATAAATAAAGGAGGAGGGTACGGTGCTCCTTCGTGAAAAAGAGGAGGTGGTTTGGAAGTCCACGAGCTTTGAACTTTACAAGGTTCAGAGGGCGGATTTGGTGCAGCCTCCGAAACGGCTACGTCCTCCTTGCTCTTTTCGATGTGGTCGTCTGGGGGTGGCTGACTCGGCAGCTGTAGATCTTCAACTGGTCTATTTTTGTACTCTCTTTTGGGGTGGACAGTCACAGGTATTCCATGTGGTCCAAACCTAAACAAAGAAAAGAAAAACAAGTCAATATAGTGTGTTATTCAATATATTTTATTCAGAAGTAAAATAAATACCAAGCAAGGAACTAAATATTTAAGAATTAAAAGGTAAAAAACTGCAAACTAAGGAATTAACCAAACAGGATCAACATCTGCTTTATTTTTTAACCTAACAATTGTGTTAATGTCTTCAGTTGTTACTCAGGTAGCAAAGCAAGTCAGCGGGGCTAAAATGAATGTAATTTAAAAAGGGACAATGTCACAAACAATATACGAATAAAAATTGATGAATGTATCTTACAAGTACCTTGTATTTTAAACGTGCCCGAGGGTTTCCGGTTTACAACATCAGCCACTGCTGATGTTGTGTTGGGGAAATTGCCTACAAATATATTAAAGGGCAACTATAGACACAAAAAATAAGTTGTGTTTAATTGAAAGATGGCACCAAGTGTAGGAATTTGATATAGAAATGCTTTAATGAAAGAATACAAATAAAGTACATTATTGAGCCATCTTTATACCAGGAGGCAGACATTTTGTTTAGAATCTTGAATCTTTCTTCATCTGAACCAAGGTAAGTGAAGATCTGACCCAAGATTCTAAACAACATGTCTGCCCCCTGAGAGAACTATATGATGTATAGAAGGCTCAATAAAGCACTTCATTTGTATTCTTTTATTGAAAAATGTTGTTATAAAACCATCTGCACTTGATACAATCTTTCAATTAAACAAGTTATTTTTTTTGCTACAGTTGTCCTTTAAGAGAAGGTAGCGTTTTAAATTTCTGCCATGGATGTCTCCTCAGTGGGAAAGGTGTAATCGGCATATCACGCCACATGCCGGTGTCATAAGCAGGAGACAACACAGACATTTGAAAACATTTTGTCTCTTAATTTACGCATTTACTTACAAATTTGTTAAAAGCAACTGTGTGACCTAAACATTGTTTTAATGGGAATGTAGAGAGAGAAAAAAAAAAATGATTCAAAATGATCTATCCATTGTGTTAGCAAAATTGCAAGCAAATATCTAAATCTGTTTCAAATGCATCTGGGGAGTCTACTGTTTATGACATCATCTGTGGCCTGCATATGAACCGCTTTTCAATGTGAAATGTGTAATGTCCCCTAATTTAGGAATTTGTTTTCAGTTTTGCCAACACAATGTATAGATCATTTTAATCCTTTTTTATTCTTTACATTCACAGTAAAAAACAATGTTTAGGTGACACAGTCCCTTTAACACAACGTATAGGTACTGGCCATTTTCTCCCCTATCCCCAGAACCTTTACATTACAGCCTGAATAATCCAGGTGGATCAGAGCCTTATAATGCAGCACGGAATTGTGGGATTGTTCAGCTCAGCCGAGGGAATCCCAAATATTAGCCTTTCTTCCCCTAAATGGTCAGTTTAGTAGTAACATTTTCAGTGCCAGTTGGGCACTTCACATGGTAATTACACCCAAGTTTCTATACCACAGTTGCCATTATACAGTTTGAAACAGATGCATATAAAAAAAAAAAATATTATTTTAGGTGAGAAGCCTTCTAGAATACAATTAATTCAGACCTGGGCAGAGTTATTTTAAGTGCCAGACATGCCAAAAAAATAATAATTGGGTTCTGGCAGTAAAATGTCAAAAGGCTGTGGCTTCCTGCCCAAATCTACCAGAGCCCTTTGCACCTGTTTTCTAAATAGTCAAAGGATCAATGCCAGTCTGGCCCTGAACAACACACACAATACTCATTTTTGGGTCGGCATGCTTCTACAATCCTGTGCATAGGGCGCATGTTCAAAGGGGTAACGAGGTCTGTAAAAAAAAAATCATAGGGTGGTGACAGCATGGCCCAGGGGATTGCATTTTTTTTTGTTTCTGCTAAAAAGCACAGTTTATTCTCCCCATACTAAGGGAAATTAAAAGAAATTAGAGAGTGCAATAGGCCGCTTCCTCCATGGCTACCCATTCATCTTACACACAGCGCTAACACCAGGACTCTTTCAGGTGTCAATCACTACACAGGGGAAGTGAGGGGACAGATGACAATCACACACACTGAAAAATGGTACTCCAAAAAACAAACAAACAGTCTCTTATACACCATCATGAAAATGATGTTGCCCTTGACTGACTTAACGTGTATTCTCATTAGCCCAATAGGTATGTAGTCTTGCTTGAAAAAAAAGGTGATGTGAAGAGTTTCTAGCTTTGTATTACTGCCAAATAACCAAATATTTGTCTAGGTTTCTATGGCAACAAGCTTTTTATTTTTTGGTACACCAGTGCATTGCAGATCATGAGGCCAGCATCTGAAAATACTTGGACACCCCACGAGGTCTAAGCAGTAGACTTTGAAGGCTAAGAAAAGCTAGAATATGATACGCTAGGACAGGGCTCCGGGCGCCATGGCGACCAGGAAATTAAGCCTGGAACCTGGGTGCCGTTACCCTCATGGTCCCCTTGCCATATGTTTATTGTTGTTTTTTTGCAGCAAAACTGTGTATGTGTGAGGTGAGGTGGGTGTATGTGTGTGTATATGTGAAGTGGGGGGGGGGTGTATTTGTGAAGTGGGTTTGTGTGTGTGTATTTGTGAAGTGGGTTTGTGTGTGTGTATTTGTGAAGTGGGTTTGTGTGTGTGTATTTGTGAAGTGGGTTTGTGTGTGTGTATTTGTGAAGTGGGTGTGTGTGTGTGTATTTGTGAAGTGGGTGTGTGTGTGTGTGTATTTGTGAAGTGGGTTGGTGTGTGTGTGTATTTGTGAAGTGGGTTGGTGTGTGTGTGTATTTGTGAAGTGGGTTGGTGTGTGTGTGTGTATTTGTGAAGTGGGTTGGTGTGTGTGTATTTGTGAAGTGGGTTGGTGTGTGTGTGTGTATTTGTGAAGTGGGTTGGTGTGTGTGTGTGTATTTGTGAAGTGGGTTGGTGTGTGTGTGTATTTGTGAAGCGGATTGGTGTGTGTGTGTGTATTTGTGAAGCGGGTTGGTGTGTGTGTGTATTTGTGAAGTGGGTTGGTGTGTGTGTGTATTTGTGAAGTGGGTTGGTGTGTGTGTATTTGTGAAGTGGGTTGGTGTCTGTGTGTATTTGTGAAGTGGGTTGGTGTGTGTGTGTGTATTTGTGAAGTGGGTTGGTGTGTGTGTGTATTTGTGAAGTGGGTTGGTGTGTGTGTGTATTTGTGAAGTGGGTTGGTGTGTGTGTGTATTTGTGAAGTGGGTTGGTGTGTGGGTGTATTTGTGAAGTGGGTTGGTGTGTGGGTGTATTTGTGAAGTGGGTTGGTGTGTATTTGTGAAGTGGGTTGGTGTGTGGGTGTATTTGTGAAGTGGGTTGGTGTGTGGGTGTATTTGTGAAGTGGGTTGGTGTGTGGGTGTATTTGTGAAGTGGGTTGGTGTGTGTGTGTATTTGTGAAGTGGGTTGGTGTGTGTGTGTGTATTTGTGAAGTGGGTTGGTGTGTGTGGGTGTATTTGTGAAGTGGGTTGGTGTGTGTGTATTTGTGAAGTGGGTTGGTGTGTGTGTGTATTTGTGAAGTGGGTTGGTGTGTGTGTGTATTTGTGAAGTGGGTTGGTGTGTGTGTGTATTTGTGAAGTGGGTTGGTGTGTGTGTGTATTTGTGAAGTGGGTTGGTGTGGGTGTGTATTTGTGAAGTGGGTTGGTGTGTGGGTGTATTTGTGAAGTGGGTTGGTGTGTATTTGTGAAGTGGGTTGGTGTGTGGGTGTATTTGTGAAGTGGGTTGGTGTGTGGGTGTATTTGTGAAGTGGGTTGGTGTGTGTGTGTGTGTATTTGTGAAGTGGGTTGGTGTGTGTGTGTGTGTATTTGTGAAGTGGGTTGGTGTGTGTGTGTATTTGTGAAGTGGGTTGGTGTGTGTGTGTGTATTTGTGAAGTGGGTTGGTGTGTGTGTGTGTGTATTTGTGAAGTGGGTTGGTGTGTGTGTGTATTTGTGAAGTGGGTTGGTGTGTGTGTGTGTATTTGTGAAGTGGGTTGGTGTGTTTGCGTGATTGTCTGGCTCCTAAAATCAAATTAAATTTGTCAAGACCTGCGCTAGGATATTGTAAACATCCAGAAGCAGTACTACTATTGTTTTTTTACCTGTAATTAAATGTTACACCAGAGCAGGATGGTGAGGCATTGTGGAGCAGGGAGAGAATATAGCTGGCAAAGCAGGCACTAGCTATGACAGCTATAAAATACCCGGTCGCTGTGATTGGCTGACAAAAAAAAAAAGCTACCATCCCAGTCGTCTGGAAGTGAGCATCCGGTCATAGAACACAAAATTACACACAGAAACCCCCCAGGTAAAAAAAAGGCCCTAGACTTAAAGTGGCATTAAACCTTAGTCTCTGTAATAGAAGCAAAAGTTAGATATTTGCCCTGTTCTGGTCTCGCTTTACACCCCATTCTTCCTCTTTGGAGGACTGAGGACTATAGCGGAGTCAATCTGAGCTGGCACTTGGTGCTAGTGTGAGTTCTCTGCTAGGATCCCATCTATAGTGTATAAAATGAGGGCCTTTTGCTGTGCTAACATGGTCAGTCTGCCTGCTTCCCAGTGACATTGGTAGCAGCACATACGGGGGGGCAGCAAGATAACCTCAGCTGTTTTATTTTATGTTTTTAGACTCTGTCAATGCCAGCGAGTGTTCTCAACTGATAACACACAGGACCACAAGCATGGGGAAGTGAAGGCTGCTTGGAAACCCAATTACATTTTGAGGTTAAATATCTATGGCTTTCCCGGCTGTAAGAGCTCATAGACCAGTTTAACATCACATTGCAGGGCTTGACAAACTCCAGGAGTCAGGGAGCCATGACTTCAGGAATCCCTACTGCTTTTTTTTTTATATTGAACTCTATGGGCGTTCCTTTTACCTGCCTCCTAAAAATAACCAGGATGGCTCCTGAATTGGTCTTTGCGGCTCCTAAAGGCTACAGAAATTTGACACGCCCTGTTGAAATTGGAGAGAAGAAAGGGCTAAAGCAGACACACAAAAAACAAAATGCACTATTTATACTCTATGGGGCAAACGTTCTAACAACAACAATAACAAGTTTTATTTATGAAAGAGAATTGCAGGGAACTTAAGGCCAAAGTAGCAGAGATGGGAAAATTCACAGCTTCCCAGGGCCTATTTACTAAAAGGGCGCGTTGAACATCTCATCTCACAGTCTTAACCCCTTCATGATCGGACTGTTTTTAGAATGTTGTGCGTTAGTGACCGAGGCTGTTTTAACACTTCTGAGGTGTTTGTGTTTAGCTTTAATTTTCTTCTTTGTTATTTGCTGTACCCACACAAATTATTTATAGCTTTTTTTTTCAGGACAAGAAGGGCTTTCTGCTGATGCCATTATTTTGCTCATATCATTATTGTATTATGAAAAAAAAATTGTAAAATATGGTGAAAATGTAAAAAAACAACAACACTTTTCCTAACTTTTTTTGTAAAATCTTTTACTAAGCTCCAAAAGCTAATGAAAAAAACCTGCTAAATTGATTCTAATATTGGTCTTGAGTTTAGAAAAAAAAAAAAACAATGTTTACATCAGGGCTCGACAAACCCCAGGCACCAGGTCACCATAGCGACCAGTAAATTAGACCTGGCACCTGGGTGCAGTCAGCCTCATGGTCCCCTTGCCACCCGATTTGTTTTATTTTTTCGCAGCACGAGGGGGTAAAGTCTGTGCAGATGGCACAGACTGCAAGCTCCGCCCCCTCGCACAACACGCGTCTAAGTGCCGGGTGTCGTCACGTGACATCCCTGCATCCACCAGGGCGATCAATGAAGATCGGCTGCAGCACCAATGCCCCCCTCCCCTGCAACGAGGTAAAGCAGCAGGGAGGGGGGACACGTTAAGAAAAATTTAAAAAAAACAAGAAAAAAAACTGTGTGGGGTTGTGTGATGTGCGTGTATGTAAAGTAGGTGTGTGTGAGATGTTTGTGTATATGTGTATATGTAAAGTAGGTGTGTGTGAGACGTTTACATATATACAAACAGCTCACACACACCTACTTTACATATACACATATATACAAACACCTCACACACACCTACTTTACATATACACATATATACAAACAGCTCACACACACCTGCTTTACATATACACATAGATACAAACACCTCACACACACCTACTTTACATATACACATATATACAAACACCTCACACACACCTACTTTACATATACACATATATACAAACACCTCACACACACCTATTTTACATATACACATATAAACACCTCACACACACCTGCTTTACATATACACATATATACAAACACCTCACACACACCTGCTTTACATATACACATATATACAAACACCTCACACACACCTACTTTACATATACACATATAAACACCTCACACACACCTGCTTTACATATACACATATATACAAACACCTCACACACACCTGCTTTACATATACACATATATACAAACACCTCTCACACACCTACTTTACATATACACATATATACAAACACCTCACACACACCTACTTTACATATACACATATAGCCAAACACCTCACACACACCTACTTTACATATACACATATATACAAACACCTCTCACACACCTACTTTACATATACACATATATACAAACACCTCTCACACACCTACTTTACATATACACACATATACAAACACCTCTACGGAATGACGTCTTATTTTGGGGCCTCAGCCAACATGGCTGAAGTGTCTCAGTATTGAGACACTTCGCTATGCCTGTTTTATCACAATCGCGGTATGCGATCGGATCTGCATGATTAACATTTTGATCACCCTTTCTTCAAAAAGCATGCGCTAGCAAACAAATTTATCATCTACCCGACCACTGGGGAGCCAAGCTGCCTAGCTATTACAGGAGCCTGGGAAAGTGGTACTTCCATAGCTAACCATACCAAGCAATCAGAAAATAATAAGGAGCATGTGTTACAAACCATGGATTTTCCAAGGCCTGTATTATGCACCTCATCACAGTGGAGCAAATGGGCATCACAATTGCCCTTCACCTCTATAAGTAGTATTTGATTGGTTCAAATGAGAAAGCTTCCAACATGCCCGTTTAATCTCTGACAGGCAGCAGCCATGCTTCCATGGAAAGAAGGCACCCGGTCTGGTTGGAGACTGGCAAAAGCGATCGCGAGAAAGAGCTCGCTATAGCACAAGCAAGAAAGAGCACGCAAAAGCGAAAACTAGAAAGAGCACGCGAGGGCGAAAACGATAAAGAGCGCGCAAGAGCAAAAGCAAGAACGAAAGTGTGAAAGAGTGCGAGAGAGCGAAAGCGAGTAAGAGCGAGCAAGCGCTTTAATGAAAGAATAGAACTAAAAGAACCTTATTGAGCCCGCTTTTCTTGTATAGATCTTTCATGGGTCAGACCTGGTCAGAATCTAGTGTCAGATGGAGGAAGATCTGACTCAAGATGTCTGCTCCCTGTTACTGCTACACAAGCAGAGAGGGCTCAATAAGATATTATATTTGTAGTCATTCATCAATGGTAGGAGTGGAGTAAAAGTTGTGCACACAGAAACACTGCCCAATAGTGGCACAATCAACGTATGCATTAAGGGGTTTATATAAATTAAAATCTCCCTATTTAAAATGGTGCAGTAACTGTTACACATCAGAGAAATTTCTGCTTTTCTACCTTTACAGACAGATAAGCAAAGTGTCATATCAAGCCACACGGTGAGGTCATAAGCAGGAGACTCCACATATCGATTTAAAACAGATTTTCCTCATATTTTATGCATTTGGTTGCAATTTTCCTAATAGATCATTTTTAATTTCTCTATATTTCCATTATAAAGCAGAGCTGAATGCCCTTAACACTTAATAATATAAAGTATTAAGGGCAGACAGTTATGCTTTATAATGGAAATGAACATTTCATCTCTGCCCATTTCAAATTCCCAGTTTACCCACTTATACTCGTACCTTTTTGACAAATCCATTAACACCCCTGAGAAGAGTCTGTCCCCATGGTGAAAGGAAACCACCAGTGCATCCTGAATTATGTGGTCCAGCGTCACCTGGACTTCGGAACCAAGGATCAGACCATCAATTCCTCCCATGGCAACTGGGATCTCGGATGTCAACAGAGGGCCCCTGCTTTTCTCTGGACCCTCCAATTGTCCCTCTCCATCAGTAACAAGGGCAGGAAGCTTTGGCTCCCTTGAGTAAAGTTCAGTATTACTGCCAAAATCTGCAATGCACATTGAACCATTCTGTTCTTCCGCCATAGTCTCTCTGGTGACAGAGTTAGGTTGGTCATCAGTCTTTGCAACAGTAATCTCATCTTTGTCCGTGTAAAATATATTAGAAATAACCTCTTTAGTTTGCATGCCCATCTGTACAAGTTCAGATGCCTTCTCTAACCCACACGCTGTTTCCATGGGTACTGATGTAGAGAGGTCTCTCTCCGAAGGGATTAGGCCAGAGTCGTGGGAATTGTCCATTGAGAAAGACTCATCCTTGTGAATCAATTCAGGACCACGCTCGATGTCCTCCGAGACTGAATCATGCTTAAAGTCTCTAGCTGTTTGAACAGATATTTGAGTCTCACTAAATGCCACTTCACCAGATAGGAAATCACAACTTAGGCCGTCAGAGGTTGATTTGTCCAGTTTTTTAAGGGCCGGCTCACACAACGTTTCCATTTTCATGCCATGTGTTGAACTTTTACTCCCGTGCTCGGCGTCATACCCTGCTTGGTCCTCGCCGTCATACCCTGCTTGGTCCTTGCCTAGGTCTACCTGAAGAATGTGGTTCTCTGCAGCAACTGGATTAATCATACAGGGGATGTCATTTTTGTCGGCACAATACTCAAACTCTGTGCGTACCAGATCTAACCTTTGCTTCTTCACCTTTGTGACTTGGTCAAGGACGGTCTCAATATCTAAAGAAACGGCTTTGGAATCTGACTTCCCAGAGACAATACCCGACAAAAGCACTAGATGTCCAGTGTCTGCTGTATTCAAAGCAGAGTTCTCTTCTGCAGGTTCTTCTACTAGCTTCTTTCCCTGCATAGCCTCGGCTGCCTCGATGGTCTCAAGAACCTCTTCTGGTTTTAGTTCCTCAACCAGAGTCCCTACCTCTGGCTCTAATTCTACTAATTTTTCAACAATTCCACAAACCAGATTTGGCATTTTCTCCTCTGGGATAGGCCTTTCAGATAGTTCAGCCTCCTCGAGGACAGCTAACTCTATCGTCTTATGCACGGTCCCCTGTGCTAGCCAAACCTCCTTGGAGATCGCAAAGTCTGTTGGTTCAAGCCCCTCTAACATAGTCCTCTGCTCTAAACCCATGTTCTCTACTGCTGGTTCTTGCGCTACCTCCAAAGGTCCCTGCTCTGCCACAGGACTCTGCACTAGCTCAACCTCCACCGCCACAGGCTTATGCTCTACTTCCACCAAAGGCCCCTGATCTAGCCCAACCTCCTCTGCCACAGACTCATGCTCTAGTTCCACCACAGGCCCCTGCTCTAGCCCAACCTCCTCTGCCACAGACCCATGCTCTAGCCCAACCTCCTCTGCCACAGACCCATGCTCTAGTTTGACCACAGGCCCCTGCTCTAGCCCAACCTCCTCTGCCACAGACCCATGCTCTAGTTCCACCACAGGCCCATGCTCTAGCCTCAACTCTGCCACAGGAATCTGCACTAGCCCAACCTCCTCTGCCACAGGCCCATGCTCTAACCTCAACTCCGCCACAGGACTCTGCACTAGCCCAACCTTCTCTGCCACAGGCCCATGCTCTAACCTCAACTCCGCCACAGGACTCTGCACTAGCCCAACCTCCTCTGCCACAGGCCCATGCTCTAGTTCCACCACAGGACCCTGCACTAGCCCAGCCTCCTCTGCCACAGGCCCATGCTCTAGCCTCAACTCCGCCACAGGACTCTGCACTAGCCCAACCTCCTCTGCCACAGGCCCATGCTCTAGTTCCACCACAGGCCCTTGATCTAGCCCAACATCCTCTGCCACAGGCCCATGCTCTAGTTCCACCACAGGACCCTGCACTACCCCAACCTCCTCTGCCACAGGCCCCTGCTCTAGCCCCAACTCCACCCTAGGACTCTGCGCTAGCTCAACCTCTGCCATAGGCCCCTGCTCTATTCTGATGTTCTCTGCTGCAGGTTCTTGCTCTACATTTACAGGACTCTGCTCTCGTGCCACCTTCTCCTCCACCACAGGGAACTGCTCTAGCGCCACCTCCTCCTCCTCCACAGGGGTCTGCTCTAGCGCCACCTCCTCCGCCACAGGGGTCTGCTCTAGGGTCACAGGACTCTGCTCCAGCCCCACCTCCTCCGTCACAGGACTCTGCTCCAGCCCCACCTCCTCCACCACAGGGGTCTCCTCTAGGGTCACAGGACTCTGCTCTAATCCCATGTTCTCCACTGCAGGTTCTTGCTCAACCTCCACAGGTCCTTGTGATGCCTCAACAGACCCCTGCTCTAGACCCACTACCTCCTCCGCCACAAGACTCTGCTCTAGTCCCTCATACTCCCCCACAGAACCATGCTCAACGGGCCATTGCTCTACCTCCCCCAGGACAGACTCCTGTACAACCTCAACCTCTTCTTGGGCTAAGAATGCCACTGGGTTATCTATTAACGCTTTCTTCATGAAGACGGTGTTGCCAATAAGCGTCCCTTCTTCCATGGTTGCTTCTCCCATCAATTCAACCTCTCCGTGAACTGGTTCTTCCATTCGCTCAACTTCATCAGAGTCCAACCTTTCCATTGGCTCGACATCCTGTCCCATGGAGCCCTGCGCAAGCGGCGCCGGAGAGGAAATCCAATCCTGCTTTTCCATGGCCCCAGGGGGGCCTTCCTCCATGTCCTCTGAGGAGGACAGGCATCTCATTTCTACATCATCAGAGGGCACATGGGCTGAAGGGGTGATACCTTGTCTACTCCCCTCCTGGGGGGACTCAGCCCTGCCTTCCAGCTCCATCAGCTCCTCCTCCACTGGGGCTGGCGGCCCAGACTCCCAGCTCACTTCCTCCCTCCACTGCATGGGCTCTTCCTCGCCTGGGGCCACCTTCTGCTCCTTCTCCACGGGCCACAAGGCATAGCAGCCAGCAGCCCCTTGCTCGGCCAAAACTACCGGCCCTGACATGGCCTGTAATGGAGGCCTGAGTCCTGTTACCTGGCCGGTACTGGCTTCCCCGGTTCTGTCAGGCAGGCTCAGCCCCTTTTCCCCGAGCAGCATGTCGGCCGCACTGCAATGGTCGTCTGGGGTCTCCATCTCACAGCCGGGTGGTGCGGGTCTGAGCCCCTCAGTCTCCAGTGAACTCGGCTCTTGCTCGGCGTGGACACGCTCCGGCACTGGTTCCGTCAGCCGCCTGTCTTCACCCGGGATCTTATCGCTGTCTGGCTCTGCCGCTTCACCACCTTCCCCCGGCCCAGGCGCACCAGCAGCGGCCGCCATTTTCTTCCTTTTTTTTTTTTCTTTTTTTTCCCCCGCCCTCCCCTTCTTCGAATCGATCCTCGGCCTGCTCGTTCTAAACCCGCCCCCTGGCGCAAAGAGATGCTCGCTCTCAATGGGCGCCAACACACGTCAATCACGCCCTCCCCCACCTCCCCTGCCGATGGGACTTTACCATTGGCTGCAGAAGGTCCCGCCCAAGGTGAAAAAAAAGAAAGCGAAACTCTAATTGGCCCGAACATCCTCACCTTTCGCGTTCTATTGGCCGCACATGCCTGTCAGTCACGTTGGGAACGGTCAAGCCCATACGACAGGCCTCCTGCCAATCGTTTTTTCTCTCGTGGTCTTGTTGCTAGGCGACGTAGCAGAGAGGAAAGACAGCATGGCCTTGGTGTTATGAGAAAGCCAGTGTGTGTGGGTGATAATGAATGTTAAACATATACCAGGGTAGCGCAGCCTGCTGGTGGAGAAAACTAGAAATGTTGCATTTGTATCATTTGCCCTGTACTATGCTGCTGGGCTTCTGCATTAACCCTTTACAATGACAGTAATGGGGTCAAAAAAAAAGAAATATTAAAAGACAAAATTCTCTGTTTATACATAGTTACCAACACTGGTCATGTTTCCAGAGACACATACTATTCTCTTTATACATAGCTGCCAACACACAGAGTAAGCATGCGCAGAAATGGGAACTGTGCCAGAGTGACCTCCCAAGCTCTCATCCATCCTCCCCCCTCCGCGATCCTGATTCATCAGGGGCTAAAGCTGTGTAATGTATGGAAAAATGCATACTCCGTAATACTGTGGCTCTCCAGCGTCTGATGAACTACATCTCCCATAATGCTCTTTCAGCTAAAGGCTGTCAGAGGAGTATGGGAAATGTAGTCCTGCAACACCTGGAGGGCCGCATGTTCCCCACCCCTGCTTTTGTGTATCAATTGCAGCCCTGGAGTAAGCATTGTTCCAGAGTTGTCTCTGAATAAAAAGCTGTAATAATTAATGGCCCAATCTCCACCCTGCTTATGCTTGCATACCTTCCAACATTACCCCCTTCAGTAAATTGGCATGCCAGGGAGGCAGAGCTTGGGGGGGTCAAGTCTCAGTGCTACCGACCAGTAGTGTTGTGTCAGCGCGCACCACCGGACATGAGTGTGTACACTGTGCCTGACACTGTCAGCACTACTGCGCGAGTGTACTAGGCATTCTCTGGTGTCCCATACACTGGAGAATGTGCTTAGTATTGCGGTCCTGTGTCCGGCCAATCTCTACCTCTGTCCTGAAAGGTGACACAGAGGTAGAGCTCTGTCAGGGCTGATTTAACCAATGAGCAAAGTGGGCACTTGCCCAAATCCCACTGGTTAAAGGGGGCCCAAAGAAGGTGTCTCACAGTGGTAGCGTTGTCCGTGTGACTGTCTCACACTTAGACAGTCGCACTAGTGCAGCAGCCGGCAGTCCCATCGATCAGAATGTGGTCTGGCTTACTGCCACGTCCACCAGATATAAAAGTAAGTCGTATCCGTGGGCTGTATATCCATCCTCCACGCACGCGTGGAGAGAAGACTGCAGAGGAGGACAAAGAGAGCAGCATTAAGGTGGGAGACAGTGGCATATTAATGGGGAGACTAATAGTGGCATATTAATGGGGAGACTAATAGTGGCATATGAATAGGTAAACTAGCAGTGGCATATTAATGGGCAGACTAACAGTGGCATATTAATGGGCAAATAACTCTTGAAAGATTACATCCCACGGACCCACTTTAATTAGTTAATTGATTTCCTTCACATATAACTTCCACAGATTTCTAGTCTAAAAAAATGTCTATAGATTTAAACACCTCAGTACCAAAAATATAAATATTTTCACAATATTGAATAATTGTATATACCACATTTGCTAGAATATAAGGCCAGGGTGGGATTTTTTTTTTCGGAGAGGTCTGACTATGAGTCTAGGATGCAAGTCCACTCCAAAGGACTTGGATCCTCCTCGCAGCCACAGGATGTCTGTTCACTTTCCATTTCTCACGACCGCTGGGTCACATGATGTCAGTGTGCGCAGGCTGTGTGATCTGCCACTCATGTGGGAATATCACGCCAGGTTAGTCCTGAGTGTAAAGTGGGTTGTGCGCTAAATGTTCTGTATATGCCAGGGGGAGATGACATAGGAATAGGGTCTGTATATTCTGGGGGAGATGTCAAAGGAATGGGGTCTGTATGTGTACGGGGGAGATGGCATGTGGTCTGTATATATGGGGGAGATGGCATGTGGTCTGTATATATGGGGGAGATGGCATGTGGCCTGTGTATACCATGTCATGGGAATGGAGGTTACATATACTAGTGGGAGAAAAAGTCCTGTCAGCGCAATCTGGGTGCCTTTGGGGTGTGCAGCCTGTGATTTGTGCCTGTAATTTAGGATTTCCAAGCATTATTTATTTGATCTATACATTCAGTGCTACGTGTGCATGGGATCTTCAGATGATATATACCTGTGTGTTATTTAGTTGCTCTATACCTGAGGCACTAGGATGAGTGCACAAGATATGTACAATTGTGGGATAACACATTGCACAAACAAACAGTGTAAAGGTGATCTCTACTAGCGGACTACCAGAGCACACACCTCACTTTCCCCCCACTACACACCAAGGGTAAGGCCTTCCTTTTGGTGCCCAATAAGATAAGGGCAAATGGGTGGCCAGGTTGGTGAATAAATAGATTGTGGGCAGCAAGAGGGGGCTATGGATAGTTTGGAGAGGACCTTAGGGTAATGATGATAGCTCAGGGACAGTGGAATGGCTGAGTGGACAGTCAATGGTGCTGTGGGCAGTAGATGCATGGGGAGCACGAGAGGCAGCCTGAGAGAATGTTTGTGTCCCTCAAGACCTCAAGCTGCCCTCCACTATATATGCCAGGGTAAGTCCTGTAAGAGTAAGGGCGCTATGGCAAATCCTGGGTGTACAATTTGGGTGCTGGGGCATGTCCTGTGTGTGCAGTCTGTGTGGTGGGGCATCTCCTGTATGTGCTGTCTGGGTGCTGGGGCATGTCCTGTGTGTGCAGTCTGGGTGCTGGGGCATGTCCTGTGTGTGCAGTCTGGGTGCTGGGGCATGTCCTGTGTGTGTAGTCTGCGTGCTGGGGCATGTCCTGTGTGTGCAGTCTGGGTGCTGGGGCATGTCCTGTGTGTGCAGTCTGGGTGCTGGGGCATGTCCTGTGTGTGTAGTCTGGGTGCTGGGGCATGTCCTGTGTGTGCAGTCTGGGTGCTGGGGCATGTCCTGTGTGTGTAGTCTGGGTGCTGGGCAAGTCCAACCTTTGGTGTTCATCACCCTATGTTGGCCACCCCACGGCACTCTGCTAGTCACAGACAATGGTAAGATATAGTTATCAGATAATAAAATTGTTTTGGAAAAAAATGCATTCCTAATTTTTATTTACTTGCTCTGCCCCTTTCACTCCATTTCTCTTGCCCTTCTTTTATTATTGCCCCTGGAACCTTTGCCACTGCACCTACACATATAACTTGCCACAGCACCCATTCCAATTACAGACATATGTTTGGCCTAGGGCGTCAAAAAGTCTTGCACCAGCCCTGTCAGAAGGGATGTGGGACAACGATGAAAAACACATCTTAAATGACCAATTTTCTAGTACAAAGCAGACCTGAGTCCATTTAGCAGGAGTAGCCCTGCACTTTGACAATCAGCATTCTGTACATTTTAAGTGATCTAAAAGATTCAATCAGTGATAAGATATGGTGCGATTGTGAGATATCACAGGGGAAGATTTTGCAGGTGATTAGCTATCTGGTTGGCATGATGAAGTCATCCTGGCTTATCTTGACTTAGTGGAAGATTTTATTTACTTACCCATCTCAAGATCCAAATCTTATCAAAAGAAATCTATACAGCCCACTGAAGGATAACCTTTGTTTCAGCGTGATAGCATTGTTCTATCATTACTCCACAGATCTGCTCCAAACCACTGAATGCATCAGATAAGCTGCATTTTTAGATAACGTGGAGATTAAGATAACATTATATGATAAAAGAATATATATATATTGCCATTCAAGGACACCGGAGAATCTCAAAAGTTTTTTTTTTTTTTTTAGCAACATCTGAGTTACCTGCCAGGAATGTTGTATGTGTAAAAGTCAAAATTAAAGATAAACCAGCAAACGTTCTTGACATAAATGCTATTTTCACAGGCCTTGGATATGTCCTTACCTCTTCAGCTCTTGGTCGATATCCTTTTGCCGAGCCAATGCATCTCTTTAGTGGTTATGAGGTGAGACCTCACTTGGAGTATTGTACGCAATACTGGAGACCGTATCTCCAGAAGGATATTGATACTTTGGAGAAAGTTCAGAGAAGGGCTACTAAACTGGTTCATGGGTTAAAGGATAAAACTTACCAGGAAAGGTTAAAGCATCTTAACATGTATAGCTTGGAGGAAAGACGTAACAGGAGGGATATGATAGAAACATTTAAATACATAAAGGGAATCAACACAGTAAAGGAAGATAGTATATTTAAAAGAAGAAAAACTACCACAACTAGAGGACATAGTCTTAAATTAGTGGGGCAACGATTTAAAAGTAACATCAGGAAGTATTACTTTACTGAGAGGGTAGTGGATGTATGGAATAGCCTGCCAGCAGAAGTGGTAGAGGTAAACACAGTCAAGGATTTTAAGCATGCGTGGGATAGACACAAGGCTATCCTAGATATAAGATAGGGAACGGGGGACTAATAAAAGTACTTAAAAAAAATTGGGCAGACTAGATGGACCGAATGGTTCTTATCTGCCGACACATTCTATGTTTCTATGTTTCTATAATGGAATGGAATAAGAATAGGCCTTTCATTTGGTTAACCCGAAGACATGGCACACTGTGACTTTGTTTAAACCTGTCCATGTAAACCTGTCCCCTTACTCCCCCTTGTAAACAATTTGATTACAGATCGACACTATTACCCATGAGGGTATAGCTCTATAGCTAGCAACCTTTCCCCCCAAAGGCGCTTCAGCCTGTCCATTTTATGGCTATATTCCTTGTTTTTTGTTTTCCTGGTGCTCTCCACCATGGGTGGTCTGTCCCACCAGGGGTTTATCCCCATTCTCTCTATAGACTCTTCCCCCACCCCTTTTTTTTTTCTCTCCTCTCCCCCCTCTAGTATACCCTCTTGGTGTTCTCCCTTTTTATTTTTACCTCGCTCTCTTTTTTTCCTTTATACTTAATCTTCAACACTCATATACTTACATTGTTATTACTATACCCATGGGCGTCCACAGGGGGGGGCAATGGGGGGGGGGGGGGGATAAAATCCTGGCATATTGAGTGGTTAAATCCTGGCATATTGAGGGGGCTAAATCCTGGCATATTAAGGGGCTAAATCATGGCATATTAAATGGCTGTATCCTGGCATATTAAATGGCTAAATCCTGGCATATTGAGGGGCTAAATCCTGGCATATTAAATGGTTAAATACTGGCATATTAAATGGTTAAATCCTGTCATATTGAGGGGTTAAATCCTGGCATACTGAGGGGTTAAATCCTGGAATATTAAATGGCTAAATCCTGGCATATTAAATGGCTAAATCCTGGCATATTAAATGGCTAAATCCTGCATATTAAATGGCTAAATCCTGGCATATAATGACGGTATATATCCCCCCGAAAAAATTTCTGCGGATGCCCATGACTATATCTGATGTTATTTTTCTGAGATTGTCATATTCCTCTATGTAGGCCTACAACCTGTATTTTAACTATGCTGGCTTGAAAATTGTAATTAAATATAATTTACAAAACCAAAAAAAATTCAAATTAAAGGACAACTGAATAAATTGTTTATGTATAACTGATCACATCAAGTGTAGATGTTTTAAAATGAAATGCTTTAAAGAAAGAATACAAATAAAGTACCTTCTCTAGTCCATATATTTTACGGGGGGCAGACATGTTGCTTAGAATCTTGGGTCAGATGAAGGGAGATCAGACAGTTCTGAACCAAGATTCTAAACAACATGTCTGCCTCCTGATACAGCTATACAGAGCAAATAGGGCTCAAAAAGGTATTTTATTCCTATTCTTTCATTAAAGCATTTCTTTTTAAAATATCTGCACTTGTTATAAGGACCTAAATAGCTGAATCTCAGTCTCCAAAATGAAGCATAACCTTTGCTGTGACCCCCGATTGTTAGTCCACTGTGTGAATCCATCACTGCTCAAATCTTTCTAAGATCTCCATTTGTTCTCAAGATTAATAAGCCTACTTGTGCATATTATATCATACATCATAAGCTATACAAAGTAACAATTTTTACAAAACCTACAAAAGCCAATTCATTTACTGCAATATTTAGCGATGCACAAGTTTCTCAAAAACAGGACGGTCAGAGCTTATTTTTCTTCATGTCGGGCCCTCTAACGCAGTACCAATTGCATCGCCAGTAGTATCACCCATAACACGATATATAAGGAGTCTTATTTTAGCGCTTGACATTCTAGTTTACTCACACAACTGGTTAACCCTCCTATAAATTTTACTGACAAGCTTGTCCTGTTAATGATTGTCTGCAATGATTTGGATGGTAACTGTCTGTACCAAGAGAATAAAAAAGAAATCTATAAAAGAAGTGTTGAAAAATAGATAAAGAAATATACAGTGTATAAAACTACATCTAGATAGTATTGTATCCTGTGTCGATTATTGTATTTTGTTTTTCAGTTTCAGGGAAATCTTGGGTATGACACCACCGATTGATTTTTCTCTTAGTTAATCGCACATTACTTTATGAGCATGAGGAACAGACATAGCCATAAAAAAAAAATCCCCAGCCTTTTATCTATTGTTCTAGACGTGAGAGTTTTCCAGGTCGAACATGGCATACCAGGTTCACCGACAGACTGCGCACCTTTTATTGCTTCGCCTACGCATCCATCATTTACAAATGAACCCAGCCTACTTATCGAAGTTCATCCACTCATAAAATAAAGTGATTTATTCCCAGAACCCCACCCAGTCTATGTGAATAGTGCCAAACTAGAGCAGAGTTCAGTGTAAAATGCTTTTCATTTAAACCTACCGTATTTGCTCGATTATAAGACGACCCTGATTATAAGACGACCCCCCAAACTTTTGATATTCCTTTAGGAAAAAAACTAAAAGCCTGAATATAAGACTACCCTATAGGAAAAAAGTTAAACTTGTATATATTCACATGTAAATTGCTTTTTTAATAAAAAATTATATTAAAAAAATGCATTTGTTTTTATTTCCTTTTATGTGCCAATTCTGCCTCTCCCTTGCCCCCAGCTTTGTCTCTCTCCCCCTCCCTTTGATTCCCCCCTCTCCTCTGTCTTTACCCCCCCCCCCCCGTTTCTCTCTGCCCCCTCCCTCTGTCTCTTCCCCCCCTTGTAGCTCTCTTCCCCCCTGTCTTCCCTTGTTGCTCTGTCTCCCCCCCCTGTCTGTTTCTGCCCCCCTCCCCTGTCTCTTCCCCTCTCCCTCACCCTGTCTCTCTTCCCCCCTCCACCTGTCTCTCTGCCCCCTCCCTCCCCCTCACCTTGAAGTCGATCCCTGGTGGCTAGTGGGGGGCAGCCGGGGGATGTCTGCACGATACGTGCAGACATCCTCCATGCTGCCCGACACGGCAGTCTATTATGACGGACAGCTGGTCCGTCATAATAGTCTGCCGTGTCGGGCAGCATGGAGGATGTCTGCACGTATCGTGCAGACATCCCCCAGCTGCCCGATTCTCCCTGGTGGCTAGTGGGGCAGCAGAGGATGTCTGCGCGATGAGCGCAGACTCCCCTGCTGCCGTCCGGCACGCTCGCCGGGACTTCTGTGACGAAAGCGGAAATACCCGGCTTCTTCATAGAAGCCCCGGTGGTCGTGCCGGGCGGAAGCAGGGGAGTCTGCGCTCATCGCGCAGACTTCCCCGGCTGTCAGAGAGGGGGATCCAGGTCCCCTGCAGCTCTGCTGGGGACCTGGATCCATGTCTTATAATCTGACCTCAATTTGAGGTCAGATTATAAGAAGACCTCAATTATAAGACGAGGGGTAGTTTTCAGAATTTTTTTTCTGAAAAAAACCTCGTCTTATAATCGAGCAAATACGGTATATTATATGTCACCATTTAGTAAAGGTTCTGCTGGGTTTTTAGGAGCAAACAGAATTTCACAACGAAATTTCTGATCCTCATATATAAGGGTCTATTCAATAAAGAGAGAAGGGCAGAGAATTGAGATGGGCATTTTTAAAAATTCTGCAATGCAGCTGAATGGGAGATTTTTTCTAATTCATCTACTTTGGCCTCAAGTTTGAAATTCCCATCTCGATTCCCTGACACTCTTTATTGAGTAGACCCTATAGTTGTATGTATTAGCAGTGGTTCCCAAACCAGTCCTCAAAGCCCACCCAACATTTAGGGATTACCCAGTTGTGTCTAAAGTATATTAAAGAGTCTATTAAAGAATTCCCATCATCACACATAGCAGCAAATAGTTGTACTGCATGCCTAACGCGTTTCGCATTTTAAAAATTAAGCACTCAAGGGGTCTTTCTTTTCCCCTGTTGCATAGTGGTCTCATTCAATTCATTTGCTTGGCCATCTCTCTATCCCAGCGGGAGGTGCACAATCACTGGCCAGTAGGCCCCTATTGTCAGTCCGCTTGTGCGTACCATAAAGGATTACATCATATACACTTTAACACTTTCACAAAATTAGGAGCAGTGTACTTTCATTTATCTTATGGGCTTGCCATCTTCTATACTAATGTATGTTTAGGTCTTTATCTATATTGCAGGTGCCCTCGTGAGATGTGGTAAATATACCATTTTCATACTCTTAGTCCAGGTGTGGGCACCAAGACTGGCTATGGTGGACATTTCCTCAACATTGTGACCTACAACTTATTGATGTTCTGTGGACCTTCACCGACCTTGCCACGACCATTGGTGACCTTGCATATGCACTGTAATCCTAGTCTAGGTTTGTGATGCTCCACAGGTCAAGATACATAGTGTTATTACCCACTCTTCCATTGCCTGTCTCTGCCAGGCAGGATGCAGTTTACGAGCAGCACACCCTACTTTGATTGCTCTGTAGCAGATATGACAGTGGTAGCAGTGGACGTTATCAGGCTGGCAAGACTGAAGCCACAGATGATAATTAGTGGCTCTGCTAGTAGCTATTAGACCCAAGAACAAAACCCCAGCTCATGCCTTGTGATCCTTGCAAAGCTTTGTGTGTCAGCGATACATACTCCTATCCTGATCAATTACTTACATATCAGTCGTTTACCTTGTATCCAATGTGTTATAAGTCTTGTCTGAGCTCCTGCACTTCCTTGATATATCATTGGTGATTGTAGTTGGTCGGTCTTTAGAAATCCAAGTTAGTACTTTTAGGGGCATTTTTTTTTTATCAGTATGAGAGATCTTCTCTGCTGCTTTTATATTTTATTCATACTAATTCAGGTAATGTACACACCCAAAATAGAGATAAATATCACAGAAAATACATAGTGTGATATGTCTGTATATAACATGCAAACTCATGTGTAAGTTCAACTCACATGTACCAGAGCACTGACCTGCTCAGGAATGAATATCTTCTCTCCTTATAATTATACAACCAATAAGCAGTGGAAAGGATGCCTGTTAGGGATCTTGTATCTCTGCCCAGGCGGGGACTCTATGCATGTGAAGTAGCAGAAGCCAGTTACATACAGTTACATACAGGCTGGGCAGAGACACAAAGGGCCATATTTATCAACACAAAATAGGTGGTATTTGAGGAAAAAAGGATTACAAATAGAAGTAGTCACCATAATAACCAGTGGAAAGTTATGTAAATTTGCTCCAAATTTAGCACTTTTTTACTACACTTTGTTTAGCCTTGATACATTTGGCCCAAGATCCCTAACAGGCAACCCTTTCACTTTAATTATAAGGAGAGAAGATATTCATTCCTGAGCAGGTTAATGCTCTGGTAAAAGTGAGTTGAACTTACACATAAGTCTGCAACTTTTTGTTTGACTTTATATTACACCATGTCATTTTCTATGATGTTTTTGTCTATTTTTCATGAGACAAAACCAAACTGGAGCTTCCTTAAGTATTATTTACTTTGTATATTTTTTTCCTTCACATTTTATACTGTTTTGTGTGTTTTAATGGACACAGGGTACTTACCATGTTTTCATTGTTTTCGTTCACTATTTGTTAACTTTGATGGAGTTCCTATCTGTCTCAGCTCACACAGGCTCCATGCTAGTCTCCGTATTTTGACTGAGGTGGGAGAGACAGTATGGCAGCCTTGGAATAATCTTTGAGACTTCATTGGTCAGGGATCGTCCTCCACCTATTTCTCAGTCATAGCTCGTACCTCGTTAGTAATCCAGACAGATGTATTTTACCTATAATTACAATTAAGGCTCCTAAGAAACTTCAGGATAGATTTGCCCCTCCAGCAATAAGCATGCTAAATGAGGCCTGGGCAAGCCCAAGAGACTCCTGGTGTTAAACATAACCTTGTAGGGCCCCTGTCTGAGCCCAAGCAAAAAAAAAAAAAATACCAATACAGCTGCAAAGTTGTTACCAGCAAAGATACAGTGACATATGCTTTTATTACAGTGTACATCCTGGGGATACTAGGACTGCCCACCATCCATGGATATTCCTGTTGCCCAAATTATTGGTAGATATTTTCAATCTCATAAGATTGAAAGGCTCAGTTGACCTTGCCAGGAATGCAACACTGAGGACTGAAAAGATTCCGTAGTCGGGGCATTAGCCCACTTAAGCGTTTTCACAGGGTAGATTGTTTAAAAAAACAAAGTTACATTGATATTGAATAAGTAAGTTCTAAAACTGCTTGGAGATGATTCCCTAAGCCCACTATGATCTTATCTGGTGGGTTGAGTTCTCTCTCCGTTAGAGCCATCCAGGGCGTATTTCCTCCACTTCATTTATACGTTGAGTTGCCTACTCATTTCGCCTATCCTCAGCTGTGAGTGCTTATTGAACGACCCTAATTGCCAAGCAGATCCTGTCACTGATGAGCAGACCCACTGAATTCATGGATCACACAGTTCTGCAGTTGAAACAGGGGCTGAGCGTAGCAAGGTTCTAGATATTGCAGATGCTCTATAGTTTTGATAAAGTGACTGTGTCTTGGTAGCCACCTAGAAATCAGCCCACCCTCTGCGGAATAAATCCCAATACACAGCTTTCTGCAATGCTTCGTTTGCACTATATCTAATCTGTTTATCTGAGAAGGTCAGACCCTTTGCAGAATACAATATAATTCCAGTGTCTCACACACTGTGCAAAGTCGTAAACTTAAATCACAGAATTTTTTGTAAAATAAATTTAGAAACTCAAGTGAAAGAAACACCTAATTAATCCCCAGTATGTGATATATAGGAGTTATAAATGTTATTTTAAACCAATGCCTTTAAATGCTTTAAACTGTTCTGATGGCTTATAATCATAGACTTAACAACTTATTGCAAAGTTTTTTCTAATGACTTCTAAAACTGAGTGCAAGCTATTCGGGATAGCAGAAATGTTCCCCCAGCAATGCAATGTGAGTTGAGAATTGCAACCTTACACAATAATATATGACCTTTATTAATATATATATATATATCTATATCTTTACATACAAAATAAAATTGAAGCAAAGGCACAATTTCCATTTTCTCAATAGCTCTAGCAAATTATTGGCCTCAAGGTCAACCTTAGCATCTGGCTTTAGGTCATTAACTTTTGTGTTGGTGATTATCTGAGATCCGTGTAAGGATTGGTCAGGAACGGATAAGGACAGGAGTCTGAAGGTTGTGTCTAATCTGGACAGGGGAGGAGCCTGTTCCTCTCCATCATATAAATTTCCCCATGCATGATCCACTCAATCACAGTTGGGTACCTGACAGCATCTTAATAGAACCATGTCCTTCACTGGCAAATACGAGCTAGAAACCCAAGAGAACTATGATGAGTTTATGAAAACTATTGGTAAGTGATGTTTTCTATGTGATTTTGTAAACTTTATACATTTTTTGGCTTCTATCTCTTTTACCTATCTTGTCTCTTTACCACTGGTGCACCATATACACATTGGTTATCATGTAATTGGGTCCTTAACATAAAACACTTGACTCTTTTTTTAAGACTAGAGCTACAGAACTGTGCGACACTTGGATTCTCCATGTTGTGTGGTGCTTCAATCCCTTTAAGGTTATCAACCATACTGCTAGTGATTGTGGAAGTTAATCTGACAATTGACACGTTATGCCAGCTTGTACACTCTAGATCGGTGCTTCTTAAACCTGTCCTCCAGGACCCCGAATTGGCCAAAATTTAGGGGTTGCCCAGTTGTGTTTAAAAAAGAATTTGTATAACATCCGGTATGGTTTCCTAATGGTATGGTTCCCTAACACTTAGGGAACCATACCAGGTGTTATACATATTCTTATTTAAACACAACTGGGTAATCCCTAATTCCTGGATTGTTGGGGGTCCTTGAGGACAGCTTTAAGGAGCACTGCTCCAGGTTATAGTGACATGCAGTACAACGTTTCATGATTGTGCTTTTATGGGTTGGCCAGATGACTTTATAGATAATGGTCAAGTGTCAGAACATTGGTTAGGGAAAAATCTCGACGTATCTGCACAATGACAGGGTATATTTTCAATGTAACACTTTTTTGTCAGCCTATGTTTCAGTGTTTGATTTCAAATCGACAGAGGTTGAAATGTTTTGCATTTTATTCATCCTTTTTTTTAAGAGATTTAACAATTCTGCAATAAATACTAAAGATGTCTACATTGGTTTATGTACCCATTCAAAATGACTCTGTTGGGTTCTCCCAAGTTAGAAGGACTTTTTATTTTTTTTTATTTTAAATCAGTAAATAGATATATTGTAATTTTTAGGGGGCTGTAATCACAGGGATTCTGATTTCTTTGTTTACAGGTATTCCAGCCGAAACCATCGAAAAGGGAAGAAATTTCAAGTTCAACACAGAGGTTGTCCAAAATGGTAACTCATTCACCTGGTCCCAGATCTATCCTGGCCACACCATGACCAACCAGTTTACCGTTGGCGAAGAGTCCGACATGGAGACCATGAGCGGCAAAAAGTTTAAGGTAAGAGTTCACTTAACTAGGGGGCTCCGCGAATCAAATTGTGTCAGTGGGCAAAGCATCATGGGAACATTAGTCAAGAGACAGAAAGCTCGCTGTAAGTTGGCATCAAGTCTGATGAGCAATCACATTTTTAAAGGGTCTCTATCACCTAAACATTGCTTACACTGGGAATGTAGAGCAATAAAATATTATTGAATATGATCTATACATTGTGTTAGCAGAATTGGAGAGAAATGCCTCCCCCGGGGTTCCACCCCCCCTCATGCCTGTCTCTCCCTTCCCATGTTTGTCCCTTTCCTCTTCCTTGCCATGTCTGTCTTTATCCAACTCTCCAATATCTGTTCTCTCTCTCCCCCTCCTCCCTATATCTGTTCTCTCTCTCCCCCTCCTCCCCATATCTGTTCTCTCTCTCCCCTCTCCTCCCCATATCTGTTCTCTCTCTCCCCCTCCTCCCCATATCTGTTCTCTCTCTCCCCCTCCTCCCCATATCTGTTCTCTCTCTCCCCTCTCCTCCCCATATCTGTTCTCTCTCTCCCCCTCCTCCCCATATCTGTTCTCTCTCTCCCCCTCCTCCCCATATCTGTTCTCTCTCTCTCTCCCCCTCCTCCCCATATCTGTTCTCTCTCTCCCCCCTCCTTCCCATTTCTGTTCTCTCTCTCCCCCTCCTTCCCATTTCTGTTCTCTCTCTCCCCCTCCTCCCCCATATCTGTTCTCTCTCTCCCCCTCCTCCCCATATCTGTTCTCTCTCTCCCCCTCCTCCCCATATCTGTTCTCTCTCTCCCCCCTCCTTCCCATTTCTGTTCTCTCTCTCCCCCCTCCTTCCCATATCTGTTCTCTCTCTCCCCCCTCCTTCCCATATCTGTTCTCTCTCTCCCCATATCTGTTCTCTCTCCCCCTCTTTCCAATATCTGTTCTCTCTCTCCTCCTCCGTTCTCTTCTCTCCCCCCCCCCCTCCTCTGTTCTCTTCTCTCCCCCCTTCTAGGGATTTTCTTACAGTTCTTGCTAACGCAATATATAGATCATGTTCAATTGTTTTTTGGTCTCTACATTCAGAGTGAAAAGGCTACCCTCATACATTAATAAGGTTAATCAGTCACAGCCATAATCATTCTGAAATACCTTGCTGTGCTAATGATATAGCTACTGTTCTCATCTTAAACAGTCAGGAAACGTGTTGATGAGACCTATACAAACATTAAGCAATTAATGTATGATTAAGTGGATCAGGCCTCAAACGGTACAAGTTTTCAGGTCAAAGCTGTATTTTTTTCAAATCTGTGAAATCAAGTAGAAGACAGGTCTGTAAATATTTAATATCTCAGCAATAATAAATCATAAGGGCAAAATTAGAAACATAGAAACATAGAATGTGTCGGCAGATAAGAACCATTCGGTCCATCTAGTCTGGCCAATTTTTTTTGAGTACTTTTATTAGTCCCTTCAGAGACAAATTTAATCAACTTTTTTTTAAATTGTGCTTTAGTCCCACTTTAAGCACATTATCCCACGTGAGACCAGCTAAAAATGGTGTCTTCCCAAAAAGAGCTAAAAAAAATAAAAAAAAACTCTTCAAGGACAACAGTCAGCAAAACCCCAAGTTATATTTAATGGATTGCATCAATTATCAGAATTTCAAATAAAAATGATTCAATGAAAGAATACCTTATTGAGACCTCGTTACTCCGTAGAGCTCTATCAGTAGGTGGCCATATTGTTTAGAATTGTTTAAGACCTAGGTACAAGAACAAAGTACTGAAAGAGCATAGCTGGTTACTCTTCTGAGCTTCACCACCTGGTGGCGTCGCCCTGAGGCCACACCTTTAGATTGTGTCAATGGGCTTCATTCATGACACTTACCGCTGGACCACACAGTTCTCTTACCTGGTCCATGGAACACCTTCATCACCTTGGAACACAGAGTTCAGAAGATGAGGTTCCAAGCTTTGTGGTTGGCTTTGTACCTAGCAAGTGCCCCTGGTGCCTACATGTTTTCTCGGCACACATGGGATTGTAAAGGAGGTCTTATTATTATATTACCCCATTGTTATATATATATATATATAGTCTGTTGTTTATTCAGTTTTCCTGTTGTCTCACCATCAATTTTACAGAATGTCAAATATTTCTCTTTCAGGCAACCGTGAAACTTGAAGGTGGGAAACTAGTGGTGAACTTTGATAAATACCTTCACACATCGGAGATTGCTGGCGGAAACTTAGTGGAGGTGAGACAAATCAATGTGTTCTTAATCCAGGATTCTTATGGGACAGAAAAAAAATCCAAAAGTATTATATTTTGTCTCACTGATTCAGATCACTATCATTGCCCTGCATGTTCCTGTGTGTGTTTCATGCAGAAAGACTGCATAGATCACTTACCGCCTTGCTTCCTCCCAGCTAATGGGATCCAGGAATGAGCTCCGTGAAGGAGGCAGAGAGGAGGGCACTAGAATGTTAGTGCACCTCTCTCTGGATTATTACAGTAAGCTTCAGGAGTATTTCCCAGGACCCCCTCTTGGTGGGTTGAGCAACATGGGAAATGTCGTCAATAAAATCTCAATTGGTAAGGGCAGTGACAGCTCCTGTTGTAGAATACACATCCCATAATGCTCACCTATAATGGCATTGCATTATGGGTCATATTCACCAGCTGCCCCTACAGCAATACTGTCCTCAAGCCCTTTTGAAATCCCAATATGCAGAATAAGGGTGTGCCAGACACTTTTATTCCCCTTGTATAAACCAAAGAAGAACCTCTATTTTTTCCCCCAAATAAAGCCCTATCATATAACAGGCAAACAAGTATTCACTCTCTAGCGCTGCTATCTGACAGGCTACTTCAGAAGCATTAGCATCTGTTAAGTAATAGGATATCTCTGCAGGTGACATCCTACAAGGGAGAATTATCACTGCAGAGCAAAAAATGATAAGGCAAAATCTCTGATCCAAGGCCAGATTGTCATATGCCGTAAACTATGTTTTATTGCGATACTTGTACACTCTTATCATGGAAGACTTTGGGAAGTTCCTGCTGCTCATGTGAAATAATGAGTGGAACGATTGCAAATTACTCCAATGGATAGCACTCATTGGAACTCAAATATACTTGGGTGCCCTCCCCCCCCCCCCCCCCCCCCTCCCTTAAGGGATCATGGGAGGGCTGGCAAATTTTGGCCCGGGGGGGTGGGGTAAAAAAAATATAGTTCTACATGGTGCAACTTCACCAGCCCACCCATTATCATCAGGGATAGACACAGATAGACAGTCACATCAGCTTGGTAGAAAAATTCCCAAATTTCATGATACCTCTGTATTGATAGGCAAAACATTGTGTGGAAAGACATAAACAGCTACATACTGGGGCATAAAGAATTAAAAATAATCACCTGGGTCTAAGCACAAAGTACTGAAAGAGTATAGGTGAGAACTTACCAGCCAGGGGGCATCACCCTGAGTCCACACGGGTCAAAGTGGTTCATTCGTGACATTAGCCATTGGACCATGCCCTAGCTCTTTGAGTCAAGTCATATGGCAGCCCTGGCCTGGAGGCAATTGCCCCCATTACCACTTTCCAACCTTCCCCTGAACAGGATGCTCTGAAAGTGCTCCACTAGTGTATTTACTAGATACATGTACTCAGATCATTTCTCTGGAATCATTAATGGATTTCAGTCAATAGATAATGAAGTCTGGATCAATAATTGGCAACATCAGGCTTTTAAAACTGATACTGGAGTACCACAAGGATTGCTGGGCATCACTGCCTGGGTCTCTATCTACTAAGCTATTACAATTTTTTTATTTTTATTAATGACTAAAATCTGTTTTTGTTTCAGACTTCTGTTGCTGGTGGTGTTACATTCAAGAGGATCAGTAAGAGGGTAGCATGAAGAAAGAACTGGCCCTTTCTTTTTCCAAAAATTAGTGTTAAACCAAAATAAATAAAGATTTTTACACCTTTAACGTGTCCACTGTTCTTCATATATCAGACTTTCCCCGTATTGTCAATATTTAGGGTGCATTCTCATTAAAGGGACACTCAACTTTTTGTTTAACCCTTGCTTCCTCTTTTTGTATACCATTTAAACGTACATGCCCGTTTAATCTTGTACTAAGCACCCTGGCTTAAACTGGTTATCTGGTCAAACGTTTGCATCTCAAGGCACAGTGAGTCAGGCACTACAATGCTCCGAGGCACACCATCAGTATTTAAACTGCCGCTCTCCCTTTCCTCTTCCCCTGCTGTTTCTCTCCCTTTCCACTTCCCCCTTTCAGCTCCCCTTTAATTTCCCCCGCTGTCACCCTCTCCCCTGTTTCACCCCCATTGTTGCTCTCTCTTTTTTCTGCCCTTGCTGTTTCTCTCCCCCTTTCATCTCCCCAGCTATCTCTCCACCTTTATCTCTTCTTTTCCTCTCCCTCTGCTGTATTTCTCCCTTTTCTTTCCCCCTTTAATCTCCACGGTTTCTTCTACCCATGCTGTGTCTCTTCCTCTATCCCCTGTTTCCTCTCCCCAGATATCTTCCTCTATCCCCTGTTTCCTCCCCCAGATATCTTCCTCTCTCCCCTGTTTTATCTCCCCAGATATCTTCCTCTCTCCCCTGTTTCCTCCCCCAGATATCTTCCTCTCTCCCCTGTTTTATCTCCCCAGATATCTTCCTCTGTTCCCTGTTTCCTCCCCCAGATATCTTCCTCTCTCCCCTGTTTTATCTCCCCAGATATCTTCCTCTATCCCCTGTTTCCTCTCCCCAGATATCTTCCTCTGTCCCCTGTTTCCTCCCCCAGATATCTTCCTCTCTCCCCTGTTTTCTCTCCCTAGATATCTTCCACTCTCCCATTTTTCACACTCCATTCTTTCTCTCTCCTCCCCTTCCATCTCACCATCTGTCTCTCTTCTACTTCTCCTTTTCATCTTCCCCTGCTGTCTCTCTCCCTTTCCTCTCCCCCCATGGTTTCTCTTTTCCAACCTGTAACTCAGACTTCAGTCAGCGCACCCACACACACCCTGCCTTAAAAATGCTCTGGTGTATACTAATGTACCTCAGTGCACAGATTGAAAAGCTCTGTCATATAGGGACTCAATCCACTAAACATTGCTTCTACTGTTAATGTAGAGCTGTTTAGGTGACAGTGTCCCTTTAACTGAAAACTAGAGTTGGTATATAGTCGAAAGGCTTATGATCTGTTAACTTGGATAGCTTGCTAGATGTATATCTCAAATACACAAGGTTATTATTTTATATGTATATATCAGCAACTAAGATAAGAGATATGGCTTGATCAGTAGATAAGGATATCTTAATTGTAACAAGGTCTTTGACACTAATCCTGGTTGTGGAGTTGCAGTGTCTAGGGACAGACTACCCTGTACATATTGTGTGTCAGTTCATAAAACGGCTGTATCACTGAAAATTAGTTTTTGCTGTGAATGTAGAACATTTAAAATGATTTAAAATGATCTATACATACATTGTGCAAAACTGAAAGCCAATGCCTAAATTAGAAGAAAAATGTATTTTAAATGAGTCTGGGGAGTCTCCTGCTGATGACATCACCTGTAGCATAATATGCAAATGAACTGGTTTTTAAAGGGAAATGTGTAATTTGCATACCGGGCCACAGGTGATGTCATAAGCAGTAGATTCCACAGACACATTTAAAACACATTTTTCTCCTAATTTAGGCATTTACCTGTACACAATGTCAGACCATTCTCATTCATTTTGTATTCTCTATTCCCATTAAACGATGTTTAGGTGATACAGTCCCTTTAACCATGGTGCAGTCTGAGTGAGAGTGATTCATTATATTCTCATAAGAGATAAGCAGTACAAGGCTTTACAGCTGGGGCCAGATTCCAAAGAGGTTGAATATAATAAGTAAACGATTAACATACATTTTGACATTAATGTTACATGTCTAGCAAATTCGATTTAAAGCACAACTGTCTGCAAGAGAGTTACTTATGTTTAACTGAAAGTAATATAAAGTACATTCTTGGGCTCATTATGCTTGTATAGGTACATTTTGGGCAGATTAGGGTCAGATTTCCCTTCATCTGAGCCAAGATTCGAAACAACATGTCTGCCTCCTGATAGAGGTCATAGTTGCCAATATCGGCCATGTTTCCAGGGACACATATTTGTCCCACATGCTGCAGAAAGAGCATGCAAAGTGCAGCCCGGCAGTATGTAGGATGGATATACGCACAGGCAGAATCCAATTAATTATTCAGGGTGGAGATCTCATAGGACCTACCATGATTAATTAATTGGACTTGGCAGCATGTGGAACAAATATGTGTCCCTGGAAACTAGGGTTGCCACCTGGCCGGTATTTTACCGGCAGGCCGGTAAAAAGTTGGCATCAGACCAATGTTAAGTCTATGGAGACAGTAGCAAGGGCGGTATTTTTTTCAAGAAAAGGTGGCAACCCTACTGGAAACATGGCCGATGTTGGCAACTATGAGAGGTATGCAAGCAAGGAACTCAATACAAAACTTTATTTGTATCCTTTCTTTAATGTGTTACTATTTAAACATCTAATGTGGTTTAATATGCACAGTACATGTTTACCATTGGAAAAACGTTAATTTTCATATTTAGCCTCAGACAATCTCACAAAGATATTTTTCTCTTAATTTAGGCATTTGCGTTCAAATCTCACACAAGGTATAAATAATTGTCCATCACTATTTATTTTCTATTTTCACAGCCAAGCGGTGTTTAGGTTTAATCATCTGAGTTGAATTGGCACAATATTTCTAGCTTTAAAAGCAAAATACTATTTTTATCTGCCTCAAACGGGAGCGTTGCGTGATCACCTATAGAGCCTAGTATGGGACTTCCAACCCACTTACACGACCCTACGAATACAACTCCATCAGTATCGGTAGTAATCAGGCGCGGATGCTCCATATGTGCTAAGTGTGTGCCGCACACCTAGTGCTCCGAACAGAGAGCACACAAACTCCCGGCAATACATCTGGGGGAAAGTATACGAAAAGTATAAGAAAAGTATAAGAAAGTGTTTGTCGAATTGACGTGCGTGACTCTGTTGCCGAATTCGTAGCTGCCATCGGCCCCTCGGATGTCTCTCGTGGATATCCGGGGGCTTGTGTGCTGGCTGTTCTCAGCACACAAACCCCGGGAAATACACGAGATACTGTGTTCCTCCGAGTGACAGGTATGCTCCGGGCTGGCAGTACGCCTATCAGGGGCAAGATCCGCCACTGTTAGTAATGCCGCTTATGCACACTTATTTCCCAATATAACCTGTGGCTTGGAAGGTATAAAAGTTTTGTGTAGCTATATTATAGATTATCGTTAATACTACTGAATGTTATGTTAAATATTACCGGCTACACTTACTAAGTTACCTCTATATTTTTTTTTTCAAAAAACAAAATGCGTTTCACATGTATTTGTAAAACATAGACTCTGGTTTCTCATTGTTCGTGTAAATAGACATGCCGTGTTGTGATTGTGTTATGACGCAAAAAAAACTTCAATTAAAAAAAAATGTAAAAAAATAAAAATACTATACTTTGGTTGTAAAGATAAAAAAAAATGCAGAATATCAGTGTAGCTTTAAAAAAAAAAAAAAAAAGGCCTCTTAATTCAGTAACATTCCAGTAAGGAGGGGCAGCTTTTAGAAGATCTGTTTCTGTACATGGCACATTACTTATCTAAAAATGTTTTATTGGACACCTTAAGTGGAACTAAAGGAGCTGATTGGAAATATAACCCCAAAGTAAAATCTTGAGGGGGAAACTTCCATCCAGTGTCCCTCTGAGATGACATATTTCTTCCTCTAGTGTAGTAGAAAAACTTCCTGAACCGAACTGGGATATTTAAAAGTGTGGGGGGGGGGGGGGGGTATTCCGTAAACAATAGAACCTTTTGAACAAACGTAATAGAACCTTTTATTCCATACACAATAGAACCTTTTGAACAAACGTAATAGAACCTTTTATTCCATACACAATAGAACCTTTTGAACAAACGTAATAGAACCTTTTATTCCATACACAATAGAACCTTTTGAACAAACGTAATAGAACCTTTTATTCCATACGCAATAGAGCCTTTTATTCCATTTGCAATAGGACCTTTTAACCTTTTATTCCATATATTATAGAACCTTTTGTTCTGTACACAATAGAACCTTATATTCCATACACCATAGAGCATTTCATTCCATACCCTATAGAGCTTTTAATTCCGTACACAATAGAACCTTTTGTTCCGAATCTGTCAGTATATATGAGCATTAATAGATCTTCTACCCTATAAATGTCTATGAAACAAGAACTCTCTACAGAGATCTAATTACGGGACGTATATACACAGCATACCTCAAGAGTCCATTTCCACAATGTCTCAGCAATTAAAAGGATTATTGTAAGTTAAGGATAAAGTTAACATCAGGGTCATTAACATTTACAATGTTGATGATTCAGCTGGGCTGGGATTGGTCAAGAACGGACAAAAGTTTGGGTGTGTGCCGAAGACGGGGGGGGGGGGGGGGGGGAGGATCTGCCAACTGGAGAATTTATAAACTCTCCCGTATCCAGTCCTCACATCTCACCTGGATCCCTGAGAACTGTGCAAACAACATGGCTTTTACTGGAAAATATGAGGTGGAGACTCAAGAGAACTACGATGCCTTCATGACTCTTCTTGGTGAGATGCACAGCTGTGTCCGCTCTAATGTAATTAGTTATCTGAACCCTGGGTGTCCTGGTTTCCCATCATATAGAATAGGACAGTGCTTACAATGATAGGTTAAATGACATGGCTTTGTGCACACAGGGCAAATATAATTAAGGTGGCTTCAAGAATTTTCGGCTAACAACTTTCATTTGATATGTATCTCTCCATAGTTCTGACACATAATACAGCCAGTTTAGTGGCTGGATCCTTTCTGTGCTTCTTTAATGGGATTCGTCAAGTCCTGCTGTAAAGTTTGCAAAGTCTATACTTAAAAAATCCCTTGCATGAAGCATCTACTCTGTATATTGAAGCCTTATATGTAGATTTGCCACCCTACCGGCATTTTACTGCCTATGGAGGCAATAGCAACCTGGCTTGTATGCCCCCCTTGGCCACTCCTGCTGTTAGCTATTGACTTTTTAAGGCCTTCTAAGACATTTCTGAAAGCGAGGGCGACAATCTTATGGTTGCAATGTGCTATTCCTAACACCTCGTCATGTATTTATCTTGCTGACTTCAGGTATTCCTGCGGAAAAGATCGAAAAGGGAAGAGATTTCAAGATCGTCACCGAGGTCGTCCAGAGCGGCAACGACTTCACCTGGTCCCAGATCTATCCCGGGCACACCATGACCAACAAATTCACAGCGGGGCAAGAGTCCGAGCTGCAAACCATGAGCGGCAAAAAGTTTAAGGTACGCGTGTGAGGAAGAGGTTTAAATTAGTATGACAGATAAGGGTGGCTCTAGGTTTTGGGTTGAATAATTATATCTCTGTGGGCCTCGTAAGTAGGTAGGGGTTCTACCAAGCTGCATCATTTCCCTTTACCTAAATACAGAGGAGGGGAGCATGGCTGGAGAGTGAAAGATAATGGTGGTCTTTACAATAGACTAGTGGTAAATCATGGTGTTAAAATGGAAGTAGGGTTTAATTTATTTCATTTCATTTTTTTTTTTTTATAATTTCCCTTTATTAGAACTGAAATCTCCTTAAAGGACATCTGTAGCAAATTTTTTTTTATTTATTTATGTTTGATTGAAAGATTACATTAAGTGTAGATAGTTTCTACAGAAATTCTTGAATGAAAGAATACAAATTAATACCTTAATGAGCCCTTTTACTGAGAGGGAGCAGAAATGTTACTTACAATGAAGAGAAATTTTTTTCTGTTGTCTTTCATTGAAGCATTTCAAATTAAAACGTCTACACTTGATGCAATGTTTCAATTAAACATAGCTTTTTTTGCCCACAGCTGACCTGCAAAAAATGTTGGCTTTAGATGCATTGACCCTTTGCGTTCTTGAGAGCTACACCGTCTGCGGTGATGCATCACACACAACACTTCCCTATAGAAACTGCACATTCCAAGCACTTCCCAACGCATTTCTCCGTCAAAAACCCTTTCACATCCAACACTGAGCTGTAGGTGTAAGTGACTCCACCCATGCGAAATACCTCCCAACATTTTAGACGGCCAAAGAGGGCTGTGGGTGAGGTTCTAACGAAAAAATTTATGCAACGTTATGGCCAATTGGTAAATATTTATTTAGTTTGATAAGTGACTTAGAACAAGAATAATTTGATTGTGAGTTGTATTGATCTGGAGCTTTGTGATACACTCTTACAAACCAAACATTCTGAGCTCCTAGAAAAGAGGGACAGTAGAGGAGGAAAGAGGGACAATAGAGGAGAAAAGAGGAATAATAGAGAAGAAAAGAGGGACAATATAGGAGGAAAGAGGGATAATAGAGGAGGAAAGAGGGACACTAGAGGAGAAAAGAGGGACAATAGAGGAGGAGAGAGGGACAATAGAGGAGGGAAGAGGAACAGTAGAGGAGGAGAGAGGGACAATAGAGGATGAGAGAGGTACAGGGGAATTTGGGTGCAAAATAGGGACTGTCCCTCCAACTTTGGAGGTTTGTTTTAGGGAATAGATCCTATAGTCCTTTGCCATTCATTTCAAACTTGCATAATTAGGTGATTTTATTAATTTCCCATTATGATGTTCTAGGCAACGGTAAACCTTGAAGGTGGAAAATTAGTGACCAATTTCGAAAAATACCAACACATCACAGAGATTCTTGATGGAAAACTGGTGGAGGTGAGTTTAAGAAGCGATAGGAAAACCTATGTTTTCTATGGATAGCGCTGTAATATATATTTTTATACAATCTTCTCACACACGTGAGACCTAGGTTTGTTCTTTTATAACAATAAAATAAACGATTCTGCGTGCTAAACAAGCGTGCAAAATAGTTCAAATATTAAAATGTCGCCATCGATGCCGTCCCGCGGATCTCATATATAACTGTGGATAATTCGAAAAATCCAAGTGCCAATAAAACGTGACTTCCCAAAGAATGCTCTTCCAGGGTTCCTTTTAGATATTTAGAAAGGTGGCAGCTGACAATATTTGTATTGGTTCTTGGATTTTGAGCATTCTCCACAGCGTACATGAGATCCACGGGACGGTATCAATTGTGCCATTTTAATATTTTACGGTTTTTATACACTCCTTCATAGCATACAACCATTTCTTTTATTGTTATATTCATTTTTTTGTCCATATATATAGTGCAGGCTCACCTTTCTTTTACTGTTCTTGTTATACATTTTGTAACATTTTAATTGGGTTTTAGCTGTACGTTTGTCTCATAATACTGTATACTGCTGCATGTAATTTATAGTTAACACAAATATATAATGAAGCACTGTACCCTCCAGATGATCTTCCTACCAGACAGAAGTCCAGTTCTGTCTGATTAAAAAGATTTACACATTATTTTTGTTGAAGTAAGTAAGCTATAGATTAGGGACACAAAGAAAGCGGTTGTAGTAAAGTTATGTGTGTTATAACAGGGCTGTATCACCTTAACATTGTTTTTACTGTGCATGTAGAGATTAAGAAATGATTGAAAATGATCTATACATTGTATGAGCAAAACTGCAAGCAAATGCCTAAATTAGGAGAACAATGTGTTTTAAATGTGTCTGTGGAGTCTCCTGTTTATGACATCACCCAGGGCTTGATATGCAAAATACAAATTTCCTATTGAAAACCAGTTAATGTGAATATTTAGACACCGGAGGAAACCTTTAGAAACATTTAAAACACATTTTATTTCTCCTAATTTAGGCATTTGCTTGCAGGTTTGCTAACACAATGTGTAGATCATTTTCAATGCTTTTTTTATTCTCTACATACGCAGTAAAAGCAATGTTTAGGTGATACCGTCCCTTTAAGTCCCCATAGCTTGATTGTATAGCTGCTCCTCTACGATGATGTCATTGACTCAGTGTCCCCTTTTGTTTTATAGTGTCAGAGGCACAGTCCACACTTTTTTTCCATTCAGTAAATTTACAATGCAATGTGTTTAAGAATCTATCCTTTTGCCGTTTCAGACCTCAGTGGCTGGAGGTATCACCTTCAAAAGGATCAGCAAGAGAGTGTGATGAAGATGGCTCGCTCTGTTACTTACTGAAATAAATGTTTCAATAACATAACTTGCATTCTGTTTCTGATTGGTGGCTTTGGTGTTTGGGTGGCACTGGTCGGAGGGTCTGGCAGAGGTCTGTTCAATAAATCCCTTTCATGACGCATGGTACTTGCATCCCAGGAGACGCGAGTAACTAAACGCCATATTTGTGTTCCTGGCCAAGGAACCAAAAAAAGATCTTAACAGGTCCTATGGGTCCCGGATGAAAACTTACAACGTCCCTTGTGACGTCATGGAGGAATTCCCGAACCCTGGAAGTTGGGGCAGGCAGCGATATAGCAGAATGTAGCTCACTTTGAGTTGGGATTGACTTGGTGGGTCTTCCCTGCTAAATGAACAGCGTTCGCCCTACATAATAAATTGCTAAATCGTAGTTGATGCTTGTGGAAAAATATTTATAACTAAGATGGCGCTACTTAAACAATGATCAGAAATTAGAAATATATATATATATAGAGCCGCTCACAGTGGAAAGAAAAGCAATAAGTTAAAACAGAAAGTAATACAACATAAGACTGGAGCGCTAGTTATTCAATGTTAAGTGAGAATAAAATTCTGTATATATACTATAAAGAAACACAATGAAAAATACAAGATATAAGAATATAAAATCCTTATGTGCAGGCAAAAGTCTTGAATTTGAAGAGTCTTTTTTATGAGGAAGCAGGTCTCAGGCAAAGGTATATATATATGTGCAAAAAAAAATAAGAAATAAAAATAGTGCTGTGTATTATCTGTAGTATAAATTGCAAAAACCTTTTATAATATGCAATGAACAACAGCAATATTTGACCATATATTTCAAAGGGAATATTATGTTTTCTTATATAACTAAATCCACATTAGAATCTCTAAAGATACGTAAATGGAGATGGTAATAAAATGTGCCAATAGTTGATGTTTACCTGTAACTCACCTGCACCTCACTTTTAGTAAATAGCACCCATGAAAGGGACTCAAAGGAAACACTGCTTATTCTGTGAATGTAGAGGATAAAAAAAAAAAGATGAGCAATTATCTATACATTGTCTTGGCAAAATTGCATGCAAATGCATAACATGAAAGGAATATATGTTTTAAATGTGTCTGTGGAGTCTCCTGTTTATGACATCACTTGACATGGGTACATTTGCATATCAAGACAGACGAGCATATTAAGTCACAGAGCTCCCTCTGCTGACTGGCACACCAGTGGGCCGTTGGGCCACCATGGCATCTACTTGGCAGCAAAAGACAGACTACAGAGGATGGAGGATGAATACTCACTGTGGTGGTGGGGGGGAGTCATGAAAATAATTTTGTGACCCAAGTGTGGGGAACCGTGATACCAACTACCCTTCTTATTGGTTCTGTTTATTTATATATACTATTGATTTTAAACATGCATGTTCATTAGTATTGTCATCAGGGGGATTACATCCCTTACACTTGGAAGGGGTGTGGCAGTGCAATCAGTGGTGTATCTTTGTTTTGTGCTTCCCTAGGCTGACAACATTTGGGCACCCAACCCACCCCCCCTCCACCCACGTTGCACACCTACGACATGCCCAATCACCCACATTGCACACACATTAAATTCCCAATCATCCCATTACATGCCCCTATCACCCACATTGCATATACACTAAATGCCCCATCACCCCCATTACATGCCACCATCACCCTCATTACATACCCCCACAACAACCATTACATGCCCCCATCACCCCAATTACATGCCCTCATCACCCTGATTAATTGGAAGGAGCTAAAGCTTGCTGAATGGTGGGGGAGGGAGCGAAAATGTTTGAAGCACGAGAAGTGTGCTTTAACACCCTCTGGCAAAGTGCCGCCCTCTGGCAAAGTGCCGCCCTAGGCGAGTGCCTTGTTTGCCTTGTGGAAGATACTTTACTGAGTCCAAAAGCCTCTATTATAGGACAGTTCACCATTTGTTAATCGCTTACACCATTAAAGAGAAGACCTCTTCATTAGCATATCAGACTAATCCAACCCATAAGGACGGTCTTGACGAGGTCTGCACGAGGAACACAGCAAACCACAGATGTATGTTTCGGTCATGTAACTCTGTGTCTGCTGATACTAAAGCTAGCTCCTCCCAACGATCAATGGTATGACATAAAACTCATGGACCTCCAAGCATAAGTTCATATTGGGCTTCCTCTCTCCCATGGCTTTGCACTGTAGAGCTGTATCCTGAGATAACAATGTCCACCAATAAAATTACACTGCGCATTAAATACATCGTAAGACAATGAGACGATAGCCAAACATGCTGCAAAGTAGGCTTATTAAAGAAAAACTTCAAACCCCCCCCCCCCCCCCCGACCATTACCTGGTATGCTGACACCCACCACTCATAAGGAGTAATCCGTATTGTCACTTAGTAATATACCTAATAGTAGAGATACAAGTGGAAAGAATTCTCATGGACACATGGGTGAACGAACAATTTGGGGTCACCACGTATCCTGGCGAAATAATGCAAAATACCATACCTACATGACACATTCCGTGGGCACACAATTTTTGATCTATTACTCACTCAATTTCGTTTTAGTGATCCCACTCCTCCTGCCTTTGTGCCTTAGCCCCCCGCATCTGTTGCTATTCAGGGACTCATATGCCCTTCTGTTAATTTCGCGGCTCTCATGACCTCCAAGTCCCCTTTTGGTTTCCTTTATCCATCAGTCTCCTTGTAGTTCTCATCTTACCCTTAGCCGCTATGTGGTCCTACTCCATACACTCAGCCTCTTTGTGTCTCTAACCTTCCCCTTAATCCCCTTGTTGCTCTCACCTTCCCCTTAGTCCCCTTTTGGCTCTCACCTTCTCCTCAGTCCCCTTGTTGTTCTGATATTTCCCTCAGTCCCCTTAATGCTCTCCTCTTACCATTAGTACCTTTGTGGTTTTTATCTTACCCCCAGTCTCACTTACGCATCCCCTCCCTCTTGTGGTCATCATCTCTTTCCTCTGTTCTCTTGTGGGTTCCCATCTTCTCCTTCTTTGGCTACTCTTGTAATCTTCATATTCTCCCTCTACACCACTTGTGAGCCTTTTCTCACCTTTTCCTCCCCCGTTTTGTCTAATTTGTCATCCCTTTATCGTTGTGGACCTATATAGTCCATCTCTCTACCCTTTCTGTCTCTTCGTTTCTTTTTCCTTCCTACTGCTCTCCTCTCTAATGTCCCTTACCTTTCTGAGACCCCCCCAACAACTAGAAAAGTGGTGAGGTCTTTCATGTTTGCTGACGTCATGGCAGACCTATCAGCGATCATATCCATGAATCATATCCATGATCATGTCCATGAAGGTTCCCACCTTTCTTCTATGTAATTTTGATCCCACTCCTGCTACAATCAATGGACAAGGGGTGTGGTTGTGCCCATTTGGCTGTGCCTGTGTCCTTGGATGAAATCTCTTTATGGTACTAAGTTGTTGGCACCATATAAAAAAAAGTATTAACGTAATGTAATATTTTGCAGACATCATGGCATATTAAATGGAGCACCACACTACACACAAGGGTTGACCTGCTGGTCAAAGATGGCTATTTAAAAGCCATAAACCTTAGTTGACTATAGTATTATTATAAGATGTGTAATCTGTCTTATCATTTGTACACAAGGACCGGAAGGTTATTGCTCGTCTGAGAGTAACAGGCATCTTGTATTGAGTTCATTCTACCCTTTTCCAATTGTATCAGAAATAAGATAACAAAAAAGTTTATGACTTTTCTTATCCACTTTTCAGAAGAGGAACTTGACCCACCCTCCCAGTGGCAGAAAAAGACCGTTAAGGACCCTGGGGTAATAATTTTTTGACCCCCATCCCCTCCCACCAGCTCAATATTGCTAACTGTGGTTGAGATATTGGACCCCCTTAAAGGTATACCCCTGTGTGCATTCCCCCTGACACACACCCTTATTGTTTCGGAAAGATTTTTAGAACACTTAAAGTAGAAATTATATCTTTAAAAAAAAAACTGCTCCCCATTACAAAAGGTAAGTGGGTTGAGGTGCCTTCTCTTACACAGCTCCTCAAATGTGGAAAAACCTTTCAGCAACCTTCAAATCTTTAACTAGTCTCAAATCTTGCAAGATGATGTCCACACTGCTAAAATCAGACTGAAACTCTCCATACCTAAGATGCTAAATGACAACTAAATTTGTTTTATTATAGAAGCACAAGTGAGGGAAGTTCCCCTTAGTATGAGATACTTTTGATAGTTCATGCCAGCTTACCTCTGACTGACAGCTGCCATGCTCTGGGAATGAGGAAGCCTGGTCTAGTCAGTGACTGTCTCTCTTTGGTAATAGAAATATAGAATGTGTCGTCAGATAAGAACCATTCGGTCCATCTAGTCTGCCCAATTTTCTAAATACTTTTATTAGTCCCCAGTTCCTGGTCTTATATCTAGGATAGCCTTGTGCCTATCCCACGCATGCTTAAACTCATTCCCTGTGTTTACCTCTACCACTTCCGCTGGAAGGCTATTCCATGCATCCATTACCCTCTCAGTAAAGCAATACTTGATGATATTACTTTTAAATCTTTGCCTCTGTAATGTAAGAATATGTCCTCTAGTTGTGGTAGTTTTTCTTCTTTTAAATATACTCTCTTCCTTTACTGTGTTGATTCCCTTTATGTATATAAATGTTTCTATCATATCCCCCTGTTATGTTTTAACTTCGAGCTATACATGTTAAGATGCTTTAACCTTTCCTGGTAATGCAGTGAGAGGTACAGTCACTTTCAAAGGGGATAAATAGAGGGGATCCCCTGTTTATTAGAACCCTTTGAAAACAAGAGGACTCTGGACCTGACAGACCCAGATCAGACAAGTGGGGCGATCCCCTGCTATCACTGACCAGGTGTAGTCTTTCAGCGTAAGTCAGCCTCCTGCCTAGCTCGGCCTGGGCTCGATATAGGTACACAAAAGAAACAAAAAGGTTTAGTTGTCCTTTAAATTTCTCTTCTACACTTGTCTGTGTGTTTGAATTTTAAGGCATAACCCATAGTTGCCAACATCGGCCATGTTTCCAGGGACACATATTTGTTCCACATGCTGCAGAAAGAGCATGCAAAGTGCAGCCTGGCAATATGTAGGATGGATATACGCACAGACATTATGCCTGGGGAGCATATTCAATACAATATTACCATAGTTGCCAACATCGGCCATGTTTCCAGGGACACATATTTGTTCCACATGCTGCAGAAAGAGCATGCAAAGTGCAGCCTGGCAATATGTAGGATGGATATACACACAGACATTATGCCTGGGGAGCATATTCAATACAATATTACCATAGTTGACAACATCGGCCATGTTTCCAGGGACACAATATTGCTGCAGAAAGAGTATGCAAAGTGCAGCCTGGCAGTATGTAGGATGGATATACGCACAGACAGAACCCAATTAATTAATCATGGTAGGTCTTATGAGATCTCCACCCTGATTAATTAATTGGATGGTGTCTGTGCGTATATCCATCCTACATATTGCCAGGCCGCTCTGGTCACAGTGGCACTTTGCCCCCCACAACTCTTGCCACAGTGGCACATTGCCCCCCCCCCCCCAGTTCTTGCCACAGTGGCACTTTGCCCCCCCCCCCCTCCACACACACACACATTTCTTGCCTCAGTGGCACTTTGCCCCCCCCCCCCCCCAGTTCTGGCCACAGTGGCACTTTGCCCCCCCCCCCCAGTTCTGGCCACAGTGGCACTTTGCCCCCCCCCCCCCAAGTTCTGGCCACAGTGGCACTTTGCCCCACCCCCCACCCCCCCCACAGTTCTTGCCACAGTGGCACTTTGCCCCCCCCCCCCCCCCCACACACACACACACATTTCTTGCCTCAGTGGCACTTTGCCCCCCCCCCCCCCCCCAGTTCTGGCCACAGTGGCACTTTGCCCCCCCACAGTTGTTGACACAGTGGCACTTTGCCTCCCACAGTTCTTGTCACAGCGGGTCTGGATACAGAGAATCATGCAAAACAATGGAGAAGCGCAGTTACATCCTACATTCATCCTCCCCATAATGATAATGAACACAGAACCTCCTATACAAAAAATCATGGAAGGGCAGAGTTTGGAACATTACCAGGAGATGCCCCCTCTGCCTCCAAACTGAGCAAGACAGAGAGAGGAGGATCTTCTATACCGAAAGAAGCCCCTGTGCAGTTCCTCAGAAGATACCTGAAGTCTTGCACCTGCAAAAATCGCTAAACCCCGATTATATTCAGCACCCCATTAAAATAACACTTAGGGGGTAAAAGTACGGTAAACTATAGTTAGACTGGGCCAAACTGTTTTGTGTATAACATTATACAGGTGACAAAGAGTTTTTCCCAGATTGAATGAACTGAGATCTGTTCATTATCTTGGACATGCAAAGTGTCCATACAAGGTCTCCAGTCCAGTAACGTTGATCACGGTATGCCTATCCTGTTCATCATATCCATACATTTGTCTAGAGTCTCTGCCATTCAGTCTACGCCTGAGGTTTGCCGGAGTTAGCGCTCAAGGTACCCTCTTCTGCTCCTTGAGGGGCTATAATTTAATGGAGAAAGGCAGTTTACACCAGAGCAGGTCCTTGCTCTGCCACATGTGAGTTGGATACGATTGCACTAAAAATTTGTACCCTGTGTTATTCATTATGTTTTGTTTGTTTTTTAATCCTACATGGTGATGATTACACATCTATATTTATTTTTTTCTGGAGAATGAGCCCAGTATGAGCATTTATTTATTTTTTAAATTAAGATTATACGTGTGATATCACTTTATTTACGCGTGTAGTCATTTGGAGATACGGCGCACCTCACCTTTTGTTCTTTCTATAATACCTAGCTCTGAAAATTAATTTGCCACCCCGGGTGTATTCAAGTTTTATCGAGAAATCATTGAGATCATCATTTTGCAAACTGTGCGTTATCCCAGAGGAAAATTCCATGTGTCGACATCTTTATTATCATGCTAATTCCCTGCAGGTCAATAACACCATGCTCTGTGTCTTATCAGATTGTCTGCAACATTTCCAAGATTTGGACTGATAAGTGTAGGAGGCGGAGACGAGGGACACAATGTATAAAACCTCAGCACCTCTACCCTAAAAATAAAGGCACTTGCTCACTTGACTCCACTGCAGGATTTTCCAGCTTTCCCCAAATCCACAGAACCACCATGTCCTTCACAGGAAAGTATGAAGTAGAGTCCCAGGAGAACTACGATGCCTTCATGAAAGTCGTTGGTAAGAATTTTGTTTTGATTTCTATCAATTGGCATATTTCAATAGCGTATATGAAAGACAGTCATACTTTTTTCCCTCAATGCACAATATTTAATCAAAACACCAGTTGTGTCTGTAATTAAAGAATGAGCTATGTCTGTTTTCTCTTTATCATCCGTGCTGCTATTTGCTCCATCATGGACAGTTGGAGGACCTGCTGGAGGTCTTGCTCTCCCCGCTGTAACTGGTACCCAATACCATAGAGAGGTATTAAAGGATTTATTATGCCTTAGGTAGGCAGTGCTGCTCTATGGTTTCTGTATAATTTCTCCTTCCAGTCCAGGGGTAGGCAACCTTTGGCTTGCCAGATGTTGTGGACTTCATCTCCCATGATACTCTTACATAAAGGGAAATGTAGTCCATAATATCCAGTGCCGGATGTTGCCTACCCCTGTTCTAGTCATTGAAAAGCTGGGAAGGTCTATTCACTGAGCAGTGAACTATGGGAAATCAATAAGGGAGCTGCACAAAAATCGGGCACCATTGTTCAGTGAGCAGACGTCAGAAAGACCTCAGCCTCTAGTAAGATAGCAGGATCTCCAGATATCCATGATAAAGTAGTAGAACTGAATTCTATCCCCATCGAACTGTATAAATGAACATAAATGACATTGGACCCCCAAATAGCTCTGTCTCTAATATGTGTCCTTTTTTAGGCATTCCTGACGAAAAAATCGAGAAGGGAAGAAGTTTCAAGTATACCACGGAGGTTACGCAAAACGGCAATGACTTTGTTTGGTCCCAGGTCTACCCAGGGTACACCTTGACCAACAAGTTCACCATCGGAAAGGAGTCTGAGATGGAGACCATGGGTGGCAAGAAGTTTAAGGTAAGTCGTTTCTGCCTGCGGAGCTGACATATAAGTTTTTGGCTAATTGGAGCAGGGGGGGGGGGGGGTGATGCTAACATTTCTTTATCTGCCAATGACCACATAATACGCTGATTGTACCCATAAAACAACGAATGACATACAATGAAAAAAAAAAAGTGAAACCGTGTGTATGACATGTCAAACAACTAATCAATATAGTCGCTTATTGATTATTAAATCAATAATCAATATATATGTTTACATAAGAAGATATACTTCATTGACATGTTCTTTCTCCTTCGGCAACATGGCCGCTGATTTTGCCAATATGGCAGCCAAAATAGAATGCATGCATATCTATCTACACTCGATTGGTGACATCAGCACGCAAAAGCATTGTGGGTTGGTGCTTTTACTGTTTGAGAGGGACAAGCCTGGTGAGTTTCTCCTGCTGCAAGAACTCAATCGGCCCAGCAGAATGCATTGTTACATCACACAGGGCCAGCTACGTTCTTCTATCAGGAGGGGCTCCCCAGGTTTATCCCTGTACAATGTATAGCTAAGTTGGTTTGATGGGTAATGTAAACTCACCCGCACCTCACTTTTAGTGGATAGTTCCCACTGTTTCTTCATACCACTGTACCAAAATATTTGATTAAAGAGATCAAAGCTGAGCCAATAGTTGCTCTTTTGAAAGTGTGATCTCAACTCATTTGACCAATTTTTGCATCCCGCCTACTGAGTTCTACAACTCCTATCATAAATGGAATGTCAGAATGATGGGAGTTGTAGTATCCTGCATATGTATCCCTGTTTTCAGGAATGCCAGATAGCTGACATATTAAAGTTTGTTACCTGTGGTATAATATTATTAGTTTATCTTTATGTTGTTGTTTTTTAATATTTATTTTTTTCTGTATTATATTTGAATTAGATTTTATTATTTTTTCAAACAATTTTACTTTCATATTATATTTTAAATAAGCCAAAGTCCTCCCCATAGCAGTCAGCCTAAATGGAGTTTGGCTGTCTAAATGTCGGCACGGATAGTGTCCACAATGGCCACCTTTTGGGCCGGTTCGAGATTACTTCGGTGCTTTCTGAGCATCCTCAATTTGAAGGCTACCTAAGTGATCCGAACTCAGAGCTCCGATTTTCAAAGCTAACTGAGTGGTCCGCTAAGTAATCTAGCTGTGGAGCTCTGTGATAGTTGCCCCTGTTTCTGTTCCATCATCTGAATAACTAACATGCCATTTTTGTTTTATTTGCAGACAACTGTTAAACTGGAAGGTGGAAAAATGGTGGTTGATTTCCCAAATTACCATCAAACTACAGAAATTGTTGGCGGAAACCTGGTGGAGGTAACATATTATTACCTTGCGGGTCTAGCCATCACACCTAAACATTGCTTACAATCAAATGCACAGATTAAAAAAAATATATATTTTAAAAGTGTCTCTGGGGACTCCTGTTCATACATCATCTAGTAGTTTGATGTGCACATTACCCACTGCCCATTGGAAGGTGATGTCATCAACAGGAGACACCACAGCATAGTTGCCAGCAGTCCTGATTTTGACGGGACAGTTCATTTTTTTTGGGGGGGGGGGGGGGGCCATGTCCCGTCAAATTCGTATCTGTCCCGGCATTAATACTGCATAACACAATGTATACACCACTTGTGAGCATTTTTCATTCTGTTCACCCAAGGTATAAATAATGTTTCATCGTCCTTTTAAAATTATGCTAATTGAAGAGAAAAGGTGTTTTTTTTTTTCAATTTTCAAAGTGTCTCATATCTATGACATCACCGAATAACTCGACATGCAAATCACACATTTGCCACTGAAAAGCAGTTCATTTGCACCTCAAGCTACAGGTGATGACATAAACAGGGACACATTTTAAACTTAATTTAATTGAAATTATTTTGGATTATTTTTTATGCTCAACATTCACAGTGTAAACAGTCTTTAGGTGACAGGGTCTTATATAAGTTAACAGTCTATAAAAGGGTCAGAACTTATTAAAAGCACATAAACACTTGCAGTACTTTTTTCATTTTCTTGAAACAAATCAATTATGGGGCAAAGATCCACTGGATTCCATGGTTTAATACTTTGATCCATAAGTAACCTTTAGAAATAACCAATATAATTCCCAGCATGCCCCTGCTTTTCTTTTCCTGTCTCATTGATTAATGTCTTCCATCATTTTGGCATGTCGGCTGGATGAACACCCACTTTGGAGGCCCTTTTGTCTTAATTTTGAGACTAAGTCAAATTTGACTTAGAAAAAAACTCCAGGTTCGAATGCTTCCCCATGGAAAGGAAAGGGATGATTGAAGCTGTTTTTGAGTCAGGTGCCAAATTTGACTTAGTCTAAAAATGAAAGTAGACCTCCAAAGTCCAATTTTAGTGAAAAGACCCAAATATAAAAAGAAAGAAAAAGAAAGCTCATAGGGATATCGTACTGAAGCAGAACCAGACCAGCAAGTATCTTCTACCCTTGCTATAGACCTTGCTTTGCCAGGATGCTTATAATATCTCAAGGAAGAATATCTCAGATTCTTTTCACACCTTGAAAAGTATCAGTTCGTTTTTTTGAAAACTTTTCTTATCTTTCCATTCTTCCAGATCACTGAAGCGGGCGGGGTCACGTTTAAGAGAGTCAGCAAGAAAGTGGCGTAAAATGGGACGCTGGCATCAAACACTCACCTGTGCTTTCATTTGTGATAAATAAACATTGTTTGCCTAATATATATATGTCTCCATTTCGTTTCTTTTTTTTTTTAAACTGGTGGTAAAGTCACAAGCATCCAATCTAACGACTGAGAAAAAATAAAATAAACCTGCAAGATAAAGCGGGGGGGTGGGGGGGGGGGTTTGGTGGTTTACCTTTTCACTGACCAGAGAATCCCTCTAATCTTTTACACAAACATTTAAAAAGACCGGGTGCCTCTTTAAACAATTTGCCAAAACAGGATCCTCGATTCTCAGCGTAGGTAAGACCTTTGATTTTTGTGCAGGGACAAAAATGGTGAGTTTCTCCTGCTAAAGGGAGAAGCGCCCCTGCAAAATGGATTGTTAAAAAAGTCAGTTTTTAAAGACTTATGTCTCAAATAAATGAATAAGCTGTGCCATTCCTAAGAAAAGAAACCTGCACACAATTTTCCATTATTTTAGCATTTGCTGCCATTTTTTTCCCAAAAAAACAATGAGTGCCCCCGATGAGATCCATCTGCAATTCGGAGGTGCCGTTTTGGCGCCGAATATCGGCAGATGTTGAGTTGACCCTTTAATTTGAATTGACGTATATGTAAGCTATGTAAAGATTATACAATTACCTAAATGATTGGACAAGTGCACTTTTCCAGGCCATGCCCCCAGCAACTCCCCTAAAACCAAAGTAAACCTCTTAGGACATTTGAAAAGTTGGCAGGTATGTGCAGACAGAGCCATGGGACCTATACAAATCTTTAAGGTCCTAAACTTTAACCCCCCAGCCCAACCAAATTTTTAGCATCGTCTTCACTCTCAAAATGCCTATATTTGCTGCCTTAAAAAACATGTCCTCCATCTCCTTAACAGATGCACGTGGGTTTACTGTTGGATGTGTCTCACAGCTGAGACACAGCAAGTCTGGAGACTGGCGTGAGAGCAGACACGCTTATCTGATCAGGGTCTGCTATTTCGGGCCTAGTAAAGGTCCTCTCTACTGACCCCACGTAAACACAAGGGTGAAAAATAACGCGTAGTGTCCCTTTAAATCTAAATCCATCCTCCAGTGTGAACCAAATATATAACATGAAACCAAATGTTCTTTTTTTTGTCATTTTACTGACAATATCTTCTTTTTTATGGATACAGTAATAGAATAATTTTTTTTCATTTTTTTTTTTACAATTTAGTAACAAGGCTTCAACTTCAATACCCTATAAAACTTTATACAAAGTACTCTTTACATTGAAGCAAACCCGGTTAGTTCAGAAATGTCAAATATCGTTTTTTTGTAATGAAATCACATACAATAATAATTAGATACAAAGATGCACTTGTGCATATAAATGAACTGTTTTTCTTGGCAGTGTTAAAGTCCCATATATCTGTATATGTTTGTATATTATTTCTTTTATATATATATGTATATATATATATGCTGTTTTTATTTGCAAAGTGATTAACCATTTCCTTACGGCAAAATAAATGCATATCTGTTTATAATGTTACTGCCACTAACCAAATGCATAATATTTCTGAATAGCTTGATGTCATTTACAGTTGTTGTTGGGGGGTTGTCTTCGTTCCCCCCACCCCTCTTTTTCCCCAAACCCAGGGGAGAAAAAACCCCAAAAATTGCTTAACGGAAAAAAAAAATGAACACTGTAATAGAGATTACAAGAAATAAAATCATCAAAAAAAATATATGTTTTTTCGATTTTTTGGCAGTTTTTTGTCTTTTTTTTTTGTTTGTTTTGCTTGTTTTTGTTTGAAAATGCAGTAGTTTCAAGTTGTCTTACAGCTCGCTCTGATCGTGGCCTTCTTCCCTCCCCCTTTTTTCAGAAGACACAGCCTTTCTAGGGTGGGGTTGCTTCTATGAGTGTACGAAGGCACACCAAGGAAGAGAGAACCTTATTTGTTTGTTATTAGAAGATTGTAGTTTCGTACTTGGTGCTAATTCCCCTTTTGGTTTCTTGGCCTGGTTCAACAATCCAAGGCAGGTTAGCCAGATTCTTTTGATCAGGCTGGTCTATCTGTAATAAAAGAAGAAAATAGAAAGTAAAAAAAAAAAAAAAAGCATTTATAGCTATATTTGGAGAGATTATTTTCTGTATGCATATCCATAAGTCAAATGTTGTTATAGCAACAGTAATAAAACTATTACCTTTATTTGCTCTTTTTAGGAGACAGGAAGAGTTCACTTAGCCATACCTCCCAACTATTTATACAGTCACACAGGGCCAGTTTTGTTTTTGGGGGAGTGGTTAAAGGAGTGGGTGGGGCAGGTTTACGTGGCCGATTTATGCAGTGTGATTATTTAGTACTCCAAATGAAATAATACCGTATTTGCTCGAATATAAGACGACCCTGATTATAAGACGACCCCCCAAACTTTGGATATTCCTTTAGGAAAAAAACTAAAAGCCTGAATATAAGACTACCCTATAGGAAAAAAGTTTAACTTGCATATATTCACATGTAAATTGCTTTTTAATATTTAATAAAAAATTATGATATAAAAAAATGCATTTCTTGTTTTTATTTCCTTTTATGTGCCAATGCTGCCTCTCTCTCCCCCTTCCCCCAGCTTTGTCTCTCTCTCTACCCCCTTCCCCCCCAGTGTTATCTCTCCCCTTTCCTTCCACGTTGTCTCTCCCTCCCCCCCAAATTATTCTCTCTCCTCCCCCAAACTTTTCTCTCTCTCTCCCCCTCCCCCCAACCTTTTCTCTCTCTCTCCCTCCCCCTCCCCCTCATCTTGTCTCTCTCCCCCCCTCCCTCCCCCTCACCATGTCTCTCTCTCCCCCCCTCCCTCCCCCTCACCTTGTCTCTCTCTCCCTGGTGGCTAGTGGGGGCAGCCGGGGGATATCTGCACGATACGTGCAGACATCCCCCGCTGCTGCCCGTCACTTCCGCCGGGGCTTCTATGATGAAGCCGGAAGGTACCGGCTTTATCATAAAAGTCCCGGCGGACGTCTGCGCATTGCACAGACATCCACCGGCTGTAAGCTCTGCGGGTCACCTGGATCCCAGTCTTATAGTCTGACCTCGATTTGACGAGGGTTTTTTTTCAGAGCATTTGCTCTGAAAAAAACCTTGTCTTATATTCGAGCAAATATGGTAATAATGAAAGTAAACGCAAACATTGCTTATACTGTGAATGTAGAGGATAAAAAAAGGATTGAAAATGATCTATACATCAAAATTCGGCTAAAAATGTGTTTAATTGTGTCTGTGGAATCCCCTGCGGCACGGGTGTACTGTGAAAAGTGATGTGGGGAACAACTGTACCATGGAAAGTGATGTGCGTAACTATTGTACTGTGGTAAGTGATGTGGGAAACTATTGTACTGTGGAAAGGGATGAGGGGAAATATTGTACCGTGGAAAGTGATGTAAAGAACTACTGTACTGTGGAAAGTGATGTGGGGCATAAGAGCATTAACGGTAAAGGAGTGCCCAGTAAAGATTAGCAATTTTCTGGTGACCAGATAAGACAACTCAACTCTTATTCACCTATAGAATGAACAGTGAATTCTAGAGCCTCCAGAACCAATTCAGTTGCTGAGTAGCAATCAACCGTGAAATTGTTCTTGGTCATGTTTAACTCACCGTTGCCTTTCGAATGCTAACACGAGGTTTGGGGATGGGTTTGGAAGGCTTGCTGTCAAAGCTTTCTGGAAGTGTTGAAGAATGGCCTCCTTTCCTGGCCTGCAGTGCTAATTGATAGGCCACTTCAAAAGCCTGGCCGAGAGTTAAGATGATCTCATACGCTAAATTCTGGAAAGAGAAATTCCAAAATTAACCTCAACATTTCAGCAACAAAAACACTCTTCTGAATCAGTAGTGCATCTTCCACAAGGCAAACAGGGCACTCGCCTAGGGCGGCACTTTGCCAGAGAGTGTTAAAGCACAAATCTGGTGCCCCACCGTTCAGCAAGCTTTAGCTCCTTACAATTAATCGGGGTGATCGGGGCATGTAATGGATGTGATGGGGGAATGTAATGAGAGTGATGGTGGCATAAATTGGGGGTGATGGGGCATTTAGTGTGTACGCATGTGGGTGATGGGGGCATGTAATGGATGTGGTGGGGGTATGTAATGAGAGTGATGGTGGCATATAATGGGGGTGATGGGGCATTTTGTGTGTATGCATGTGGGTGATCGGGGCATGTAATGGATGTGGTGGGGGTATGTAATGAGAGTGATTGTGGCATATAATGGGGGTGATGGGGCATTTAGTGTGTATGCAATGTGGGGCATTTAATGGGGTGATGAGGCATGTCGTAGGTGTGCAACTTGGGGGGGGGGGGGGGGGGCCCGAATTTTGTCTGCTTAGGGCAGCACAGAACCAAGATACACCACTGTTCTGAATACTGGAGGTGCAGGGTTATAATATAATCTCCTCATATCTGTGTGAGTGTACTGCCATTTGGGGAACAGATCTACCTGCTCTGCTCCCTCCCACCAGACCACCCTTTTTTTTTTTGTGTGGAGCAAAATTTACTGACAATTGGAATTTACAGTTTGGTGACTCTAAAACCTAATTGGACATTCGATCTTGGTGACAACGAACGTTATTACGACATCGTTATGTGCTACGGTCAGCATTCTTGAACAGGTCTGACTACGGAATTCCAATGAAACTGACCACATCGAAGGCCGTGAAAACATGGCAGTAGTGTAAGTTGGATTTCAAGTCTTTTGTGATGTACGCAAAGGTTGAGAGATCTTCAGGGTCCTGCGCGGCGCATGAGATATTACGGATTTCATGTTCAGCAATAATCGCCTGAAAGAAAACCAAAGCAGATTAAAAACAGAGGCCCGACAAACTATTGAACTAGTTTACAGATTTTCTGGGGATTTTTCCAAATTATGTTGTCGCTATGTTTTGGCGTGTGTAGATGTGCGGCACTGGCCATTTTGGAATTGCATCACAATTTTTTAGACTGCGCGTATTCCTTTTTAAGAGACATTTGACATATATAAAAGAAAGGTTGTCAATCAGAATGTGACATTTCCTGGGCTGAGTTAATTAGCTGCCAACATTCTGCTGTGCCAGAAAGGGGGATTTTCACAATGATGCACAATGCCTACTATCCTCAAGAAAGAAAAATAGGCCAAGATTTGTTTCAAAAAAATCTATTTTTTTATTTAAGAAAACTGCTAATTTTTTTTTTTTTTTTTTTTTTTTTTAAATTAACAAAAAGCAAAGGCGGTTTCGAAAGTAATATGGATGGAAATAAAATTCTCATGATATAGGCATTTTAATTAATGGCTGGGCTCAGAGCATTCTGATTTATGGTAGGGAGAGGGAGCAGTCGAGGTGCCAGCCACATTTTTTTTTTAAATAATCGAAATCTGTGCTGCAAGCTTTAAATAATGTAAGTTTGGACTGTATAACATGAAACACAGCCATATTCCCTGGGCCTTTCTTACAAGCTCCTTTTAAAACAATGAAATTCAAGCAGCAGATACGCCCAGGAAAAGGATTCTGGGTAACGGCATGCAGACGAGCACCTAGTGTTTAAATTGATTAATCAGAAGGGATTAGAGAATTTTATGTTGGCAAACCTGGCAGACAGAATATGCAGAATCAGCACTTAAACCAAAAAAATGCTGTTTTCCCCGTTTAGATCATCATTTTGGGATCTGTCACTGTCAGGTTGGTTCACTGCACGCTAGACACTTATCATGTCTCGTCTGGGCTTATTTTCATAGCCCAACTTGCACCCCAATCGGAGCAGCGACTAAAGCCATGTGTAACCCCTTCAATACCAGCGGGGCAGAAATATCCAATTTACTTGGCCCCATCCAAAAAACATAAACCCAGTGGATATAACATGTGAGCTCGATTCTATCTACGTGTGTCTGCAGGACTGCGATTCTGTCTCTGCCAAAACCAGACGGGTCTATTCAAGAAACAGTGACGTGTGGGGTACTGACAAGGGAACTGCAAAAACCAAGCATAAGTTCACAACTTCAATAGGGATCTAATCGGCAAACTATTTAACAGCAAACTTTTTTTTTTTATTCCAGACACAGTGAGATCCGGTCCCTATGATGCTCAGCCAGGCAGCTGGCGTAAAACAGGTTGCTTATGCCACCGTCTTGAGGGGATGGTGTTTATTCTTTCAGGCTGAAAGTCTGGATTATTTGCTAGTTTGATGCAGTTGTTTCTGTCTCCCAGGAGGGAGATTTTCTGAGTCACTGACTTAGTATGTGCCAGCCGTGTTCCCAATCCTACAAACACGCTGAATGGAAATTACTTCCAGTGACGTTTTTTTAACCTTGAGTGAATTTAATGAAGAAGCTACGCACTGACGAACAATTTCATCCGCCACTGGGGGCAGTGGGTATGTGCGACAGTACGGCTTTAACTCTTAAAGGGAAAGACACCACTGGAATGCTAAAGACTACTTACATAGACCTGTCATACACCAATGACAAGGCGGCCTTTTAAAACAAAATTATTATTGATTACAATCATTCCTCGAGTTGTCGACTGTTTAGTGAAAGGGACCCCTCATGGTCGACCCACCCAGTCACAGAGGCATCAGCCATAAGTAGCCAATCACCAATCAGATGATCTCCCTTCACTGGTCTATTGTAGTGTGGGGGAAATGTAGAGAGCAAGAGATCTATGCTTCTGTTGGCTCAGACCTCCATCAGAGCTCCCTCACAGTCCTGTGTGCTGTTTAATACAGACACTGCTGGGGTATGAATAATATTGCACAGTTGCCAACATTGGCCATGTTTCCAGGGACTCTTATTTGTTCCACATGCTGCAGAAAGAGCATGCAAAGTGCAACCCGGCAGTATGTAGGATGGATATACACAATCCAATTAATTAATCAGGGTGCAGATCTCATAGAACCTACCATGATTAATTAATTGGATTGTATCTGTGTGTATATGCATCCTACATACTGCCGGGCTGCACTTTGCATGCTCTTTCTGCAGGCGAGATAATGCTGACTCTTGACCTTCCAAGCTCCGCCCACCCGCGCTGCATCTCAGCTTTCTGCACCCTTCTGTTGCACAAGAGTGCTGATCCTGAGATTAGCACAGGAATGCATTTCAGCTATGCTGCCTGTCTCCCCTATATCAGTCCTGCTGCACCCCTGGAACCCGAGTGCAGTGACTGGCAGTGGAAGGGTAGCTCCCAGGCTGGGTGGTCATGAATTCAGCCAATAGGAAAAGCTCTGAGCTGGAACTCTCCAGAGCAGGAAAGACATGATGCAGCAGTGAAGGCGTGTGGGAAGCCTGCACAGAGACCACATCCTGTGTGAAGTCCCTGCAGCTCCTGTTTAACTGAATAGTGGTAAGGAGTATCCTCTCCCTTGTCACAGGGCATTCTTCTATCAGTAACAGCCCCCCCTGCATTGCAGTAACCGCCCCCCCCCCCCCGTGCATTGCAGTAACAGCCCCCCTGCATTGCAGTAACAGCCCCCCTGCATTGCAGTAACCGCCCCCCCCTGCATTGCAGTAACAGCCCCCCTGCATTGCAGTAACCGCCCCCCCCCCCCCGTGCATTGCAGTAACAGCCCCCCCTGCATTGCAGTAACCCCCCCGCATTACAGTAACAGCCCTCACCCTGCGTTGCAGTAACAGTCTTCCTGCATTGCAGTGACCCCCTCCCCTGCATTGCAGTAACAGCCCCCCTGCATTACAGTAACAGCCCCCCCCTGCACTGCAGTAACAGCCTCCCCCTGTATTGCAGTAACAGCCCCCCCCCTGCATTGCAGTAACATCCCCCCTGCATTGCATTAACAGCCCCCCCCCCCCTGCATTGCAGTAACATCCTCCCCCTGCATTGCAGTAACAGCCCCCCTGCATTGCAGTAACAGCCTTGCCTGCATTGCGGTAACAGGCCCCCCCCCCCCCACACCTGCATTGCAGTAACAGCCCCCCCCTGCATTGCATTAACAGCCCCCCCCCCCCTGCATTGCAGTAACATCCTCCCCCTGCATTGCAGTAACAGCCCCCCTGCATTGCAGTAACAGCCTTGCCTGCATTGCGGTAACAGGCCCCCCCCCCCACCTGCATTGCAGTAACAGCCTCCCCCTGCATTGCAGTAACAGCCTCCCCCCTCCCCCTGCATTGCGGTAACAGGCCCCCCCTGCATTGCAGTAACAGCCTCCCCCTGCATTGCAGTAACAGCCCCCCCCCCCCTGCATTGCGGTAACAGCCCCCCCTGCATTGCAGTAACAGCCCCCCTCCCCCTGTGCTGGGTAGATTTTGAACTTTATTGAGAACTGGGTTGCCCTGGCACAAAGAGCAGATGGCACAAACTCCTTTTTGTCAGGGCCAACCTTGAGCATTGGGGCAGGCAGAGATCTGATACCATATTTGCCTGTACCACTTTATTAATCCCTTTTCATTGGAAATCTAGCAAGAATTAGGGTTGTCACCTTTTCTTCAAAAAAATACCGGCCTAGGTACTGTCTCCATAGACTTAACATTGGCCTGATGCCAATTTTTTACCGGCCTGCCGGTAAAATACCGGCCAGGTGGCAACCCTAGCACGAATGCATATCACGACAGAAACAACATTCTATTAACACACATTCCAATTTCGCCAATATTCCAAATATTTATTCATACACCTTTCATCCACAAGACTCCGACAAGCTCACCTTATTGGCAGCGTCCATAAACTTTACACCTTTGTAAGAAACTGACAGGATTATAGTGGGGACCTTTTTCATCTGCTCTGTTGATTTCTAGAAAGACAAGAATACAAACATGCACCAGTCTACATTATTCTCCAGACACCAGTAATATAAAGGAAACTGTGTCCCTAAAAATATCTTAAAACTACTGATAAATAAATGCAAAAACAGGTGCAAATAGATTTTAATGGACTATTGATTGCCATTTGGGGGGGGGGGGGGTGATGTGTCCACTTTTTCTAGAGTCATTTTTCTGGTTTATGTAAATGTCAGATAGCAATAGTTCTTCAACCTCCACTGTCGTCGTCCCCCCCCCCCCCCCCCCCCCCCATTCTATTGTTTCAAATCAAATTTAGTCTGGTATGGAATTCTTATCTCCTCAGCCATTGACAGAATGATCTATTCGCAAAAAAGTGAGGTGCTGGTGAATCAACAGTTACAATTCCACCAGTGGAATTCCAAGACTTTTTAATAAGACAATAGATATGAAAAGTTAAACTCTAGATATCAGATCAGTATGACTCATAATGTGATGTTCATCCTGTCATGTTGCTGTGGAGAACTGGGAGGAGTGGCTTGGGTGGGGGGGGGCATGTCGCTCGGCATGGAAGCCTAACACACATAACCCTGCCATGCACAGAATTAGTCTCCTCGTTGATAGAGGGGCGGTGGTCGAAAAACAGGATAAAGCAGGAAAGTTGAGGGTCATGAAATTGGTTGGATCAGGCTTGAAAGGAAAGGGAATAAAATGGCTGCTTCCGCACCTTGCAAAGAGTGCTGCAAGGCGGAATGGGACTGTTCTCCTTGGCCGCTTCAATGCGGTACTTACAGCACCTGACAGCCCAAGGACTGTCAGGTGCATCATCGATTAGGTTAGTTTTAAAGTCCGTTTAGGGTTAGTATTAGGGGTTATTTTTCAGGCTAGGGGCTTAGCTTTAGGGTTAGTATAAGGATTAGTTTTAGGGTTAGGGCTTATCTTTTGGGCTAGGGGCTTAGTTTTAGGGTTAGTATAAGGTTTAGGGTTAGGATTAGGGTTATTTTTCAAGATAGGGGCTTAGGATAAGGGTTAGGGTTATTTTTCAAGATAGGGGCTTAGGATAAGGGTTAGGGTTATTTTTCAGGCTAGGGACTTAGTTTTAGGGTTAGAATAAGGGTTAGTTTTAGGATTAGGGTTATTTTTCAGGCTAGGGACTTAGTTTTAGGGTTAGAATAAGGGTTAGTTTTAGGATTAGGGTTATTTTTCAGGCTAGGGACTTAGTTTTAGGGTTAGAATAAGGGTTAGTTTTAGGATTAGGGTTATTTTTTAGGCTAGGGGCTTAGTTTTAGGGTTAGGGTTATTTTTTAGGCTAGGGGCTTAGTTTTAGGGTTAGGGTTATTTTTCAGGCTAGGGGCTTAGTTTTAGGGTTAGTATAAGGATTAGTTTTAGGGTTATTATTCAGGTTAGGGGCTTAGCTTTAGGGTTAGTTTTAGAGTTAGTATTAGGTTCAGGATTAGTTTTAAGGTTAGTGTTACACTTAGTATTTGAGTTGAGTTTTACGTTTAGTATTAGGGTTAGTTTTAGGTTTGGGGGGGGCGGGGTTACTTTAATAGGGTTAGTATTTGTCTGCGACAAGGGCCGCACTGAACTGTCAGGACTGTAACTGTTTTTTTTTTTATTAATTTAAAAAAAAAAGACTTTTCATTTTATTTAATGAGTGTATTTTCCTTTTAATTGGTAAAGTATACTTGTCCTTTTAAATTGATCTCAATTAACAAGCTGGCATTAAAACAAGGATTTAATAAAACGAAAATTATATTTAAAAAAATGATTGGCTCGTTAATATTATGCACATCCTAAACTTCTTTCCTGTAAGTCATTTATGGAGATTATTCATGAACCAAAGTCATCATTTCTAAATTGACAGTCAGGTCGGACATTTTTGAAACGCCCCTCCAACCCCTTCAAAAAAAAAAAATCATCAGTATATGGTCCTTTAACCCTGCACTTCAGGCAAGCACTAATGTAAAAATCACTGTAGATTCAACTTTAGATCTTTAATGAGATTTATGCCCCACGGTCCACTGTCAACAATGTAACCGACAGAGCTTCATGCCATAAAATGTGGAATAAAATCCTGTAATTTCAGCTTTTTTTCTAAAAAAAAATAAAATAACATCTTACACTCACAAGGACTAATCAAGATCATTTAGTCTGAATTAATCTAAAAAGAGACGTGTCCACTGGGATTATATCAAGAGGAAAATGCAGTTAAGTAGAACGCGTCGGCTCTTGGGGAACACTTTTCCTTCCATCTTCAGGTTTAATAAACACAATGAACATAATTCATCGTATCCGTGAGGAAAATGAAAACAGTGGCGGTGTAATGAAAATCAATGCATTTACAGCATTTTGATAGACAAGGGCTAGCCAAGGACCAAAGTTTCCATTCCACTGGGGAGCTGACAGAAGACACATTGGGGGTTACAGATCAATTTGGGGGACTCTAGAAGTAGCCAAGTCACCTTGGAAACCATTAAAATCTTCCTAATGAGTAGATGAATTTTAGAACTTTGAACCAGAAATCACCTATATATATATATAAATATAGGTGATTTCTGGGTCAAAGTTCTAAAATGCACTGCCTCCCCTCTAATGATTTGACCTCACGGTGAGCAAAGCTGGGCTGTTACACAGTGAGGCTATATATCTGTATATATATATATAGCCTTACTGTGTAACATATATATATATATATATATATATATATATATATATATATAGCCTTACAGTGTAACATTCCAGCTTTGCTCACCGTGAGGTCAAGTCATTAGAGGGAAGGCCAGACCCAGAAATCACCCATATTTATAAATATATAAACATACCCACCTCACCTATATTTTATATATATATATATATATATATATATATATATATATATATATATATATATATATATATATATATATACCCACTACCCATTTCATTCAGAACCAATGGTCAGCAAACAGATCAATCTGTATCCTTTAAATTCTGGCTAATGCAGAAAATTCTGTACAAATTTAAAAGTTTAATAGTACTTTCCCCATACCAAAATGTCTTCCCTTAATGACCAAATCATCTACACACTTGCATACCTCCCAATAGGTTTACAATCGAAAATATGTGCAGTGTTCGTACTCTGGTGCACCGAACACCAAAGGATGGAGTTAGGAGTACAGGATTGAGTTTTCCGAGTCAGGACTGTCCCAGGTAAAGCAGGACAGTTGGGGGGTATGCATCTGCAGATAATAGGTTTGAATTGCCACTCTACTTGGCAATGACTCTGACTGCTATGAATTTAGCAACATTCTAAATTGATTTATGAAACCAATGAATATTAAAACCTTCCAAGATTTTTACCAAGATCCCAGCCAACATACCCTCATTTTGGAACAGGCGTCCTGTGTTGACTCTGTCCCTCGTAATTCTTTTATCAGCATAGAACCTAAATACTAAGATAAAAAAACAAATTCACAATGTTGCAATGGGGAAGAAAAAAATATCACATAAGCATAAACCACCCATTCTTTCTAAAAATAACAAACAAGAGCTTATGTTTTGCATTAATATTGTTATCTTCGAACTGAGACGTGTCATCATTTTAGCTCTTTGAGTGCAAGATGGATGCGGAATGCGTTGACTCCCCCCCCAAACCCCCCCTCGCCCCCAAGGCCCACTCTGGTACTCATAGAGGTGCAATAAAAATGAATGAATGTGTATTCAATATCTTGGTGGGTGCAGGGAAATCTTTTGGATCTCTCTCATCGGGAGTGAAGATAAGGACTTCCGCGTTTTACCCTTCCACTGAGTTCCACAGAAACGGCTGGCAGCCGAGCTTTCACAATAGATTACACATTCATCTGGCACTCAAAGGGTGAATTAAGCCTTTTACGCGGATGGTTCATGTAATGTCACTTTGGCGCTATAAAAGGAATAGAGACTAGTCTGCTGAGCTAAATATCAAGTTGATCAGCTACAGATCTAAGAGAAAAGACTGGGCACTTTAAAAAAAAATGTTTAAAAACAGACCAAAAAGAGCCCCTTTTTTTTTTCCAATGTGGTGATTTTATAAAATTTGTATTATGATAATATTAATAAATGTGTTTTTGCGATTCGCCACATTGCAGTAATTATGTAGGTCCCGTTGCTGTAACATTTCATTGAACACAAAAGTGTGCATGGAGGGAAATTATTTACCAGTCTCGTATTTGTACACATTATAGGGGCTACTAGAGTCTGCAGTAGGATCTTGAAACAAGTGCCCAAAACTCAGAAATCTACTACAAATGCCAGACAGGCAGGTCTAAAAATATACAACATAGGGGCCTACATCCATGTGCGGATTAAAAAAATGTTCTTATCTCTTTAAATAATTGCGTCATGTATAAGCACTAGGATAGGGTCTGACCCTCAGTCCAAGCGTGTAATATTTTTCCATTTCGTAAGCAAAACCCATTGTATGTTCAGTAAGTTGGAAGTTATTTTCGCAATAAATTAATCACTTTAATTTTTTTTTTTATTTTTTTTTTTTACCTAAAATGCAAAAAAAAAGTGAAGGAAAAATATAAGTGCACTATATACCTTTATCATCTCAGACCAGGAACACTGGGGGTGAGCAACTTGTTTTAATATGGGTCCATACTTTCCCCCAAATGGCATGCTCTAAATAAAGAAAAACATACTAGACATTTTCTGAAACTAGACAAACAAAGGAATCTGTTTGACGGAACAAACAAAATCTGTGCCCAAAATTTAGAACCAAATTAAAAGAAATAAAAAAAAAAACAACCTTCAAAGCATCACACCCCTAACCATGTTAAACATGCATGTAAAGGAATCACTATTTCATGCTTTCTTACATGACCATTTCATATCCATGCTGATTTAAAAAATCAGGGATTTTTATTGCCAATTTAAGAATGTATTCCTTTTTTTTATTTTTTTTTATCAAAAAAGCGAAACGCGTCGCCAGCGTAATTTAGGAAGTCTGAGAAGGGGGCAGTGCTTTAAAGAAAATTATTTTATCAGAGTGCAAAACAATAACAAAAGGAATACGTATTTATTGCTCTGGATTATGTGTTCCCAACTCATTTTACAATCTCATACCAGACTGGAAATCAAGTTTAAGTAACTTGTGTGGCTACAATGTAACCGTTTTTAGAGCTTTTTTTAAAAAAAAAAAAATTCCAGAGAAATAAATGTAACGGGTTCCGTTGACCTTTTGCCGCTATCCAGGATGCGAAAGGTCCACAATGCAAGAGCTTCACCCTTTATTTGGGTTTCAATAGAATTTACTTAATATATGGCAATCTTTAGTGTAAACTATCAAATGTGACCTAAAGTTTAAAAAAAAAAAAATCGATGTCTCATCATTTTCTATCACTGCCAAAAAACGTGTTTATATAAAATACAAGTCACGGAAATTATATGTTAGTAATTGTCGTCAGTGACCCCAAATATCTGGAGTTTATTTTTTGGAACAACAAATACTTAATTTACTAAAATTGTTTAGTATGTTCCACTAGTTTATGCCCTAAAACAGATTATCTGGCCAACCCTTTTTTTCCCCGTAAGATCGGTATATGGGAGATAGGCAATGATAGAAAGCAATAGAGGAGTCAATTGTCTTGTACCGCATTGTGTGCGCTTTTTTTGATTTGTACAAATCTTGTTTCATTCCAGGTGTGTAAAACAATGTACAAAGTGCTCAGTGCAGGCAGGGATGCATTAACACACCGTGGGGCTTTACCCTTGGATGGCAGGAATGAGTAATGACCCATCAGAGTGAAGATCTGGAGCTGGGTTAGGAAGCATAACAGCAAATGGGTAGGAACAGGTATTTCGGACTGAAGAGGGTACACCGGGAAAAGAGGGAGTAAGGTTGAGGAGTTTGGGGGTCAAACCAGAGTCCTGGGTAGGAGACGTCTAAAGATAAGTGCCTGTTCCATATAGAACGAATTTGACGTTCGATTGGCGTGGGCCATAAATAATAATACGAGTTATTATAGTAACACTTATATCAACTGCATGTTCGATAAATTGCTAGTGTATGCTGTGAGTGCACACATGTAACAGTGCTGTTTATTATGTTTCGTATTCCCCAGAAGCCCGGGGAAAAGTAGCCTCAGGAAGGCATTGTGCATCTAGGTCAACTACCTAAGGAGGAGCAGTTTTCTGCCCACCCTTGCACTTTTTTCACATAGAAACATAACTCGCTACATTCGTTAATCCGTTATGCTATCCCCCAGCGGCATTCTGGGTAACACAGCGAATTCCAATTCTGTTGTGAAATTCCATGGCAGGCAACAAAACAAAAAAATGGAGAAACGGTCTGACTGGTCGAAATTGTACTACAATAATAATCAAAATAATAATAACGCCTCTGGACCTTGTCTATCAACATACCCATCTGGCCTGTCTATTTGTGTAAATCTCTGATGATAACAAGTGGGCTGATGAAGTTATACCGAACAGTTTTTGTCCCACGAGCCAACATTTGCCAGCCCTCCTCTGCTAGCAGAGGTACCATTAGCTAAACAAACCTCTCTCAATCTGCACTATGAGTAACTGAGGGGGCCAAGACATTATGGTATAGTTGAGTGCCTTGAGTGACAGGAAGGGTAATGAAGGAAGAAAGATCTGTGCTCCCCAGGTCATAGGTATCTCTACCCCCCATTAGAGTTACCACCTTGGACTTTTTTTTTTTTTACCATCCCCATATAACGTTTGCATGCTGGCTTGCAGTGTGTGGACGTCATGTGACCAGATGGTAATTGGTTAGATAATTAATGTGGATCTGTGGGATGCTCCAATGCTTGATTTAGTCAAGTGACTTCCTTCTGGTCACATAGAACTTCGACACACTGCAAGTCAGCATGCAAAACTTATATGTGGCCGGTACAAATGGCCGGGGTGGCAAACCTAAAAATGGAATCAGTGTGCCGTGTAAATCCAGCCATGCATAGTACGCATTCTCCCCAATAACATCCCGCTTTCCCAAAGTCGGATCTGTCCCCGACCCCCCTCACCTGCCCCCCGCAATGCAAGACGATTGGGAGGCATGTGCAGTTACACATAACTTCATTTTTGTCATATAATTAGTCCAATCAGGAGAAGGGAAAGTAACTGTGCTATTTGTCGTGTTTTCAAGACTTTGCTATGAGTCACAGCCAGGCCCTGGCCTCAAATGTTATCTTATTATGACTTGTAATAGTTATGTAAGTCAGCAGAGGAGTCTCAGCATGTCTCCTGGATGATTTAGTGCGACACTAGCTTCATTGAGGGTTATAACTGCAGTACTGACAAGGACCTCTGTCTATGATGGATAAACATGTATCCCACCCAGGCGCCCTTACCGTTTAGGGTTAAGCTACTGCTGTTGAACTACAATGCCCATTAGGCACACCTAGTCTCGTGGCTTCCTTAACGTTATTTTGGTACCCTACGTATTATGGGAGTTGTAGTTCAACAATATCGACTAGCTGGATTTAGCAAACTTGAGATGCAACTGGTGCCCCCACTGTGGCATATTAAGGGCTGACTTGACTAAGTATTTAACATGGCAAGAGACTGACTAGGAGCGAGCGCCATTAAGCTCATTCGCCTGTACGTTTTTGGAGATGGCTCCAGGGTATCTTAGGATATAGCCCAGAGACAATAGAGCAATGGGCTGTAGACTGAGACATCCTGGTAAGTTGGGGACTAACAGTAATTCAATTAAGGGTTTAAGGGAGGGGATCTTAATTGGGGTGAGGGAAGGTTATCAGTAGGGGGAGTTTAGGAGGAGAATAGTGGGGGGAGTTAGGGTAATCAGGCATTGCTATTTTAACTGGAATTTGTGGAATTTTAACTCAGTCTAATATTTGTTCTCTTTTGTTTAAAGACAACTGTTCGAAAAAATAAGTTATGATTCATTTTTCGAATGCATTAAGTGCAAGTATTTTCCATAGAATTTCTTTAATGATATAATACAGTAGAGTATCTTATTGAGCCCTTTTTTCTTATATACATCTACCAGGGGGCAGACATGTTGTTTAGAATCTTGGGTCAGATCAGGGAAGATCTACCCATTTGACCCAAGATGTCTACCCCCTGATATAGCTATTTTTATCGAGCAGAGAAGGCCCAATAAAGTACTTTGTTTTCCTCTCATTTAAGCATTTCTATTTAAAATGCCTACACTTGATACTCGATTAAACATAATAAACTAAAACATAATTTTTTTGCCCGCAGCTGTCCTTTGCCAAAAAAATAAATGTTTTGAAGAAAATAACTTGGTTGTAATAGTATTGGCTGCAGGAGTGGGATTACCTTTTGTCTGACTGGAACCGATGATCATGGAATATAAATTTCAAAAACATAAAGAGATGAGCTGCAGGGAACACCGAATGCGTCGGTATGAAGCATAGCAGAAAATTAGGCACGTATTAGTGCATACCCCAAAACACAGAAGACAAAAGTGGGCAGGTCTGGTGTAAACATGGATGCAGTCATCTAGAGCAAAGTCAACCCCTCTATGTCTCAAATAGCGCTCGTTAACAAAATGGAGAGTAGGATGACTCTGAAGTCGCTTTAAGTCAACCTACTGAGTGCAATACCTATACTTTAAACTGCCAAGAAAGGTCCCAGAGTTGAATCATTATTGCAAGTCTGCGTTATTTAGTAAAAAACAAACAAAAGCAAAAACACACTGACTGACTCACTTGGTGCCCCTTGCACAACAGGGCTTAATCGTAAGCTTGACGTCCAACCTTAAGAAAAATACTGCAACTAGAGGTTCGACTTATCTGGTATATAAAGGTCAGCCTCAGACTATCTACTTAACCCACTGATAACCACAGCAGAGAGCAATATTTTGCACAAAATATCCGTATCTCAGCTGTTTTCCACTCAGTGGGTTAACCAGTCCTTTTCAAAAGTGTAGAAAGCACATACAATGTCTTGTATCTCGCTGCTGGAGCTGATCTATTTCTGGGCAGGCAGAACGCTATACCGCAGGGCTGACCATTAGATAAGGGGAGAATGGAAGGGGGATTGGTGGGACTTTATATCAGGCTGCCTGAGTACAAATCACTCAATGGGAAGCACGTATTATATTCCGTTTTCTTGTTCTCTCTCCGCATGCTACCAGCTTCCGCCGTCATTGTGCAGCACTGGTACAATAGATGAAGTCCAACCAAACTCAGGGTTTGTTTTTTTTTAGAGACACTTTATTACACGTGTCTGTAACACTGGGACGGACGTAACTCCGATATGTGTTGTATAGAAAGCTTTTGTTAACATCATTTTGTGCATTGTAGTTTAGTAAAGGGTGTTTTAATATCTCAAACCATTTTGTTTGCAAGGTGGACTGTATTCCTGACTACGTCCGGGGGCCTGGCAATGCTGGATAGGACATCAAATGTCAAAGCCTCTCTAATCCCTTGACTGGTGTTGGCTATCATCTGTGACAAACCACACAATAAGGACTGACTGGGCGAGCAGGGGATAATAGAACTTTTAAAGCATGTTTCTTTTTTCTCTTCAAATTAAGAACAAAAATCAGCTGTTTTCTGTCTGCTATGGAACTATTCTCACAATTCTTTTTTTGCCAACATTCCAAATGGCCCCACCCACAGAATGCTCCTGACTCCACCCACATGTACATGCACTACGAGATACCTGGAATAGCATTCTAAGGGAGGTAGTAAGGGCCAACATTAAACTCTGCGCAGGTGAAAACTCTTGTTTTGTATGTGAAAAGGATATTGGCCCATTGCCTTCAAAATCTGAGCTAGCCCATGCGTTAACCTTTAACCTTTGAAAAACGCATATTCCAGGTCTACACTGAGTAGAATAAAGACTCGTGAACATTGTACTGATTTCTAGCTTTAAAATATATTTTTTCCATGCACATCCCTGAAAATGGAAGTGTGGTCCACCCTACATTGGAGGATTAAATCGAAATTTGACAAACACAAGGGTGCCAGGGATAACTGGTAGAGGACAACTGTCAGCAGTTCTGTTTAAATGAAAGATTGCATGAAGTGTAGGCATTTTAAATAGAAATTATTTACTGATAAAATACAAGCAAAGTACATATTGAGCCCTCTTTGCTTGTATAACTCTATCAGGTTGTGGACATCTTCCATCACATGACCCAACATCTCTGCCTCCTCATAGAGCTATATGTATATAATCTTTGAATTAAACATAACTTCGTTTTTCTGTTATCAGTTATCCTTTACAAACATTGTAACTGTTACCTGCCTCCTAAAAAGATTGTTCCGATTGTAAAATCTAAAAATATTTAAAAAAAAACAAGCTAAAAAATGTATGTAATATAGAGGGCAATTAAATGGAACTCCCGTAGCACAGAAAATGTCCTCCAGTCGGGGACAAAATGGGCTCCAGAAAGGTCACTAAAGGATGAGGGTAAGGAGAACTGGTGGAGAGCAATACACTCTTTGCAAGTAGCTCATGACTGTGTGGACCTTGCCTCACAAATGGGAACATAGTCCCATAGTATTCTGGCTATGGGATTTCATGTCCCCAAAAAACTCCATAACTGCTATTTTAACACTGTATTTTAATTTATTGCTATGGGCTTTCATGTTTGCTGTCAGTAGCTCAGTGGAGAGAAAATAATATTTATCCGCTGAGGGCTCCGAAGTTCTCACTGAGTATAGCTCAATTATCGGGGAATCTTAAAGGAGTCTGTAGCCTCTCCTGTTGATGACATCACCCGTGGCTTGATATGCAAGTGAACAATTTTTTATCTTACTGGGTAATGTGTAATTTGCATGTCAATCCACAAGGTGACGTCATCAACAGGAGAAACCCCAGACACATTTAACACTTTTGTGTATAGATTATTTTTCATACTATTTTTACTTTATTTTTTTGATAAGTTCATGGTATAAACAATGTTTAGGTTGAAGGAGCACCTTTGTGCTTTCTTAGGTAGGGTGGGGGCTCATACAAAAAATATCCTTTAGGTCAGGGTCATTTTTAAAGCAAACCTGTCATCTACCGTGATCAAAAGACTTGCGCTGCACAATGTAAAGGGCTTCTTTCTAGCCTGATGTAGGGTTTACACCTTTTCTTAAAAATACCAGCCTTGCTGCTGACTTCACAGATTTAACATTGGACTCAAGTCATTTTTTTATCAGCTGGGTGGTAATCCTATCCTCATGTAATTTTTACATGTCAAGTACATTTTAACTGCAGTTAATTGTTGTCGTCCTGTTCCAAAACTACAGAGAAAGCAGCGATAGGCCATCGGGAGTGGTAGACGATCAACGGGACTGCAAGAGAAACATTAAACAAGACCTCACTTACCTTTTTGCTTTATTGAGTAGTTCATTTAATACTTCAGTAAAAAACCTTTAAATAAATGTTGGATAATATATTATCCAGTCTCCCTTTTATTTCACGATACTTTCAGAATGCTGTGGTAGTACAAAGTCGCCTCTAACGGAACATGGTCAGCGACGGCATTCTAAAAGTGATACTCCGTAAAAGGGGAGGAGCCCAGAATATTTTTTTGGCCAAAACGAAATAGAAAAAAAAAAGAAACTGGCCATCTTGATACAAATATAACTGTATGTTTTCTTCCTGACGTTTATTTGAAGGTATTTTTCTGAAGTACTCATCCTTCCTAGGTTTTGCCCTTTAAAATTCTACCTCTGCTAATCAAAGGTTCAATTATATTATTAGACTCAAATGAATAATGGTGAATTAAATGGTAATCATAATAAGAAAAAAAACCATGGCTAATATTACAGAAATCACGGCAATTACATGTCACATTCATTATTATTTTGAATAATTCTTAAAACGATTTGAAGGATAAAAAAAAACACATTTTTCACAATGCACCCAGATTGTACACATAGGGAAGTACGACGGAAAGAAAGGAGGGGAGTTTTCAAATACTTACATATGCTTTGTAGTCACACGCTTGAAAGATTAGTTTTTCGGGGTGATGTTGCCAGTACTGAAATGGTATGGACCCTGTGGTTTCATTGGGGGCTCGGAGACTGATAGACGGCTCTCCCCAATCTCCTGTCTGAAAATCATATTTACTCTAAAAGTAACAAGTAGCGTGTGAATTTAGTATGCTTTAATGTCCAAAAACGAATTTCATTGAGAACATATTACATTTTAAACGTTTCAATATTCAAGCTGATAAAGGTTGGACTACAGTATTAACCTGGCACCTTTTCACTGGCTAGTCATTGTTAACCAGCCTGAATGTTTCGGTCAAGATGGAAAAACCTTTTTGAACTTTTCTGGCCTACAAGTTGGCTAGAGTACAGAATGTTTAATGGGTATCTCCGAGCTTATTTTGACTTCTCAATGACTTTGGATATGGACCTTAAATTGGGAGTTTCTAACTTGACCCAAGTCGCTGGAGACTTTTCCTGAATTGAATAATTGGGAAATAACTTTGTGTTTTTTTAACAATGAATATGTCCCTCAAAGATGGCCTAACTTGGGCCTTTAATTTTTTTTAAATTACCGTGATTCTTGGGAATTTAAACCTTATGTTATATCTCAGGCCAATTCTGTGAACAGGCCCTAAATGTTTGCAGCATATGTTTCCATTTCTCCAAATCGTAGTGTCAATGTTCCTTGACCCTGGTACACAGATGGTCTACTGGACTGTCGTGCAAGAAAGGGGGCAAAAAAAATGAAGACCTGTAATTCCATCCCACAAACTATATTTTATCTGAAATCATCATTTAATACCCTTTACTTTTATTTCAGATATTTCTTATTTAAGCTATTTCATCTGTAGACGTCACCCTTTTAAAATAGTCCATTGACCTAAGAAATCTGAGGTTCATTATCTCGTGTCCCTCTGTTCTAATGATTCATGTGCCAGATTATCCTAATAGACATTTTAGGCTAACAGCAAATTGAATGCAATAATGTGACAAATGCATACGTTAAAACATAGAGTAATATCCAAACGGTTCAGAACATGCAATATCTTGTGTTTGACAGGTAGACTAATAAACAACTTGCCCAATTTTTGACAATAACACAGGTGTTGATATTCCTAACCCCCGTTCAACCCTTGTTACACTCCTTTCTTGCTTGGGCCACGAATCCTGAGGGTTTACAGTAGTGCATCATAAACTGGCGGGTGTGCCCCCTGCTGAGGTGCATGACCCTACAGGCGGAGTGTGAGTATTCCTGGGTTTTTGGGATATTATTTATAGTGTTGAGAGGCTCCAAATAAAGCCTAAAGTAGTTTACAGAGGGTATTTATCTAAAGTCTAAGTCATCAAGGAGTAAGAGCCTATAGGGCTTGATGCGTAAAGGCCATGAGACTTTTATGAAAGTGAGAGGTGGGGTAACAATCTCAAAAGACTGGGAGCAGTAAAATCTGTGTTTTTAGATGGGTGTAGTATCCCTTAAGATCTGGGTCTGGTTACAGCGGCACCTCCTGCCACCCACATTTTCACGCTACTGCTTTTGTGCTCTTTTAACAATCAAATAAAAATGGGGTTTTTTTTTTTTGGATGCTGGAATATAATTGCCGTCTGCTAATCTAGAACCATTGGCTGTACTACATTAACTTCCCATTTGTTCGTCATTTACTGGAAAATAGTGTCCTCGGGAAATGCAAAAGATGTGAGGTTATTAGTAATGAAACATCTAATCACCATAACAAAAGGCCTTCTAATGACGGTACTGTTGGATATGGCATTTGCTTGATCTGTGCATATTATATTCACAGGGATGCGCATAGAGGAAAAATAAGGGAGGAAAAAGCCACATTTTCTTCTTTTAGTTACAAGATTGCGTGATAAAAGAAATCATGTTTTAACCATTTAATTAACAGAGAGGTGAGAAATGCATGGCGATGAATAGGTGCAGTGCTCTGGCACCAAAAATACATTGGTGGTCGGAGTATCTGTCCTGGTGCACACGATGTACTTTGCAAGTCATCAGAGATGACCAATGGGAGCTGCCATTGTAAACATAACTAGGAAGGTTGGAATGTTGTGCATTCAAAGTTCTCCTTGAAACCGATGATTAGCTAATCAGATGTGGGTAGGAAAGAAAAAGAATGAAAGGAGAGAGAAAAAAAATGAAAGGGACAGGAATAGAAAAAAAAGAGAGAGAAAAGAGGGAAAGTAACAAAGAAGGAAAGAAAGAGACCAAGAAGCGAAGAAAGAAAAAAAAGAGAAATGAAAGAAATAAAAAAACAAAAAACATAGAATGAAAGAAATCGAAAGTAGAGAAAAGAAGTAGAGAAAAAGAGAAAGAATAAATTAAACAAAAAAAAAAGAAACAAAGAAGGAAAAGGAAAGAAAATGAACAAGAAGCAAATAATAAAAAAATAGAAGTAAAGAAATAAACAAAAATAAAACAAGGAAGGAAAGAAAGAGACCAAGAAATAAATATATACAGAATTAGAGAAAAGATAAAAGAATAGGGAACAAACTTATGGCAGCATGGAAAGCTACTCCGGACATGTTTTATTCTTATAAAAAAATATTTGCCACAAAAATCGCATCTCATCTTACATCAGAAGCCCTGTGTTTTAACAACAGGGCAGAGAGACAATCTTCAAAAATGTGTTCACAGATCTGACTTTTTTTTACCCAATTAATGCATCTATCTTATTTCATTCCAATCCTATATAGTGTTCGGAGAAACGTTGTTGATTGTATTTCAATATAAGTCGCTTAAACTCTCCCTTTGGAGCCAAACACTCAGTTCGTGTGAGATATACTATTACCTGAGCCATCTGTCTTTCAAGCTTCGATCTCGGTATGTCATCAAAATAATTCTCATTTCTTCTCCTCCGACCATCTCCTTGCATCATAATGTGGGAAAAATCCAGAGATCCACCAGTCGGATACAGCTTTGCGAATTTATTGGCTAGGAGATAGAGAGATCAATGTTTTATTAGCTCTCGTACTTGGTGTCAGAAACCTCATGTAAGATAAAGGCTCTCAACTTGTTGACCACATACACCATGGGTCAGAGCTAGAGCGTGAACCAGTGACTGTTTCTAGACCAGTTTAATTTCAGGATCTGTGGTAGAAATTAAGAGTAATTTGGTACACACACTAAAACATGTCCATGTCAAGGGAAATATCTACATCTCGTTCAAAACAATGAAGCCAATTATACACAATGATACATTTTATGTCTTCAAAAAGTATAAATTATTAAGGAGGTTTCATTGTCATTTATTTATTTATATATACAAAAGCAAAACTTTTATTGTTATTAATTAAAAGGTCTCTATGAGGAATAAAATGTTGGGTTTTGTTTATTTTCTTTTTATCAGTTATGATTGCCTCTATAAATAAATGTCAATGTGATGTAATGTAAAATTAATGATTTAATAAACTATTGTTGCTGAAATTTCCAAGACAATGTACCAGGATAAACATCAGAAAATTCAGGAATAGTCACGTGGAGCCCAGTTGTTAAAACTGAAAGTTGTTCATTGCAGTCAATAGACATATGTAAAATAACAAGACATGGGGAGAATGAATGCCTAACGCGTTTCTCAAAGAAACCATACGTATACATAAGCTTTTATTGCCACCATTATATACAACATTATAAAAACATTAAAACTTTTTATGTGAGTCTCCATCCCAAATCTGCAATACGAAGCATGGATAAAAAATATCTCAAGCCAATAATAAACCTATAATAACCAGTCGCTATCTAGAAGAAATGTGCTTTCTAAATGAGAACATATTGAGCTCCAGAAGGAGTAACACAAAATGGTTAAAGGGACACTACCACTTACATAAGATGTAACTACAGTATTTTTTCGAATATAAAACAAGATTTTTTTCAGAAAAATGCCCCTCTTCTTACATCCGAGGTTCGCCCTATAATCAGACCTCAAACAGAGGTCTGACTATAAGACTGGGATCTAGGTCCCCCGCAGAGCTGCAGTGGACCTGGTTCCCCCTCGCAAGCAGCCAGTGGATATCTGTGGAATGCGCACAGACTTCCTCCGGTGCTCCCTGGCACTTCTATGACGGGAGGTCACATGACTTTCCGACGGTCCGTCATAGAAGACGGAAGTGTCGGGCAGCACTGGAGGATGTCTGCATGTACCGTGCAGACATCCACCGTCTGCCCCCACTAGCCACCAGGGAGATTGGGTAAGTCTGGGGGAGGAATGGGAAAAGGCAGCATTGGGCAAATCTGGGGGAGGGAGTGGGAGAGGCAGCATTGGGCAAAATCTGGGGGAGGGAGTGGGAGAGGCACCATTGGGTAAATCTGGGGCAGGGGAGGCAGCATTGGCTAAGGCTAGGTATGGCTATGGGGCGATGCATTGGCTATGTCTGGGGGGAAGGTGGGTGTGGGGGTGATGCATCGGCTACGTCTTGGGACAGATGGGCAAATAAATGGAAACAAAAACAATAAATGAATTTTATTCTATCATAATTTTTATTAAATATGAAAAAGCAATCTACATGTGAATATATACAAGTTTTTCGTTTTTTTTCTCTTAATGAATATCCAAAGTTTGGGGGGTCAACATATAATCAGGGTTGTCTTATATTCCAGCAAATATGGTATATTACCTTTGCATTGAAAACAAACACATATATAAGACATATGCCACTGTTTTTTTTCCTCTGTTTAAAATTAGGTGTTTATCTCCAACATCCATTTTGAGAATTTTACCCATAATGCAACATTCTTCAATATCTTCCAGTAAGTCTCACTTTACAGCTGTGGCCAGAGCCTGCATCATGATATTATAAGATACACCCCTGTTCTCTTACTGCCTCCTGTGTATCACAGTGGGCAGAACTAGGTGGCTGTGTCTAACATTTTTTTTTTTTTTACCTTTCTTCCAACACAAGAGAGTTTAACAGGATCATAACTCCGCCTCATATGATGTAATAGTTCCATTTCCCTCCCATTCGAGTCTATGGTTAGAATTCAGACTTATAGACCGCATTCTGTGTCCCCAGCCCCAAAGTGAGATACTAGTGCTGTAAAGTCACTGGCGGGGTGGCACCCAAAAACACTATATTTTACAAAATGGCGGCGCCCAGTCACACTTGTTCAGTAAAATATTTCATAAAATAAACTCACATAATAAAAACAAAAGACATACAGTCCAAAAAAACATTCCTTTCATTTTTTGGTTGGAGTTTCCCTTTAAGCCTCCCTTGTCTATTAATATATTTTATGTTCTTCCAACAGGTATTACTGAGTACAACATCAGTAATGTAAGAATCAATACTGGTGAATATAGCTCCTTCCAGACAGTACAATTATTTAGTGTGCCATGTTTTTTTTTATGCTAATAGGTTGTCGTAATAAATGTTTGGGTAATACATCAAATGAATGCCTACAATCAAGAGATAAACAAAACAAATAGATGGAAAGAGACGGCAAGAGATACACTATGTAAATAAATTGAACTGTGCTGGCAACTAGGGCCTAAATACCATAGGGAGCCCATTAATATTAAAAATTATTCTGGGGGGGGGGGGGGGGGAATGAATGAAAAGATCCACAATTACTGTTTAGAGCAGGGCTTGACACATTTCTGTAGCCTTTAGAAGCCAGACAGATCAGTTCAGGAGCCAGCTGGATTATTTTCAGGAGCCAGGATAGTGTACAACAATCAAAAAACATAGTAAGAGACTGGCTAGGAGCGAGCACCATTAAGCTCATCGCCTGTAGGTTTTGAAGAGGGCTCCAGGGTGTCTCAGGATATAGCCCAGAGACAATAGGACAATGGGCTATAGACTGAGACCGCCTGGCAAGTTGGGGGTTAGCAGTAATTCAATTAAGTGGTTTAAGGGGGGGATCTTACGTGGGGTCAGGGAAGGTTATCAGTAGGGGGAGTTTAGGAGGAGAATAGTGGGGGGGAGTAAGGGTAATCAGGCAGGGCTATTTCAGCTGTAATTTGTGGAGTTGAATCAGTCTAATACTTGTTCTCTTTTGTTTCCCAGCCTCCCATCCCGAGGCAAGCACATCGGTGGGCGACCATAAGCGCCAAGAAGGCATCACTTTGAAAATTAAAGCAGAAAGCTTGCTTGTCGCGCAGCGGGATCCAGGGACGTGTCTGACTGCCAGTTCATGGTGTCAAGAAGGAATTTTTCACCCACTATGGAGCAGATTGGCTGAGCTTCTATAGGGGTTTTTTCGCCTTCTTCTGGATCTTTGCTGACATTTCACCCATCTTGCGGTAATGCGGCACTCACTACTTCTGGGGATAGCAAAAACACCCTGCAGGTTGAGATGGGCGCGATTTGGGTATTGACGGTGTGGTCGGGCCCATGCAGTGGAAGCGTAGCCAGCCGGTTGGTTGTGGATTCATAGGCGGGAACCGATTGTGTGGTCGGGCACACCGCTGGGACAAGGTTATGGCTACTGCAGAACGCAAAAACATGTTGTGCGGTGATGAGCCCATGGCTGTGTCCTGTGGAGTGACTTACCCAGGCAGCCTCGTGTGGGCACGTGAGTTGGGGGGCTCACGGGCCTACAGGTAGGGGGGGTTCAAGGCAAGTGGACGTCTCTGGCTGCCCCTGGATACCCCAGTGGGGCTTGACAAGTGGTTAAGTTAGGGAAGGCGGCCCGGTGAAGGCTGGACCGGCCGTCACGTGCGCTGCAGGCAGGTGGGGCTCAGCGCAGCTGTCCCCAGGTGGTGGGGGTGCCGCATTTGGTTTGGGGAACTCCTTCCTTTTCTCCTTTGTTATAAATAAATGACTTCAACTTGCCACCATATGCAAGTGTCCTGGTTTTATTCAAGTATTGTATGGGGTAGCTAAAGGTTGAATTTTCTCCATCGGGAAACCGATAAGGCCTGGGAGCTTAAAGGTTAGGAGGCAGCAGTAGGTTTTTTAGAAGCCATGGCTCCCTGTCTCTCGGGATTTGCCAAGTCCTGGTTTAGAGACGCGATTAAGAATGAAACTGCCTCCTGCTTATCACATGTGGCTTGATATGCAAATTAAATATTTTCAATAGGAAACAGTGATGTCATAAAGAGGAGATACCACGGACACATTATTGTCTTCACACAATGTATGAATTATTTCGGATAATTATTAATTCTCTATACTGACAGTATAAGCAATGATCAGGTACCACAGCCCCATTAACCAGCTCTGTCATTAATACCTTCCAATGCAACTAAAAATTGATTATGGAATACTGGATACTTTACCATCAAAAATGGAGATTACACTTTACAAACTGTTGTGAACTTAAACACACTATTGTTTTTTTAAAGCCCCCCTCCCCCATCAGTATACCATTAGTGATAAATAAGCTTATGAGCAGGGCTTTCTCTACCTCATGTACCAGTCTGTTCTAGTTTGTCTAACTTAGTATGTAGTTCCCTTCTATGCTCTGTACCTAGCGCTACGTAAATTGTTGGCACTATATAAATAAATAATAAAAAAAGAAAGCACTCCGCGATATGAATCAGGTACAAAGATCTACAATGAAAAATGTAGAATGATGTGTATGTCGTATTGCTGTGTATAATAATATGTTACGGGCTGAAGTGTTGACGAGACAATGGCGCACGTCATTATGTTCAAGATATTTTGTCAAGAGCCTTTAAGACGTGCCTCAGCATGCTGACGCGCTCCAATGAACGTCCACAGCAAGAAGCGCGCGTCCTTTTTGATGCACGACATTCTCCGAGCGCCAGTGGAGACTTGTTGACTATCTGGCGGGAGCCGAATGTCGTTTAAGATAGTAAGCCAATACTTGCTTGAGATTTTTTTGCGGCTGGAAAAACCGTCAGTGTCATCTTGCGAATTTTGTTTTCCGCGATCAGCCTTAACCACAATCATACAAGCAGACAGCAATTAGGCAAAGAGGATTAATCAGAGTTCTAAATTAGCAGAGGGCAGACGCTCTTGTACTATTCTTATTAAATTAAATGTGACCATTCCACAAATTATGATGTGAACCGTCCAGACCCGATCAAGTAGCTGCGAGGAAGGTTACAACATTCAACAAGGAAAAGGAGTAGACTGTAGAAATACATCATGGAAGACAGGTATATTAGGGTACGATGTGCTATGTAAAATCTTTTTTTTTTTAGTACTTCTGTGTGGTTCTCTGTTTACACAGATATATCAGTGAAGTAGATAAAATTATTATTATTTTGTCCGATTTTTTTTTTTATAACCATGACGCAAGTATCCCCACTTTACACAGGACAGTCCTGATTTGGGGGGGGGGGTCTGTTTTGGTGCCCCGCCAACTCTACCTCTGTCCTGCATAACCCTGTTATCATCTTTTCTTTTTACAAGCGCATATACCAGGATCATACTACATTGTCTCTCTTTTCTTTTTGGAAAATAGTGAACACCATCCACTGGTATCATTGCAGCCGTTTACACTTTTGTATTTCCCTCTTGTCCAGCCTTGTACCTACACTGAGGCTACCTTATACCTTATTCCAAGTTATCCAGATATTATCAGCGGTACAGTATCAGTATATAGTATCTTTAGTATTTTTACTGCTGCTGTGGGCTACCCTACCTATGATGCTCAGCCAGCATCAGGGGAGACGTTGGGCTGGGTGGGGGATCATTGGAATTAAAATTCTAGGTAACATTTGTTACTCTTTCCCGTGCTAACTAGGAGCTCCCATTAGGCTCAGCCAGGTTCCTGCGATGTTGGCTGAGCACTATTGAAAATGTCATAAACAGCAGATAACAATGCAGACGCTAGGATGCCCAGCTATCCAAAGGTTTCCAGTTGAGCATCAAGGAAGCATAGCAGCAGAAAGATTTCTTAAAAAAACAAATTTACATTCCCTTTCCCCAGGCACTTTCCTGATGTACTCTGTTGCTCGAGGGACTTTGGGTGTGTGGGTGATCTATCCTGGTTCAGTGGTAGTGAAGTAGCTGCCGTACTCTGCCTCTTCCTGGAAAAAGGCTGATTACTGGCCCTGTAGCAGGGTGCAGAGCCTGGGGAGCTGGGATATGACTTGACAGCACTAAAATTCCCAGTAATGTTGGCTTAAATTGCATTAAATCCGTTTATAAACTATCTTCTGTATATCAAAATTTTTCGTTGCATGTTCTAATTGGCATCACTGTCAAAAATGGCTACCTGCGGGTTATTGGTAATGCCGTGCAACAGGCCGCGCCCCTCTAGCCACTCCGCCAAACCTAAAGTGTCTCTCTGTGGATATATGCTGTATGTGTGACCTTTCTCTAGCATATAAACATATCTGGAACATGCGTGCATGATCCCACATGCCAATCCCTTAAAGCTGTGCTTCACCCCTAGAGAATGCCTGGGAAAATAGCGGGAGGAGGGGTTGTGTGTTTTTTTTTGGCACCACTATCGAGAACTCTTTAAATTTACATTCAAATTAAAAATTTATGCAAAAAAGGAACAGAAAAAAAAATCTGATTCCCAGTACGAGGTGGCACAAGTTAATAGATGGAGCATAAACATATGTGAGGTTTGGATCCAATCCCGGAGAGGACTACAATTCATCTGTCATTTCAGAGCAAAATAAAAGGATTATGCCCTTGATCAAGGCTTTTTTTCTCTCTCTCTGCTTGGCACTCCCTCCGACCCCCTCCTGTACGTGATGATGAGGCAGCAGTGAATTTCTAAGCATGACCCCCAGGGGGGTGAAAAGGCCCGAAGGTGAGAAGAATATATGCAGACATTCAGTCGCCGGTGTGTGCAGCTTTTACTGACTTTAGCAACCGCGGTCTGCAGCCGTACGCGGCCTTCTATATCTTCACGGTGGGGAAAGGATAATAATGTAATATCTTCAGGGAGCTGACAAAGCAGGAACCTTATGGAAGCATAATTCTCAGATAATATCCGTCAGTTTAAATCTTCCATGGCATGCCACATGCATTTGCATAAATTGTCTCTATTCTTGCGTCTCTCGCTTTGGCGATTCCATTTTCCCCACGTAGCCACTGAACAAATGATATTTCGAATACTGTGCTCTGTTGTGTCTTAATAACTCGAAACGAGATAAAAAGGATTCGGATGCGCGGAAAAGGGTGAAAGGAGAGTGTGGGAGGTGGCAGGGACGATTTGAAGGAGGGTAAATTTCTAAATCTGATCATTTTTTTTTTCTTTTTTTATATATAAATCTGATAATTTTGTATTTTTTTTTTTCAACGCGTCGAATGCCCTTCTGGGCATTTGTGACACAATTATAATAATCTTTCTATTTATAGCCCTTCCTGTATGTACAATACATGATAAAAAAAATAAAAATGACCTTGAATCGTAAGCCGTAGTAGAAAGTAACCAGATGTACCAGAAAAACAAAAATATAGAAAGAAAATTGCAAAAAAAAATAAATATATATATATATATATATATATATATAGCACATGAATAACAGAAATCTTGCAAATTAAACAGAAATTGACATTGACTGAGGTATGTAATTCATTAAGAGATGTTTTTGTTCTCTGAAATAAAAGCATTTCAGCACAAACAGGTACCCCTTTATGTGTCCATTCTGATGTTTAGAGGCTACATACACATACCGACGGTGATCACCCAATGAAGTTGATCATTTTCTTGACCGAGAAATAAGAGTTTGAGCTCACAAGTTCTCCTGTGATTGTGTCGGGATCAAGAAATCAATGTTGTGGAAACCCCCACTATGAAGTCAGGACTGCTGTCAACAAATTTAGGGGTCAACGCGTTTCACCAGTGGGGTCAACGCATTTGCCAAACTGCCTCCCCTTGTAAATCCACTGGGACTTGGTGATACAACTAAACTAGAGTGCAACCTTTCTGGTCCGCTGGTTCCAGTTTTATTTACCAGCTCCTGCCTGCCAACAGGTCTCACCAAATTTTGTACTGGCAGCTCCTGCCAAACTGGAAAAAGAGGTCAGCTTGGAAAAAAAACACATGAAATATCTCAAAATCCAGGTAGACATGACGTGTCCTAAACATATTATTACACCCAGCCTGCATTCAATGAATACCTATCCCCCACATTGTCTCTACCTGAGCCAACGCATTTTTCAGTCAGGTTCTAGATACTATTTTTGGACACCACTTTCCCATGAAGAATATCGCCCAGCTAATTCCTTCATTTAAAAAAAAAGTCAGAAACAATGTTTTTTTGAAATATTAACTTCAGGCAAAACTTTTCTTTTAAATGTCCGTAGACATTTAAAGGGTAAACCCACTGACATTTCCATCCCCCCCCCCCCCCTCCCAGGTCTTCTGTATCAATCAACCGACGTATTATCTTTAAAGAATGATTTTATATCAACTATCTACACGTAGGTCTGAAGACTGCCACTCAGAGAGTGAGTCACCACTGCAGGCAGAGATATTGCTTTCTGTTTCCCTCTCCCACACAATCTCCGCTTTCAAATATCGCACTGTCCACCCTCCTCTATCTCTTCTCACTTTATGTCATTGTCAACTGAATCCTCGGATTCCAGCAGTTACCTGCCCTCCTTCTCTGTATTGAACCAAGGTTCACAGGTGCTGGTGCTTTAGAGGAGTCTAAAGGAATACCGGACATTCCATAGAACTCTAGCTAATATAGTAAACATAATAATATTTATAGTATATATAACAAAACAATATCCTTAAAAGGGGGGGGGGGGGGGGGAAGAATTGTGATAATATATTAAAATATAGCTGAGCCCCTCTAACTCAGGATCATGGAACACATCACATCATTGTATTAACTTGATAAAATTAATGCGCAAGTTAAATTGAGATCCAGTGAGTCGATGGCGCCAAAGGGAGTCATCAGAGCATAGAGTTAGGTTCTACCCATACGTTCAATAATAGAATTGTTATTGTAGTCTGAGAAGTTGGGTCATTCCCTTACTTAAAGAGTCACTAGCCCTTTTAGAAGCAAAGGCATTCCTGCCAACTTTCCTTTCCGCCAGGTTCCCGGGACACAAAGGGGGCACCGGAGCCAGCCTCCCAAGCACAGATACAGTTCTCCTCGTTTGCGATGTGTTTGTCGGGGACACATAGACAGTTTTAACGCCATGCTGTGACAGTATTAATGCCAGGGCATACCCAAATTTGATGTGACAGGATGCCAAAAAAAAAAGGGGGACTGTCCTGTGGAAATTCTGGGCTGTTGGCACCTATGGCGCAAATGAAAAGTTTAGTGATCCTAGCATGGGGATAAAATTCAGGTACCTTGTAAGATCATTACAGTTTTATGTTCTGTATCGCAAACTCCATGCTTCACTGTGACTCATGCATGCGCTGAGTCAAGAGCTATTCGACCCTGACAGATGCCAGCCTCTGCTGTTTGTGATTTATGGTAAGTCCTTTAGAAAAAACGATGTACAAAACTAAAACAAAAAAGATTGGCAGAGTAAAATGAGCAACGATCAGGCTCCGTGGGGGAAAGGAGGCAGAATGGGCAGTTTCTAAGATGAGTAGGGTTCCACAGGTGGGTAAGAGAAATAAAAAATGAATGTGGTTAGGTTGGCATACCAGTTTACATCCTGGGACAAGACAAGACAGAGCCTAATGTTGGGAGAGTGACATGACTTCAGGCAAAGGAACGTGCATAGCCAACAGTAATGACAGAAAAGACAGGACTAGGCAATGAAATGATGACTGCTAGTAATTATGCCATAGGGTATGATAGTATGGTGAAGATTGTGGTGCTAGTTCTGCAGGGGAAAGGAAGCAGTGCAAGGCCAGTGTTGCCTCTACAAAATTCTGCTTCACTGACTGCCACACCTCCGTATTATTAACCCCACCCCCGAGGTTCCACGTTAGAAATTCGGAATGTTAGCATACATGGAAGTTGTTAATAGGTCACATACACGGAGCCCTACACAGTTACTCAGCCCATTTATTTGGGTCGCACCAAATCTGGTTACCGATTTTTTTTAGTTTAAATATTGCTTGAGTTAAAATCACCCTTTACACAATCTCTCTGTGTTACATCAAATATTCTCTTTGACGTAATATTTCTCTTACGATAGTGATAGTTCCGTTGGTGAGCAAGTGACTGTGTCAGGATATCGCAGTCTGCAGAGAGAGACTTCTTGCAGTTGTTCTCTGTAAAGAGAATCTTTGCTGAATCCCGAACGAACGATGGGTAAAAATGGAAAGCAAATCCCTCTATATGTGCTCTGTACAATAGGTACAGGCTCCCAGCCAAAATTCAAGTGTCAGCTCCCAAAATATCATTAGTGCATGATACAGAGCAATTCAGGCAGACGGCCAGGGCTCTATATATATAATCTATCTATATATAATGGTCTGCTACTGGTAGAGAAATAACACTTTATCTCAATATTCGAGTCTTATTAAACATACATGGCACATACCCACCCTGCAATCATAGTCACTACTCAATGAAACCCACACGATCTACACACAAGGTCATGGAAGCCATGTATGCTATTTATGGGGTCAGCAGACAGTCGCTGGCCCCATGGGGCCATAAAGGTTATGTAGGGCCTCTGGCCCCATGGGAGGGCTATTAAATATATTGATGTGGCCAACTGAGTGCCTCTCTAGCCCCAGAAAGTGGGTTACTTTTATGTTCAAGTCGCCGGTTCGGTTATCGAATTGAATTCCCCGAAATGTGTCCATTTTATTAGAATGAAGGGGATTTCAGGCCGTATTGAGGCCAATTTCCCCAAAACTAATATTTATGAAAACCAGGCCAAAATAAGTGGAAATTTACGATTTAGGCACTTCGGCTACAAACCCCGATCTGGCCGCATTTTGGGCCAGACCAGGGTATATTGGTTAGAACCTTTAATTCCCACAAATAAAGTTTGATGCATCTAGTAGTTACCAATACGTACATTGCACATGTTTGATGGCATACAAATACATACAGGGAATCCTCTAGTAGACTTCTTCCAAAGTTGGAGACATCGCTTAAAAAAGGAAAAAAACGCAAACACGGCCCTCTTATGTGAAATAATATTTATCGCGCAGAATACATGTTGATGTTTCAGCCAAGCAGGCTTTTTGTCTAGGCTGAACAGCACACAAAATTAAAAAAGCCGGTGCAGTGGACATCCCCATCCATATCTATGCAAGCCCTTTAATAGGCACTGATAAGATACTGAGGATGCCAATTACTGCACAGAGCAGGTAAAGTAATTGTGCGAGAATCAATCCCTAGGAGAAAGCCTGCAAACAATACATCTCAATTTAAGTATTATAAAAAAATATATATTTTATTTTTTTATTTTTTTTAAGGTATAATTTTTAATACACATTTTTTTGGCCAGGAAAGATCCTTTACAGTTTAGTAGCACTTTTAAATTAACACGTCATTTAATCTATATAGCCATTCTATTGATGAGCGGACTTTAGCAAATCCTTTCGTTACCATCCCTCTGCATTAGTGCGCCCTTATTCACATAAATATTTTTAATTATTTAAAGACATTTTTTGACCCCCAGACAGGCTTTTATGTTACCATTATGATAATTGATTAAAGCTTCTCCCAGCTGCAAAACCAGGGTGAAAATATTGGAACTGATTCGGCGGAAAAATGAACGTGCATTTTGATGAAAAGAAGGAATATATGCCTCAATAAACAAGGCGCTTTGATTTAATCTGATCTCGGAGCATTAAATCACATCAAAACCCTCTAATTAAATCCAATAAATCTACTGGATTGTGAGTATGTGTGATGACGTGCAGGCGAACTTTTCGAAATGTGCCGACCGCAAGTCAATCCAAAATATTACCCCTTTCATTCTTTTTAGCAACTCATTCATCATTCTAACCAATTGGTTCCCAAATGAACCCTAATGTAAACCATAACACCGTAGATCCTTAAGCTCTAATTAGATTTACCATGCATATAAATAATAATGAAAAACATATGTAAAATACATGCCAGTGTGTTTATTTGTGTTTGTTTGTTTGTCTAGATGTATTATAGTAAAAGAGAAAAATGTGGTATGCATGGATTTTTCCTATAATACAAACCTTTTCAGTGGTAGAGCCTACAAGGGTGATAGGTCCCAGTGGCGAGACACATTTTTTGGGAACTCCTGTTCTAAAGTTAATTTCTCCATTGGATCACACATATATTTGTTTGAAGGATCTCCAAGTCAGCTCGAATATTTTTTTTTATAACAATATCCACAAAATCCCTTTCACTTTGTCGGTATCCCAAAATACAGACCATGGATGTGCAACAAACACACAGCAGTTGAATGTTACTCATGGTACAATGACCTGCCCCACACACTGCACTTTGTCTGAAATATTGTGGCACTAATTATCACCCAACCAGAAGATCAGTCATCGTAGCATTGACTGACCTCCTCCAACGCCTAGAACCAAGAGTTCCGTCGGAAGATCTGTGACCTTCAGTCGACTCTTGATTTGACATCCAGCTGTGTTATCTTCTCAATCTGGCTCTTTCTAGCTTCCTTTCGTCTCCTTTCTATTTTTTTTCATCTCTGAATTTGTATCCCTTGAGATAGCCAAAAGCTTTTGTGTCTTTTTTTTTTTCAATTAGACATGTGAGATATCCCCAACCACATCTCTTCTCATCTTTACTGGCGACCCGCTCTCGAACACTGTATACCTGCCTGGTCATTTGGTCTTTCTGAAATCGCAGTTAAAATTCACACGGCATCTACAATGCACCTGTTGTAAAGAATTAATGGGTGTTCGGGGTGATGGTGTTGTGTCTTTCATCTACACATCGTTCAAAGAACCAGTGAAATTACAGGCAAACATACAGATTTTGGGATTTGTTTGAATTGTTCCATTGTTTTAAACAGCTAAAAAAGTTTTCTAGGAAGTAAAATAATCTCTAATTGATTGATTAAATTTCAGCTGTACTGATTCATTAAAATATTTTTTAATATATCTCCCTTCACACTGTACTGAACTGTTAAATCTATATAAGAAAGTAGCACACAGGTTCCACCAGCTTCTCATAGTGGAAAAATAGACTATCTCTGTCCACGACCACCAGTGTAGGGTTGTAGGAATGTACCACCTACAGGAAGTGACATATCTGTTCTGCTTAGCTTCCTGTATGTCGTATGTAAGCCTGTGTTCCGCACAAACTCGGAACATAGTGTCCACCTTCAATGGATTTGTTACCTTAACCAACGATCCCATCATTCATCTTGTCCCTATAAGAACAACTTCCCCTCCTTTTTAATCGCTCCACCCCTTTAGTAGGAACCAATATGCCCTGGCGGCTTCAATGGGAGGGGTTAAAAGAAAAGCAAGGGAGTGGATTAGTTGCCTACGGCACCGTTCCATTGTGAGGGTCACAGGTTTGATTCTCCGTGAGGTCAGCTCATTCTTCCATTCATCATTAAAGGACAACTGTTGCAAAAAAAAAAATTAAGCTCTGTTTAATTAAAAGAGGGCCTCACATATTAAATAGAAATGCTTTAATGAAAGAATACAAATACAGTGAATTTTAGAGTCTTCTTTGCTTGTATAGCTCTATCAGGGGGCTGACATTTTGCTTAGAATCTTGGGTCAGATGAAGAAAGATCTGACTCATCTTCTCCAAGGTGTCCGCCCCCTGATAGAGCTATACAAGCAAAGAAAGCTCCCTGAGGTGCTTTATTTATATTCTTTCATCAAAGCATTTCTATTCAGTATGACTACACTTGATACAATCTTAACCACACTGTAACAATTTTAAACTTTAATAAAAAATATAATCATATAATAACATATATGATAAACAATCATGTAACATAAGGAAATATTAGACATGTGCAAAACTAAAATTTTCGTTTCGTTTTCGTCCATTCGGACGAAAATGTTATTTATTTCGTCTAAAACGAGTTTCGTTCATTAGTGCATTCGTTTCAGACGAAATTCGTTCATTATTTTCGTTTCGTTAATTTTTTTCGTTTGTTTTATAGAATACAATGTAATACTATTGGCTTTCTATAAACCGAACGAGAGCCCCATTCATAAGAAATTCTTATGAATGGGGCTCTCGTTCGGTTCATAGAAAGGCAATAGTATTAATTGTATTCTATAAGCCGAAAGTCTATAAACCGAACGACTTTCGGTTTATAGACTTTCGGCTTATGGAATACATGTAATCCTATTGCTATTCTATAAACCGAACGACTTTCGGTTTATAGAATAGCCATAGGTTTACATGTATTACATAAGCCGAAAGTCTATAAACCGAAAGTCGTTCGGTTTATAGGCTGTCGGCATTTAACTAATAAGAGACAGAGTCTCCATTCATAAAATTATGAATGGAGACTTTGTCTCCGTGTAGTAAAATGCCGACAGCCTATAAACCGAACGTTCGGTTTATAGGCTGTGGGCATTTTACTACACGGAGACAAAGTCTCCATTCATAATTTTATGAATGGAGACTCTGTCTCCGTGTAGTAAAATGCCGACAGCCTATAAACCGAACGTTCGGTTTATAGGCTGTCGGCTTATGGAATACATGTATTCCTATTGCTATTCTATAAACCGAAAGTCGTTCGGTTTATAGAATAGCAATAGGAATACATGTATTCCATAAGCCGACAGCCTATAAACCGAACGTTCGGTTTATAGGCTGTCGGCATTTTACTACACGGAGACAAAGTCTCCATTCATAATTTTATGAATGGAGACTCTGTCTCTGTATAGTTAAATGCCGACAGCCTATAAACCGAACGACTTTCGGTTTATAGACTTTCGGCTTATGTACTACATGTAATCCTATGGCTATTCTATAAACCGAAAGTCGTTCGGTTTATAGTTTAGCAATAGCATTACATGTATTCTATAAACCGAACGTCGTTCGTTTTAAAGACTTTCGGCTTATAGAATACTATTGGCTTTCTATAAACCGAACTAGAGTCGAGTCCCCATTCATAAGAAATTCTTATGAATGAGGAGGGACTCTAGTTATGTTTATAGAATGCCAATAGTATTCTATAAGCCGAAAGTCTTTAAAACGAACGACGTTCGGTTTATAGAATGCATGTAATGCTATTGCTGTTCTATAAGCCGAATGTCTTTCGGCTTATAGAACAGCAATAGCATTACATGTATTCTATAAACCGAACGTCGTTTGTTTTAAAGACTTTCGGCTTATAGAATACATGCTGCTATTGGCTTTCTATAAACCGAAAGAGTCCCCATTCATACGAATAGGTCAATTGACCTATTCGTATGAATGGGAACTCAATTTCGGTTTATAGGAAGCTAATAGCATTACATGCATTCCATAAACCGAAAGTCATTCATGTCGGTTTATGGAATGTAGTACAATGCTATTGGTATTGTAAACCGACTCTATTTCGGTTTAGAATGCCAATAGCACGAATGGACGAATGGACGAATGAACGAATGATTTTCGTTTATTAACCATTCGTTCATTCGGATTTTGTTAGTTAAAATTTTCGTTATTCGTTTTTCGGACGAATAGACGAAAATGCTATTTTCGTCCGAAAATGCATTCGTCCGAAAACGAATGCACATGTCTAGGAAATATTACAAAACATTAGCCTCTCCCTTGGCGAGACCCCGTGAGAAATTGGCCCCCCCAAGGGCAATAGTAACTCTGTATTCCGGTGTAGGAAAAACCACCAGCCGCCTCGTCCTAGCTTGTAGGAACCTGCCCTGAGGAGATTGCGCACTGCCGCCCATTGGACAGTGCACCCAGCATAGCCCTCCCTGTGAGGGCCACCTCCTGCTCAGGAGCCAATTCTCTTAGGACCCCCCGCCACAACACGGGAATCCGAAACCAAATCTGGGGAGGAAGGGGGGGGAATCTCTTTAGTTAAAATGGTTGTAATGAGATATCTAAAAAACCCCAGCCTAATATAACACTTTTGTCCCACCCCCATAGGGGATACATAATGGATAACCAGTCTGTCACTCCAAGGAGGACCCATGACCTGGGTAATGATTAACCAACTATACATTGTAACTCTTAGGGAAAATCCCCTGATCTGGTCACAAGTCATGTAGTCCTTCCTGTTAATGCTTAATTCCAGGGCTTTCTGGACAAGAGAGTAAAAAAAAAAAAAACACATAACCACAGCTATAATACGAACTATATTGGAAAATAGAAACAAAAAACGTTGGATCTAGGACTTTTATTAGACGATGAAGTTAATGAGGCTAAAAATATTCAACTGCATCATGTAACATACCAACAACTTTGAATTTCCAAACCTGCCCCCTTAACACTATATAAAAATTTTTTTTTTTTTTTTACCAAGTAACCACCTAACAACAACGAAATAAAAAGCTTAAATTTCAATCCTTCGTGACTCAGACTTGGGACAAAAATCTATTTATAAACTCCCAATTCAGAGATCGGCGAGTCTGTTACAAAACTGGAATACTCTGTCTGTACATTTAAAGAGAGCAGTATTGTGCATATATTTTAAATCGTATCAGTATTTATTAGCTAGGACTACCATATCCTGGTGAGTAGAAAAGATGTACCCACATAGCCTGATTGCACCCATGTAACTTGCCACAGCACCCATTCCACTCACAGGACTTGCCCAGGTACCCATTCCACTCAGAGGATGTGCACCAGAACCAATATTTAACTCACAGGACCTATTGCGGGGATCAAACTCATTTTTCAGGTTTAGCGCCTCTTTAATCTTACAGCTCACTAAGTAACCCGTCAGCATGTTTTGCAGTTATAACCTTTGGTGGATTTTGTTACACAGATAGCTCCATATTAAATATATTTTACAATGTATTAAACCTAATCCGGCTTTAAAATCATAGATAAAATTTGCTCTGTTGCTTCCTTCTTTGAATACTGACCCATTCGTTTAAAAAGCGAGGAAAATTTCCCTCCCCACCCCAGGCTAGGCTTTGTTCTGCCCCTTTAAATAAGGTAATTTTCTTAAATTGACTCTGCTATCCAGTCATGTAATAAACATCCCATTTGTCATTCACCAGCTTCTTCGCTCCAGCTATCCTGCTTTATTACCTCGACTTCTTATATTCATTCGTCAATTTATACTGCAACTGTCCTGAAAGACTCGAGATAAATTATCTGTGCGAACAATGTGACAACAGGCGTAACAATTGGGCTTTGTATCTGCAGTGTTTACAAGCTGCCTTATAAAAATACACCACATCATAAAATAACAAACATAAAAGGTGAGATGAACATTGCACCTCATGGACTCAAATATTCATTGCACAGGGGCAAACCTGCTAAAAGAGCTTAGCTGGCCATGGGTAATGCATAGTTAAAGCTTTACAAATGCTCACTTTATAACCATGAATTATGCAGAGCCAACTCTGTCCTACATGCTGAAGGTTTGCCCATGCATGATGTTAAAGGGACACTTCAGGCAGCAAACTAACTATGTTTCATCTGTTAGTGTTAACCATAATTTGCAACAATCCCAGATTTACTGGGATAAAGCCATTTTTTTGGAAGCCCCGTCGTCAAGGCAAATTTGGGTGCACTGTGCATAGGAAGCATTGCCACAGTTTAAACGTAAGTAAATGAGCTCCAGACACCTGGTACCTGTACCGGATAGCCTGGAGCTCAATGCTCGTAACACCATGTGATGTCATAGCGTAACTCCGCCCCCTTCAGACTCTGTCCCGGCACATAGAAAAGAAAAGTTGGAAAGAATGGTCTAACCTGTATATTTTTGCATAGAAATTCATGCAGACATTAGGAATCTCTTGAAAAGATCCTGCTCCAGCCCTACCTCAGCTTTTGCTTAGTTACAAGGAACACAGGTCAGATGCACTGAGTCATACATTTCTGAGCATGTGCAGTAACAACTTCTTTCAGAAGCTAGCAACTGCTGTCCCATTTTCTGACAGCAGTGATTGGAGGGGCAGGATAGTTGTATGAAGTCGCTGCAACTGTGCAGTGAGGATCCCTATGCATCCGCATAGGAGAGCACTGATTGGCTCCCAGGAGATGTTGTTTGCTATTTTTTGTGCTTGAGCTACTGGAGTCATGGGGGGCTGGATCAATCCCCAGGAACAAACATTTTCAAGTTACATATTACAAAAACTAAATAACTAAACCAATACAAATCAATGCATATTTATTTTAAAGTATCAGCTTCAATATTAATTTATTAGTGCAGGTTTTTATCCAGACTAGAGGGGTCCTTTAAATCGGTGGGATAAAAACGAATAACCTAGGGTATCAGTATAACAAGGGCACCTTGGAAGATATATTCCCCAGTTACACAGTGTAGTGTGATAATACCATGTGTGATCCTCAGATGTCCATCTCAAAGAACTGAACTATGAAAAGACATAGAAAAGTATAATGTGCCAGACGAACCCTTCGGTCCACCTAGTCTGCCCAATTTAAAAATAAATGTAAAAAATAAAATAAAAAATCTTTCATTCATTCCTTTCCCTATCCCATGAATGCTTAAACTCCTTCACTGTACTAACCTTTGCCACTTCCGATTGGAAGGCTATTCCATGCCTCCACTACCCTCTCAGTAAAGTAATACTTCCTGATATTACTATTAAATCTTTGCCTCTGTAATGTAAGACTATGTCCTCTAGTTGTGGTAGTTTTTCTTCTTTTACTCTATACTCTCCTCCTTTACTATGTTGATTCCCTTTATGTATTTAAATTTACGCACCTTGGCCTCACTTTGTAGCTTAAATTGCTCTTTGGTTTGTACTTTACATTTCTTATTGTATTCTTATTGTTTATTATTCACATTTGTTCGTGGGCTCTGAGGGATTCTGAGTTGGGGATCACAATGCTGCAACAGATTGGAATTATCTCACTCCTGCCATAAAAGTAACCACAATTTACTGAGGAGAAGGATTAACACAGAGCTAGAGCTCAAGGGCAGGACATGAAGAATGAATTAAAAGGACAGTGTCAGCAGAGGGAAAACAAAAATCGTATTTTTCGCTCCATAAGATGCACTTTTTTCCTCCTCAAAAGTGAGGGGAAATGTCTGTGCGTCTTATGGAGCGAAGATCCCTCCTCCTCTCATTCCCCAGTACTTACCTCCTTGATGCTCTCCGGTCGTTTCTTCCGTGCAGTCTAACCTCCTGTATGGAGGAAGGAAACTCGGGTCGCGTTTTTTTTTTTTTTTTTAAGTGGCGCAGCTTCAATAAAGTTAGAAAAAAATGCTAGCAGCGTTTTCTTCCTCCATGCAGGAGGTGATACTGCACAGAGGAAACAACAGAGGAGAGGAGAGCAAGCAACAAAGAGGTAAGTACTGGGGAATGGGGGGAGGAGGGTGGAATAAAATGAGCAAAATCCTGGCATATTGAGTGGTTGAAACCTGGCATATTCAGTGGCAAAATCCTGGCATATTGAGTGGATAAATCCTGGAATAGTGAGTGGCTAAATCCTGGCATATTAAATGGCTAAATCCTGGCATATTGAGTGGCTAAATCCTGGCATATTGAGGGGCTAAATCCTGGCATATTAAATGGCTAAATCCTGGCATATTGAGTGGCTAAATCCTGGCATATTGAGGGGCTAAATCCTGGCATATTGAGGGGCTAAATCCTGGCATATTGAGTGGCTAAATACTGGCATATTGAGGGGCTAAATCCTGGCATAATGAGGGGCTAAATCCTGGCATATTAAATGGCTAAATCCTGGCATATTGAGTGGCTAAATCCTGGCATAATGAGGGGCTAAATCCTGGCATATTAAATGGCTAAATCCTGGCATATTGAGTGGCTAAATCCTGGCATATTGAGGGGCTAAATCCTGGCATATTGAGGGGCTAAATCCTGGCACACTGAGTGGCTAAATCCTGGCATATTAAATGGCTAAATCCTGGCATATTGAGGGGTTAAATCCTGGCATATTGAGTGGCTAAATCCTGGCATATTGAGGGGTTTTCTTGTTTTCCTCCTCTAAAAACTAGGTGCGTCTTATGGTCAGGTGCGTCTTATGGAACAAAAAAAACAGTAAATAATATTTTAGATCCAAATTGGAAAGAATCCTGTGCCCCTGGCACATCTAAGTAGACAATATTAGACAATAATGATAAAGAGGATGACGTGGGAAAATTCCTCTGCCTGCGACAACCAATGAGAGCAGGCGACTTTGCATGCTAATCAGTCCTCCAGCGATCCAATAGATTATGGTTTTAGCATCCCACAAATGGGCTTAGTTGCCTCGCATATGTCAAGGAAGCATCTTTGTGACACTCTCCGCACTGCTTACCCTGGGTGCTTACAGCTTTCACCACTGTTCCAGCCAGGCATTCGTGACGTCATCTTTGTGGAGCAATCCTTTGCTTAGGTGGACTCCAACATGGCCACCTGATCACCTCTGTGCCGCAAAGCCATCTTTTTGGAGCCTTCCCTCACTCAGGCGGACTCCAACATGCCATAGGGGTCAGCATATGGCGGATGCGTAATTATTGTGCATTATGGTGAGTTTCTGTGCTTTATCCTCTGATTAGTATGCTGTATTAGCATAAGTCCAAGCTGAAGGACAGAGAGGCAACAGGCTAGGGAAGATACATTGAAGCAGCAGAGCAATGTCCATGCACAGACCCCTGGGCTGACCACTAGCTCAACATGTGGGAGGGTGGAGGCAAAAGACCTATACCTACCAAACTTCAACCCCCGGCGAATCAGACACTGGGGCGGCGAATGTTTGGAGGTGGAGTGTCAGCACTACCGCGCACGCATCAAATTAAATTGGGAGCGCAAGATTGCAGTTCAAAGTCCCGCTGTTCCACTGAGCTCCACCTCTGTCCCAAAAAGTGGGGGCAGAGGTAGAGCTCAGCGGGACAGAGTCTCAAAATGGGGACAGTCCTGCGCAAATCGGGATAGTTGGGAAGGAACGACCATACAGCAATAAAACTCACAATAATTCGCAGCATGTTAAAGTGTATCACTGGTAGGATTGCCACCCAACCGATATTATAGCGGCAGGCCGGTAAAAAAACAAAAATTGGCTTGAGGCCAATGTTAAGTGTAGTGAGGCAATAGCATGGAGAAAGGGGACAGCCCTAATCACACATAAATCATACCGATCTTTAAAAATAAAAACAAAAAAAATGTCCGGCAATTATTTTGCACCTGGCCCCGCAACTCTAGAGCCGGCCCTGAGACTACGGTAGATCTGCTGGGTTGTTAGAGGTTTTCTGCCCTAAAAGAAACATGGGTGACAGTCTTACATAGAGGAACATTATGATCCCTTGCGTCACAAGAAACTGTCGAGAATTTAAACCACCCAGGCTCGGAGGTTATAAATCAGGGAAGCAAGACAGTGTTGTCCACTCAAACACTAGGTTTTATGGGGCATAAAATACTCCCTGATCCTAAGAGAAAATAAAGTGTTAGAATATGAGGTCACCTGCTGTCAAAGCCTATGCTCTCATACTGCTCTGCTGCACATTACATCCTGATACAGAATTAGGCTGCCGATGAAAGATTTAACAAGCAAGAAAGGCAATTTTGTTTTCGAAACCACGCCTGAATTAATGTGCACAGTTAGGTAACAGTCCCGTATAAACCTGAGTCATCTCGATTGTTCTTCCCAAGATGTAGGACAAAAAGAGTACGTCAACATTTAAAAAGAAGCCCGTCATCAAAAATAAAAACAAAAGAAATTAAAAAGAAACACTAAGGCTCACATTAAAAGGAGCTCAGTGTATGATCCCCACGTTGTGTCGGCTCTAAAGGAAAAAGACAAAATGATCGATAGATAAACATTGTGTTATTAGACTTGCACGCAAATGCCTGCATTAGGAGAACAATGTTTAATGTAGTCTGCAATTGGGCAGACTAGATGGACCGAATGGTTCTTATCTGCCGACACATTCTATGTTTCTATGTTTCTATGTTTCTATGTAATGTGTCTGGGGAGTCTCCTGCTTAACTGCTTTTCAATGGGAAATGTGTCATTTGCATATCAAGTCACAGGTGATGTCATAAACTGGAGACACCACTGACATACTTAAAACAGATTTTTTTTTCCTCGACTTTAGGCATTTGCTTGCAAGTCTGCTAACACAATGCATACTTCACCACTTTTAGGGATAGAGGCAGTGGTGGATCTTGGTTTTGTGCTGCCCTAGGCTGACAAAATTCAGGCACCCCAGCCCCCGCCGCCCACACTGCACACCCACTAAATGCCCCATCACCCCCATTATATGCCACCATCACCCTCATTTCATACCACCACCATGTCCCTTACATGCCCCCAACACCCCGATTAAGAGCTAAAGCTTGCTGAATGGTGGGGGAGGGAGCAAAATAGTTTGAAGCACCAGAAGTGTACTTTAACATCCTCTGGCAAAGTGCTGCCCTAGGCGAGTGCCTTGTTTGCCTTGTAGAAGATACACTACTGGACAGAGGTAGAGCTCAGTGGGACAGGAGGACTCAGGACCACAATCCCGTGGTCCTGGTCGCATTCTCCAGTGTCCCAGATAACAGAGCATACTGGGCGTGAGCACATGCGCAGTAGCGATCCTGGCTTCAGATGCCAGGATCTAAAGTGGCTGACAGTGTTACCGCACATGAGCGGTAGCACTGACACCCCCAGACTCCGCCACCCCCCACCCCCCTTGTGAGGCTGGAGCGTAGCGCAGGGGAGCAAAAGTACAAAGGGATTAGGCAAAGGCAAGGTCAAAGGCAGTCCAGAGGGTCGAGGCAGGCAGATAAGTAGCAAAAACGAGTTTGGGAAGCCGGGGTCAGGAAAGGAGAGATCAGCAGTATCCAAGAGGGGAGCCAAAGGGTCAATAGCCGGTGGTTCAAAATGCAATGCTGAATAGTAATGAAGGGTAACAGAAACTTCACAAGGAGAGAACCTAGCTTGGCAATAAACAAGCACAGAATGGCAGGTGAGCAGGGTTTAAATAGGGAGTCAGGCACCATAACCCCTCGCCTCAGCTCTCAGTATCCTCCCTCTTCCATTCACTGCATAGTAGGTGTGCTGGAAAGGCAACACCCACACTCCTCCCTCTACCTAGTCCTGTGTTGAGTGACCACGCCCCTTGATCATGAAGCCACGCCCCCAGGCGGCACAAGCACTACTCGAGGCCAGGGATGCGACCTAGTCCGCAACCCCGTGGCCACTACACGGGAGGACGGAGCTCTGGAGGTGAGTGAAGGAGACAGGGGACCCTGATGCCTGTGGGTAGTGGGACCTGGAGCCTGACACCACCAGTGTCCCGATTCGTCCGGAGGGGCTAAATTGGGAGGATATATGGATCATTTTTGATCATTTTTTCCTCTGCATTCACAGTATAAGCAATGCTACGGTGAGAGAGTCCCTTTAATAGCTAGCAAATGCATTGGTTGCTGAATGAAGAGTTAGTAGTTCTCTGTAGCATGCATGCAAACTAAAAATGCGTTGGCACAATGTATGACTTAACAGGACAGTGTGCGTTTGCATAATGGGGACACTCAGTGGGAACTGGAACAAATTAATTCTTTCTTTCTTTTTATAATTATGTTCGCAATTTGGCTGCTGTAGCACATGCATGTAAAATATCTTTAGAGCCACCAGTCACCTAAAGAAAACCCTCACAGTAACCTATAGAGCACAGAAAACTTCCAATATGTTGTGTAATTACTTTTGAATACTGTAAAGCTGGTATTAAGATATTTTTTAACAGTGGATATTTTTCACCTAGTTTGCAGGCAAAGCCATTAATGCAGTGAGTATTTTAAACCTTCATTAGGTCTTCTTTTTCCAGTTACAAAACAAGTTACAAAACTCCAAAGAGAGGAAACGTCAGCAGTAGTGTTGAGCGAACCCGAACCGCACTGTTCGGGTTCATACCGAACATTACGGTTTTTGGACCCCGGACCCGAACAGTTACCTAAACAAGTGGTACAACATGCAAGAGATGCTGTTTGCACTGATTAGTATGGGGATATATAAGAAGGAATCTTCTGGGACAAAGTTGTAAAAATGATCTAATTGGCAGAAACATTCCATGGTGACTGGACCACTATTAGAACTCTGTCCCACAAGTGACCTTCAGAAATAATCCCTGCTGTATGGATCCAAATCCACATGTACCACAAAATACGCCATTCTCAAAGTGTCTTATTCGTACATTAGTCCATAGATGACCAAATGGTGGCCTACATTCCTGATGAAGCCCCCGAAGAGTTGGGGGTGGGGTTACAACCCATAGATTCTGTGGTATTACCTCACAAATTGACTGGCACCCCCAAAACCAAGCGTCTGTGTGGCCTGTCCACAAGACATAAGGTTAAAGGGGTGGTAAGAGGTATACAGGCCTCGAAGCCTTGTTAAAGTTTCCTTTTAACTGGGTTTCAGTAGAAATTAATAAAAACCGCAATACATTTCTAAAATAGCAACAAATGAATGATTGTGCTTCAATAAAACTGTGAGTTAGTTATAGCTCTGTGAACTGATGACCTGTAAATGAAAAGAGAAATTAAGGGCAGTTGTAAAATACAGTTGTTACATTTTTTTCCCTAGTTCTGCATTCATTCTATGTCTGGAATCTTCTATTACTTAGACAACAATACATGGAAGCACAAAATATTATACACCATTAGTAAACGACTAATTGACTGCATAATACGTTAACACCGGGGGGGGGGGGGGGGATGTCTTTTTGGTGGGAATATTCCCAATTTTAAATTGACAATAATCCATCCGGTGAATACCAAAATCCCTGTTTCTTAAAAGTCCTCTATTCCCCAACTAAAGCAAGTTTTTGGAAGTAACATTCCCGTACTGCATAATTAGCAAGTATCTGATATATAGACAGATCTCACGCTTCTCGGGCAGCGTTAATAACAGCCCAAATTTGAGGGGGGCAAGACCCCAAATACCAAATTAGGGGCTGCTGGCAGCAATGAAACGTACATTGTACACAATCTAATCATGTGACCCCCTTATTTGGCGAAAGGTGGGAAATTCTGGTTTTCTA